>SJXQ01011179.1:15030-208321 GCA_006408695.1 Aepyceros melampus | reverse complement strand
AGGACTCAATGGACGTTAGTCTGGGTGAACTCCGGGAGTTGGTGATGGACAGGGAGGCCTGGCATACTGCGTTTCATGGGGTCGCAAAGAGTCAGACACAACTGAGCAACTGAACTGATTTTGCAACCGAAGAATCCTCACAAATATAAGGTGTAGGAAAGAAATATCTTGCAGAGGTACAGCAATAGCTGGTAACTCAGTCTGTTGAAAAGTGTATATAGTAAGACTTCAGTGAGTAAAACAGGAAATATGATGTTGTGGGGAAAGAATTAAAAGCCAAACCAGTGAACAGATGATATTGTGTGAAAGGATGTGTGTGTGTGTGTGTGTGTGTGTGTGTGTTTGCATGTATATCAGAGAAAGAGAGAGTAAAGGCAAAAGTGGAAATCACCCTTTATGATTAGAGAATCAGTTGAATATTTAATTTCCTAAAACTTCTTGTTAAAAACCTATTATTCTAAGAAACCATACCACTATTGCTGCTATTAATACTATGGCTATTACTACTATTGCTACTACTACTAGCTAATATTTATTGAATTTTTTATACTCTAAAACTTGTATGTGCTAGGTCACTGATTTCTTAGGACATTCTATCAAGGGGGTACAGTTGTTATCAAACCCATTTTCCAGATAAGAAAACAGGGATAAATAACTTACTTCATGTGACATACACAGACTAAGTGTTGGAGTTATGATCTGGATGAAACTAGTCATGCTCTTAATGAATAAATAATATTCACCCAAGAAGACACCAGAAGCACCTATGTATTCTGGTGAATTCCAGAGGTAGAGGAACATTACATTTTGATGTTGTCAAACATACCTTATTAATAGTAGCCAACTGTCTGTTTTTACAATACACCTGCATCATACAGCTATTCATCTGGTAAACTGTCTACAGTTTCCTTATTATTGCCTCTTGACAAGGTTGAAAAGTATTTAATACAATAATTCCAATGCTAAATGTATGCATAAATATATTTCAATTTGGCATACATAAGCACACATATATTCTATTAAATAAATGTGTTTATGACAAAAAAATGTTAAATTCACGGTAATTTCCCATGCAAATAATGTGATTTGGATGTGATAAATTAACAATGAATGCCATTTTCTTCATGAATATTAGTTCTGATGATTCAGGCTTCTGTAGCTAGAGCCGACCGACCATGCCATCTGGTGTACAGAGTGGGTGCTGCCATGAACAGTGAGACAACAGACTCATGATCCAGAAATCCAGTCTCAGAATTCAAATAATTTTACTTATTACATTTACTAGATGAGATTGAAATGTTATAAAAGGCTAAGTGTATTTCTTTTTCAGATAAGGAATGGAAGGTTTTAGCTGTTTTAACAATAAAGGCATTGGCAATTGCATGTATTCATGATTTTATAAGTGTTAATCCCTGTTTTCCTTCTTCCATTCTCCCCATCTTGCATCACACAGATGCTTTTGTGGTATCACCTCAAAACCTTGTCCACTGATGAGGCATTATCTGTTCAAGTGATCATCCGGAAACATACCACATGAAAAGCAAAAACAGTAGGAATAAAGTGAACCAAAAGAACATTTGATCTTCTTAGGAAGAAAACTATAGAGGCAACTAACATTAAAGAAGCAGACACATTACTGAAAACTTCTTGCAAGTAGATTGAAAAAGCTCAATAAATATACTAATATCTAATGACAATATCATTAGTATGTGTAACAGAAAAAATATTACAGAATATTAAAAACATATTAAATATAATTACATTAACATTCTCAGCGTAAATTCAAGTCTACTCATTACTTGTTATCCTCCTCAAAAATCCATAACCAGTTCACTGTTAAAATGGAGTTTATTGTAGCACTCATCTCAAAGAATAATAGAAAGACTTAAACTGGATAATAAACATAAAACAAAGGATAGTTCTTAACACATAGTAAAGACTCAAATATTTGTATTGAAAAAGTATCAGAAAGGGATATGCTGGACTAGAATGACAGCTCCAAAAACTTCTCTTTGACTCAATCCTCCACCATCCATAGGGTCTAATTTGTTGGCTAGAATTAGTTCCATAGTCACAGCAAGCTTCAAGGAAAGCTGTGAAGTGAAATCAAGTTTTTTTGTTACAAAAAGGAAGAGAAGAATATATATTGGGATATCAAATAACTGGTCACTGAGATAAAAGTACTGTTATTTGAGTCTAATTTTGAATTGCACCTAGTTTTTTTTAAAAAATATTTATTTTTAATTGATTGATGATTGGTTTACAATATTGGTTTGATTTCCATCATACATCAACATGAATTAACCATAGGTGTACATATGTCCCCACTCTCTTGAATTTCCCTCCCACCTCCAGCCCATTCCCACCCCTCTAGGTTATTACAGGCCCCGGTTTGAGTTCTGTGAGTCATACAGCAAATTCCCATTGGCTCTCTATTCACATATGCTGGTGTGTATGCAACCATGCTACTCTCCCCATTCATCTCACCCTCTCTCTCTTCTCCCACACCCTTGTCCATAAGTCTTGAACTGAACCTAGTTTTCATTCACAATGGTATATTTTAATTTATTATTTTAAAATTTATTTATTTTAATTGGAAGTTAATTACTTTACAATGTTGTAGTGGTTTTTGCCAACATGAATTAACCATAGGTGTACATATGTCCCCACTCTCTTGAATTTCCCTCCCACCTCCAGCCCATTCCCACCCCTCTAGGTTATTACAGGCCCCGGTTTGGTTCTGTGAGTCATACAGCAAATTCCCATTGGCTCTCTATTCACATATGCTGGTGTGTATGCAACCATGCTACTCTCCCCATTCATCTCACCCTCTCTCTCTTCTCCCACACCCTTGTCCATAAGTCTTGAACTGAACCTAGTTTTCATTCACAATGGTATATTTTAATTTATTATTTTAAAATTTATTTATTTTAATTGGAAGTTAATTACTTTACAATGTTGTAGTGGTTTTTGCCATACATTAACATGAATCAGCCATGGGTGTACATGTGTTCCCAGCCTGAACCCCCTTCCCACCTCCCTCCCCATCCCACCCCTCACCATCATGAAATATTCTCCTAAAGTTTTTTCTCTCCTGTCTGGATCATACCTTTACAACAAACAGTGCAGACACTTGTCTATTCCCTATCCTTTCCCCAGTTTTCACCTCAGAATACATAGTCTGCCACAAACTGTGTAGTTCCTTATTTTCCTGGAAAATAAAGCAAGGTTTAACAGAAGGAATACCGGTACACTCACTTTTTAAATACAGAAAATCTCTGAGGTTTTTCTGTACTTCTCATGTATCATTCTTTCAGAATAGCTGTTTCCTTTCAATTGCAGCTAGTGTGTCAGTCTCTAGAAAGTCCTCTATGAAAATACTGGGTTAGGGGAAAATTTTAAACTTAATGAAGTACCTAAGTTCTGCTGATAGGATGACAGCAACTGTTGGTAAGGAAGAACAGGGTACACAATAAGAGTGGGGATAAAGGTCAGGTAGAGGATATAGAAAAGGAAGAAAGGAAGTAATGTTAAAATGCTGGAACAATTCTCCCATTTCTCAAGTTTGCCTCGGTATAGCTGACAATGTGGCACCCTAGTTTAAGGCAGCTGCCCCATACTCTGCCTTGTGTGATACAGTTGAGCCACACTTAGAGTAAATACTCTAAGTGCTCTAGGAACTCCTTGGCTTTTGGAGTTTCTAAGGCTCTTACTGTGTTTTTCCTTTTCCCATGTAAAAACACCTTTCTCTATGTGGTGATTCTTACCAATCCTTTGAATCACAGCTCAGGTTTGAGATTTGTGCCACTCTTATTTGATGCCGTAAAGCATACGCATATAACTGGTCCCCATACCAGTTATAGCTGCATCACCTGTGAACTTGTTAGAATATAAATGATTCAGATATACTAAATTAAAATCACATTGGACAAGAGTTCCAGATTTATATGTACATTATAGTTTAAGAAACATTTTGTATTATATTTTAAAATTTTATGTACACAGAATCTCTTCAATTTTATTGTGAACAACTTTGAGTAAACTATTGTGATTTAATTTGAATCAACATCTCTCAACATTATACTTGTTCAATAAATATTTTACAAATAAAACAATATGAATAGCATGTAGCAGAGAAAAATTACTCCCAAGAATTGTAAATTTCAAATGCTGATCAAGAATTATAACCAACAGATACTGAATGAGTATATCTTTTACTCATAATTTTCAAAACAACTAGTAACATCATTTTTCTAACATTGCTAAAATCAACTAAGAATTATATCAAGATCCAACCAATCCATTCTGAAGGAGATGAGCCCTGGGATTTCTTTGGAAGAAATGATACTAAAGCTGAAACTCCAGTACTTTGGCCACCTCATGCAAAGAGTTGACTCATTGGAAAAGACTCTGATGCTGGGAGGGATTGGGGGCAGGAGGAGAAGGGGACGACAGAGGATGGGATGGCTGGATGGGATCACTGACTCGATGGACGCGAGTCTGAGTGAACTCCAGGAGTTGGTGATGGACAGGGAGGCCTGGCGTGCTGTGATTCATGGGGTCGCAAAGAGTCGGACACAACTGAGCGACTAAACTGAACTGATATATTTAACTAGGAGAATAAAACTATTGCTTTGACTTTTCCAGGATAGAAATTTTTAAAAATGAAGACTCAGTTAAAACTACAGTTTAGTCATAATTAGGATGACTTTCTCAAAGTCTTTCTCTCTATACTCAGTGGACATCACTAAGAAAAGCTCACTTCCACAATCACCTACTATCTGTTCTCTTGAGTCTGAGGAAGCACAATAAGCTCAGTTCTGAGAAATAAATTACTAACTTTATTTGTAAAGAAACAGAGGGAAAATAATGAAAATCTTAGGAAATCTATTTTTTTTCCTTCTTATATATTAAAATTATATTATACCTAAAAGGTAGTATTTGTTTTTCTCTTGAAAAAGATGTATATGCATTTGTGTATTGCGTGTGTGTGTTTGGTCCAAAAACTAGGCTCTGAATAGTCAGAATAATAAACAGATGTGCTTACACCTCCCAGTGAAAGGAAAATATTTAAATAAACCTCCTTCGGTCAAGAGATATAAGCCCTTACTGGGCTTCACGGGGAAACTAACAGCAGCCACATGCCCTACACTTAGACATTCCATGTTTCTAACATTATTATGCATGTTTTCTGCAAACCAGCTCTGGTGTTACTTTTAAAGGAATGTTTCAGAAATGAGGAAATGCACTACTGAAAAAATGAAGTACAAAAGGATAGGCATAGGGTAACACATTCCTTCAGATAGAAGAGTTTTAAACAACGTGTGGAGAGCAGAATGCTAGGGGTTAGGAAAATGAAGTTTACTTCTTTAAAAAATTGAATGACTAGAAAATTTAGAAGTTGTAGTTTATATCATGGTTTGTAATCACACATCAATTTTTTTGGCCCATAAAATAAAGATATGGGATATATTTGATCTGTTTATAAAATTTACTTCTGAAAGACAATACAATTTTGTAAAAAAAAAAATTCATAAAAACAAGGTAAATTTATCTCTAAATGTTGATTCACATATCTTGTGATAATAAATATCAAAAGAATTCCCAGAAATAAGTGGGCCAAGGTCAGTAATTTACTGTGCTCATTGATATAATGTGACTGATGGATTTGATATAATATATTACATTTTATGGGTTTCCCTGGTGGCTCAAATGGTAAAGAATCCGCCTCCAATGCAGATGTGGGTTCGATCCCTGGGTTGGGAAGATATCCTGGAGGAGGGCATGGCAACCCACTCCAGTATCTTGCCTGGAGAATCCCCACTGTCAGAGGAGCCTGGTGGGCTACAGTCCATGGGGTTGCAAAAAGTCAGACACAACTGAAGTGACTAAGCACAGAGCACATAACATTTTATATACATAAATAACATTTTAGTTTACTTGTGTGACCTCTGCCCTCCTGATATCCAGCATCCTCATCATCATCTTGTAGTTTAAAATTTTTCAGTCCTCCTTCACAGTTGTCAAAGTTTCTGCTGAGTGAAACAACATCAATTAATTCCATGCTCCATTATTCTCTGCCCTTTTCACTTTTAACTTTGAAGAAACAAATGTGCAGGTGTAAAAACAGACTCACAAAGTTTCTAATAACCACTGGCATGTAATTAAATGGATCAAATGTTGATGCCTGAGACTGTTGCTAAGTAAATTCAAATACTATTTCTGTTAAAAACAAATGTGGGAAAAGTAGCATTTTGAGATAGAGAAAATAGAAAAATATTTCAAATACCTGAAATATGGCCTTATTAAGATAATATTTACTCAACATCACTAACTAGAAGAGAAATACAAACCAAACAACAATGTGGTATCACCTCACACTGGTCAGAATGGCCATTTTATCTATCTATCATCTATCTATCTATCTATCTATCTATATATATATATATATAATATCTCTACAAACAGTAAATGCTGGTGAGGATGTGGAGAAAAGGGAACTCTCCTACTCTTGGTGATAATGGAAACTGCTATAGCCACCATGGACAAGAGAATAAAAGTTCCTTAAAAAAATAAATGTAGAACTATCATATAATCCAGCAATCTCACTCTTGGGCATATATTCAGGGAAAACCACACTTCAAAAAGATACATGCACCTCAATATTCATTGCGGCACTATTTACAATAGCCAAGACATGGAATTAACTTAATTGTCCATCAATAGATGAATGGATAAAGAAAATATACCACAACTTATCTATCCATTCATCTGTTAATGGACACTTAAGTTACTTCTATGTCTTGCTTATTGCAAAGAGTGCTAAATAAATACAAGGTCTTCCCAGGTGGCTCAGTGGTTAAGAATCCACCTGCCAGTGCAGGAGATGCGGGAGATTCAGCTTTGATCCCTGGGTCAGGAAGAGCCCATAGAGTAGGAAATTGCAGCCCACTCCAATATTATTGCTTGGAAAATTCCATGGACAGAGGAGCCTGGCGGGCTACAGTTTATGGGGTTGCAAAGGGTCCAAGATGACTTAGCAACTGAGCATGCAGGCACACATATACACAAAGAAACATTACTCAGCCATAAAAAGAATGAAATATTGCCATTTGCAGCAACATGAAGAGATCCAAAGATTATCATATTAAAGGAAGTAAGTCAGATAAAAACCCTTGAGAAAGCAGGAATAGAAGGAACATACCTCAACATAATAAAAGCTGTATATGACAAACCCACAGCAAACATTCTCCTCAATGGTGAAAAATTGAAAGCATTTCCCTTAAAGTCAGGAACAAGACTAGGGTGCCCACTCTCACCACTAGTATTCAACATAGTTTTGGAAGTTTTAGCCACAGCAATTAGAGTAGAAAAAGAAATAAAAGGAACCCAGGTTGGAAAAGAAGAAGTAAAACTCTCACTGTTTGCAGATGACATGATCCTCTACATAGAAAACCCTAGACTCCACCAGAAAATTACTAGAGCTAATCAATGAATATAGTAAAGTTTCAGGATATAAAATTAACACACAGAAATCCTTTGCATTCCT
Source organism: Aepyceros melampus (assembly GCA_006408695.1). Classification (NCBI taxonomy): domain Eukaryota; kingdom Metazoa; phylum Chordata; class Mammalia; order Artiodactyla; family Bovidae; genus Aepyceros; species Aepyceros melampus. The sequence continues at coordinate 200,772 of SJXQ01011179.1, read as the reverse complement.
ATACACTAACAATGAGAAAACAGAAAGAGAAATTAAGAAAACAATTCCATTCACCATTGAAACAAAAAGAACAAAATACTTAGGAATATATCTACCTAAAGAAACCAAAGACCTATATATAGCAAACTATAAAACACTGATGAAAGAAATCAAAGAGGACAGAAATACATGGAGAAATATACCATGTTCATGGATTGGAAGAATCAATATAGTGAAAATGAGTATACTACCCAAAGCAAAGCAATCTATAGATTCAATGCAATCCCTATCAAGCTACCAATGGTATTTTTCAGAGAACAGAACAAATAATTTCACAATTTGTATGGAAATACAAAAAACCTCGACTAGCCAAAGCAATCTTGAGAAAGAAGAATGGAACTGGAGGAATCAACCTGCCTGATTTCAGGCTATACTACAAAGCTACAGTCATCAAGACAGTATGGTACTGGCACAAAGACAGAAATATAGATCAATGGAACAAAATAGAAACCCAAGAGATAAATCATGCCCCAATGGACACCTTATCTTTGACAAAGGAGGCAAGAATATACAATGAAGAAAAGACAATCTCTTTAACTGGTGCTGGGAAAACTGGTCAACCACTTGTAAAAGAATGAAACTAGAACACTTTCTAACACCATACCCAAAAATAAACTCAAAATGGATTAAAGATCTAAATGTAAGGCCAGAAACTATAAAGCTCCTAGAGGAGAACACAGGCAAAACACTCTCTGACATAATTCACAGCATGATCCACTATGACCCACCTCCCAGAGTAATGGAAATAAAGCAAAAATAAACAAATGGGACCTAATTAAACTTAAAAGCTTATACACAACAAAGGAAAATATAAGCAAGGTGAAAAGACAGCCTTCAGGATGGGAGAAAATAGTAGAAAATGAAGCAACTGACAAACAACTCATCTCAAAAATATACAATCAGGTCATGCAGCTCAATTCCAGGAAAACAAACAACCCAATCAAAAAATGGGCCAAAGAACTAAACAGACATTTTTCCAAAGAAGACATACAGATGGCTAACAAACACATGAAAAGATGCTCAACATGACTCATTATCAGTTCAGTCAGTTCAGTTGCTCGGTCATGTCCGACTCTTTGCAACCCCATAAATCGCAGCACACCAGGCCTCCCTGTCTATCACCAACTCCTGGGGTTCACTCAGACTCACGTCCATCGAGTCAGTGATGCCATCCAGCCATCTCATCCTCGGTCGTCCCCTTCTCCTCCTGCCCCCAATCCCTCCCAGCATCAGGGTCTTTGCCAATGAGTCAACTCTTCGCATGAGGTGGCCAAAGTACTGGAGCTTCAGCTTTAGCATCATTCCTTCCAAAGAAATCCCAGGGTTGATCTCCTTCAGAATGGACTGGTATCAGTGATGCCATCCAGCCATCTCATCCTCGGTCGTCCCCTTCTCCTCCTGCCCCCAATCCCTCCCAGCATCAGGGTCTTTGCCAATGAGTCAACTCTTCGCATGAGGTGGCCAAAGTACTGGAGCTTCAGCTTTAGCATCATTCCTTCCAAAGAAATCCCAGGGTTGATCTCCTTCAGAATGGACTGGTTGGATCTCCTGACAATCTAAGGGACTCTCAGAGTCTTCTCCAACACCACAGTTCAAAAGCATCAATTCTTCTGCGCTCAGCCTTCTTCACAGTCCAACTCTCACATCCATACATGACCACAGGAAAAACCATAGCCTTAACTAGACGGACCCTAGTCAGCAAAGTCATGTCAGCAAAGTAATGTCTCTGCTTTTGAATATACTATCTAGGTTGCTCATAACTTTTCCAAGGAGTAAGCGTCTTTTCATTTCATGGCTGCAATCACTATCTGCAGTGATTTTGGAGCCCCCAAAAGTAAAGTCTGACACTGTTTCTACTGTTTCCCCATCTATTTGACATAAAGTGATGGGACCAGATGCCATGATCTTCATTTTCTGAATGTTGAGCTTTAAGCCAACTTTTTCACTCTCCTCTTTCACTTTCATCAAGAGGTTTTTTAGCTCCTCTTCACTTTCTGTCATAAGGGTAGTGTCATCTGCATATCTGAGGTTATTGATATTTCTCCCTATTATCAGAGAAATGCAAATCAAAACCACAATGAGATACCATCTCACATTGGTCAGAATGGCTACTATCCAAAAGTCTACAAGCAATAAATGCTGGAGAGGGTGTGGAGAAAAGGGAACCCTCTTACACTGTTGGTGGGAATGCAAACTAGTACAGCCACTATGAAGAAAAATTCCTTAAAAAACTGGAAATAGACTGCCATATGACTCAGCACTCCCACTGCTGGGCATACACACCAAGGAAACCAGAATTGAAAGAACATGTGTACCCCAATGTTCATCACAGCACTATTTATAATAGCCAGGACATGGAAGCAACTTAAATGTTCATCAGCAGACGAATGGATAAGAAAGCTGTGGTACATATACACAATGGAATATTACTCAGCTATTAAAAAGAATACATTTGAATCAGTTCTAATGAGGTGGATGAAACTGGATCCTATTATACAGAGTGAAGTAAGCCAGAAAGAAAATCACCAATACAGTATACTAACATATATATATGGAATTTAGAAAGATGGCAACAACAACCCTATTAGCGAGCAGCAAAAGAGACACAGATGTACAGCCTTTTGGACTCTGTGGAAGAAGGTGAGGGTGGGATGATTTGAGAGAATAGCATTGAAACATGCAATTATCATATGTGTAACAGACCACCAGTCCAGGTTTGATGCATGAGACAGGGTCCTCAGGGCTGGTGCACTGGGATGACCCTGAGGGCTGGGATGGGGAGGGAGGTGGGAGAGGGGTTCAGAATGGGGAACACATATACACTCATGGTTGATTCATGTCAATGTATGGCAAATTCATGTCAATGTATGGCAAAAACCACTACAATATTGTAAACGAATTAGCCTCCAATTAAAAAAAAAAAAGGCAGGCTGGGCTAGGACAGGACAGAATCTGACAACTATCCCTAGTTCTCTTTGGCCCAACACCAAGGGAGATCACCGACTGCATCTTCATGCCGTCAAATCCTGTCTGTATCCCTGGGCTCACATCATGTTCCTCCTCTCCCAGGTAGCTCCCCCCTGTCACCAGTGAGCTGTGCTTCCCTGAACACCCTCCCCTTGTGTGCAGGGAAGGTAGTGCCCAACCCTAGAGAGACAGACAGTCACAAAGACCCCAGTGGTACTGACTCTATCTTCTAGACTTTAGGCAGGGTGGGACTACAATATTTCAGATTTCTCAGATATAGCAGTAGATTCATATATTTTTTTATCTAGCAGGAAGAACTGTGAAGTTTACATCATCACAAAATAAATTGAACTGTGACTTCTGTTTCATGAAAAAAAAAAGTCAGACAGATAAAGACAAAGATCATATGATATCACTTATATGTGGAACCTAAGAAATGATGCAAATGAACTTATTTACAAAATAGAAACAGACTCACAGACTCAGTGAACAAATTTACATTTACCAAAGGAGAAAGGTGGTGGAGAGGAATAAATTAGGAGGTTGGAATTAACATATACACACTACTATAAAACAGCAAAAATATTGGAGTGAGTAGCTTTTCCTTTCTCTAGGAGATCTTCCCAACTCAGAGATCGAACCCAGGTTCCCACACTGTGGGCAGATTCTATATCAGTTGAGCCACAGGTAAGCCCAGATAAACAGCTAGGGGAACTCTACTGAATAGTTTATAATAACCTAAATGGGAAGGCTTCCCTGATGGCTCAGTGGTAAAGAACCTGCTTGCCAATGCAGGAGACACAGACTCAGTCCCTTATGTGGGAAGATCCCATATGCCATGGAGCAACAAAGCCCACGGATCAGAACTATCAAGCCTGCAATCTAGAGCCCTGGGGCCACAGCTACTAAAGCTTGTGCACCACGCTCTGCAACAGGAGAAGCCACAGCAATGAGAAGACTGGGCACTGCAACTAGAGAGTAGACCCACTCACTGCAACTACACAAAAAGCCTGTGCAGCAACAAAGACCCAGAACAGCCAATAAATATATATAATAAGAGAGATTGATCAAATAACCTATATGGGAAAAGAATGGATATATGTATATGAATAACTAAATCACTTTGGTGTATACCTGAAACTAACACAATATTGTAAATCAACTATATCCAGTATAAAACAAATTTAAAAAATAAAATAATATTTGGATCAATTTTTGCCAGAAGCAATATTGAGGATCAACTCATCTGAGATTTAGGGTGAAAATGTATAATTTTTAATTGAAAATTTTATATTATTTCATTCAATTTTTAACTCACCTCTTCTATATAAATTACATACATTAGCATGGTACAAAAATTTTTTTATCATATAGAATCAGTGTGTGGGGGGGTGCACCAAGGTTAGGCATACAAAGGCAATCAGTGTTTATTGCAGGCTAACAGGATTTTTAAGGGCTACCACATTGAAGGCTGAGTGCCAAAAAATTGGTACTTTTGAACTATGGTGCTGGAGAAGACTTTTGTGAGTCCTGTGAACTTCAAGGACATCAGCCCTGAATATTCATTGAAACGACTGATACTGAAGCTGAAGCTCTAATACTTTGGCCAGCTAAAGTGAAGAGCTGACTCACTAGAAAAGATCCTGACACTGGGAAAGACTGAGGGCCAAGGAAGAGGGGGGTCAGAGAATGAGATGTTAGATAGCATCACTGACTCAATGGGCATGAATCTGAGGAAACTCCAGGAGACAGTGAAGGAAAGGGAAGCCTGGTGTGCTGCAGTCCATGTGGTCACAGAGTCAGATGCAACTTAGCAAGTGAACAACAAAAAACAATACTCTGTACATTCTACATTCCCCACATTCTCTATATTATGGTGTTAAACTGAATTTTTTAAAATGTGCAGTTTTTATATCAACAAAGGTGAAATGTGTTCTTCTGAACTATGATTTTTAAGCTATCCAAATTTAAGAAAAAGACTCATTATTCCTGGCAAACAATTCAAATGTAGATACTGACAGCTGGACTGTAGAATACTTTGATATATAGGGACACTGGAGTTTCTCTTTTCTCCCTATTTTACCTGTTTCCTTGTTTTGCATGTTATTGGCTTCCCAAGTGTAGTTTTCAGTTTTGGCATCCTATACAAGAGATGTTCTACCTACCACAAGGCCATGAAGATGTTTCCTTCAAGAAGATATATTCACTTTTTTAACGCATTCTAAACATGGCATGCAGAAAAAGTCAAGTTTTTTTCTCATTATTTTATATGGATAAGAAATTGTTCTAGCATGATATTGAAAAGTTCACCTTTTCCCCTAAATTGAAGAGTGCTGATGTCATAAATCCAGAGCCTATCCTTGCACGAACATTCAACTGACTTCATTACTGCAGCTTTCATGTAAGGATGAAATCTGGCTGTATACATCCTCCAATTTTTTTTTTTTTAAAGCTTGTTTTGTGCCAATATAAATCCTTTGTATTTCCATATGGTTTTTAACAGTTTCTCTATTACTGCAAAAAATAAAGCATTCAGAGATTTGGATTGTTATTTCATTTAAGCTGTAGATCAAACTGGGAGAACAATATTGAGTTTCCAGTCCATGAGCAGGAAAAGCTCATTATTTATTTAGATCTTTTAAAAATCCTCTCAGCAAAGATCTAATACATTTTTTTGGAAAAGCCATAACAATTTGGTTTTAATGATACTGTAAATGATATTTAAAAATTTTTCCAGTTTGTTTCTAGTATATAGAAACATATTGATTGTGTATTGAATGCTTTCTAAATTTACATATTAATATTTATATTATACAGATTCTTTTCAGTTTTCTAAGCATACGTCTGCCATCTGTGAAAAAATAATTTTATCTCTTTTTTTCTAATATTTATAAGTTTAATTATCTTCTCTTCTTGGCAAGTACTTTCAGTACAAAATTGAAAAGAAGTAGGGAGACTGAACATCCTTATCCTTTTTCCACTTAAATAAGAAAGCATTATAACCTACCTTTTAGAATGATAGCTAGCTATAAATTTCTTGGTAGGTATCCTTTATGAGATTAAAAAAGGTCCCTTCAATTTCCAGTTTTAGGAGAATATTTATCATTAATAAACTTTGAATTTTTAAATGAATTGATTATATTAAATGCTTATTTAAATGCATTATTGAATGGTTATTGAATACTTTAAATGCCTTTTCTGGATATGGTCATATATTTTTAATATAATAAATTTTATCAATTGCTTGAGACATAATTTCAAATTCACAAAATAATTGCTACCTAAAACATGGTGCTGCCCATATATATAGGTATCTATCTATCTATATACCTATATGTATATGAATAGGATTGTAAATATTTTGTGTGTGGTTTTACACATGAGAAATGTTACAATTTTCCATTCTTGCAATGGTCACACCACACATTGGTATAGTGATTATGCTGGGTCTCTAGAACAGTTGGTATAAAAATTGTATCACTTATTCCTTTAATGTTCTTAAAAGCTTAGTAGTGAAGACATCTGGGCCTGATGTTCTCTTTTTTGGAAGGTTTCAAGTTTTGGTTTCAATTGGTTTTAAATTATTTTCTAGATTGCAAGTTTTATATTTTATCCTCAAACCCAATGAAAGTTTAGAATGCAAAGGGCATGTGAGAAGGGTATCACTTCATATATAAGTTCAAGTTACTGATGCTAGAAAATATGGAAGGATGTATAGGGATATTTATGTTCTATTTGCAGTGAACATTAATTACATTTATGATTTTCAAAATAGTACATTTAATTAAGACACAGAAAATGTTATGAAATAGCAATGAACTTTAAAAATTTTGAGGAAATCATCAGTAGACTTTGTCAGTTTATTTTTATATTTAAGTGTAATGAATTAAATTCACCTGTGTGAGATACTATCCATTATCTATATGCTTTCCTCTCTCTCTGCTCACACACATAAACAACCTACATATTTCAGAAAGTGTAATAAATTTCTTCGCAGTTAGCTTTCATTAAATCCCCTGATTGTCTCCTCCATGTCTGAAAATTAAGGATTTCCCTTTTGAAATGGGCTTCCCTGGTGGCTCAGAGGTTAAAGCGTCTGCCTCCAATGCGGGAGACCCAGGTTCGATCCCTGGGTTGGGAAGATCCCCTGGAGAAGGAAATGGCAATCCACTCCAGTATTCTTGCCTGGAGAATCCCATGGACGGAGAAGCCTAGTACGTTACAGTCCACCGGGTCGCAAAGAGTCGGACACGACTGAGCGACTTTACCTTCACCTTCACCTTTTGAAATAACTTAAACTATTTATTATTAAGTACAAATACGTAAGTTTGCTCGATTTTCCTTTGCAAAAAAACTCATGTCTTTCTAATTTGAATTGGCTTGAGAGAGAGAGATAAAGGCATATTTATTCTTTATTTACTGAGTCTAAAAGTTTTATCAGGGTCATCCATGAAACAGTTTCATATGCCACAACACAAAATTATATATTTGTATCAAATTACCTAGCTTCCTTGTAGTTGGTGATATATTAACTATTACTTTCCTAAAGCAAAGTAAGAAAGTAGAAAATTAAAAATAGAATATGTATGTTGCTATACCTTTTCCAAATATGTAATTAACCCTTAAGAAAGTTTCTTTTTACAATTTGTGTATTATTTAGCATAGAAAATAGATTAAACTGCTTCTTGTCTTATTCACTTATTCAACATTTTTTGTATTAAGCACCTAGTATATAAACATGGTGAGTTTAGGAATGCAGTGAGGATTGGTAAATGTCTAGTTACTCTTCTGTGCTAAAATAATGCTAGGTGTTTATTTTTATGCAACATAGTTTGACATACAATTCATTAGTTTTAAGCAAAGAATCCTAAAGTTTGTATTTTACAAGTTAATCTATAAGAAACCATTGAAGAATAATGTGCTAAACCTTATTTTTGTCAGACAGAATTTTTATGACAGAACCGAATTTCATTAAGCACCTGATTAAATCATTAGGCAGGTTTGTTTTTAATTTAATGCTCTTTGGATAGTATATTTCACAAAGAAATTTTTAATAAAAATAGATTCATTTCAGTTGAGCAGAAGACATTTTTCATTTTGCTTAAAACACTTAAACTAATCCTTAAGAAATATTGATAAGTTATTATTAAGTTTTAAAACATCATTTAAAAGTTTAATATCTTTTTCATACTTCAGAATCAGTATTCCCCCATAAAACTGTAAGCTACTTTTACACTGAGATTATAACTTATTTGCGTTGAAATCCTGGCACCAAGCAAAATTTAGACATTTAATACACACTAATTGTATGAGTAAAAAAAATGTAATATAATTTCTTTCTGGAAATTAATGACAAAAATATTATTGTTTGTAATATCAGTCAATGGTCAAGTTTAGTCGCTCAGTCATGTCCAACTCTTTGCAACCCCATGAACCGCAGCACGCCAGGCCTCCTTGTCCATCAACAACTCCCAGAGTCCACCCAAACCCATGTCCGTTTAGTCGGTGATGCCATCCAACCATCTCATCCTCTGTCATCCCCTTCTCTTCCTGCCTTCAACCTTTCCCAGCATCCAGGTCTTTTCAAATGAGTCAGCTTTTTGCATCAGGTGGCCAAAGTACTGCAGTTTCAGCTTCAACATCAGTCCTTCCAAAGAACACCCAGGTTTGATCTCTTTTAGGATGGACTGGTTGGATGTCCTTGCAGTCCAAGGGACTCTCAAGAGTCTTCTCCAACACCACAGTTCAAAAGCATCATTCTTCTGCGCTCATCTTTCTTTATAGTCCAACTCTCAAATCCATACATGACTACTGGAAAAACCATAGCCTTGACTAGATGAACCTTTGTTGGCAAAGTTATGTCTCTGCTTTTTAATATGTTATCTAGGTTGGTCATAACTTTCCTTCCAAGGAGTAAGCATCTTTTAATTTCATGGCTGAAATCACCATCTGCAGTAATTTTGGAGCCTCCCCCCCTCCCCCAAAATAAGTCAGACACTGTTTTCACTGTTTCCCCATCTATTTGACATGAAGTGATGTGGCCAGATGCCATGATCTTCATTTTCTGAATGTTGAGCTTTAAGCCAACTTTTTCACTCTCTTCTTACACTTTCATCAAATGGCTCTTTAGTTCTTCTTCACTTTCTGCCATAAGGGTGGTGTCATCTTTGTATCTGAGGTTATTGATATTTCCCCTGAAAATCTTGATTCCAGCTTGTGCTTCCTCCAGCCCAGCATTTCTCATGATGCATATACTCTGCATATAAGTTAAATAAGCCGGGTGACAATATACAGCCTTGACGTACTCCTTTTCCTATTTGGAACCAGTCTGTTGTTCCACGTCCAGTTCTAACTGTTGCTTCCTGACCTGCATACAGGTTTCTCAAGAGGCAGGTCAGATGGTCTGGTATTCTCATCTTTTTCAAAATATTCCACATTTGATTGTGATCCACACAGTCAAAGGCTTTGGTACAGTCAATAAAGCAGAAATAGATGTTTTTCTGGAACTCTCTTGCTTTTTTAAATGATCCAGGAGATGTTGGCAATTTGATCTCTGGTTCCTCTGCCCTTTCTAAAACCAGCTTGAACATCTGGAAGTTCACTGTTCAAGTATTGCTGAAGCCTGGCTTGGAGACTTTTAAGCATTACTTTACTAGAGTGTGAGATCATTGCAATTGTGCAGTAGTTTGCACATTCTCTGGCATTGCCTTTTTTGGGGGGGAGGAATTGGAATGAAAACTGCCCTTTTCCAGTCCTGTGGCCACTGCTGAGTTTTCCAATTTGTTGGCATATTGAGTGCAACACTTTCACAGCATCATCTTTCAGGATTTGAAAGAGCTCGATTGGCATTCTATCACCTCCACTAGCTTTGTTCGTAGTGTTGCTTACTAAGGCCCACTTGACTTCACATTCCAGGATATCTGGCTCTAGGTGAGTGAGCACACCATCGTGATTATCTGAGTAGTGAAGATGTTTTTTGTACAGTTCTTCTGTGTATTCTTGCCACCTCTTCTTAATATCTTCTGCTTCTGTTAGGTCCCTACCATTTCTGTCCCTTATTGAGCCTATCTTTGCGTGAAATGTTCCCTTGGTATCAGTAATTTTCTTGAAGAGATCTTTAGTCTTTCCCATTCTATTGTTTTCTTCCATTTCTTGAAACTATTTCAATGAAACTAAGCCATGTTGTGTGCGGCCACCCAAGATGGATGGGACATGGTAGAGAGGTCTTACAGAATGTAGTCCACCGGGAAGGGAATGGCAAACCCTTCAGTATTCTTGCCTTGAAACCCCATGAACAGTATGAAAAGGCAAGAATATAGGATACTGAAAGATGGACTCCCCAGGTCGGTAGATGCCCAATATACTAGTGGAGATCCGTGGAGAAATAACTCCAGAAAGAATGAAGAGATGGAGCCAAAGCAAAAACAATACCCCGCTGTGGATGTGGCTGGTGATAGAAACAAGGTCCGATGCTGTAAAGAGCAATATTGCATAGGAACCTGGAATGTCAGGTCCATGAATCAAGGCAAATTGAAAGTGGTCAAACAGGAGATGGCAAGAATCAACAGTGACATTCTAGGAATCAGCTAACTAAGATTGGAATGGGTGAATTTAACTCAGATGACCATTTTGTCTACTACTGTGGGCAGGAATCCCTTAGAAGAAATGGAGTAGCCATCATAGTCAACAAAAGAGTCTGAAATGCAGTACTTGGATGAAATCTCGAAAACAACAGAACAATCTCTGTTCATTTCCAAGGCAAACCATTCACTATCACAGTAATCCAAGTCTATGTCCCAACAGCAATGCTGAAGAAACTGAAGTTGAACAGTTCTGTGAAGACCTACAAGACCTTCTAGAACTAACACCCAAAAAACGATGTCCTTTTCATTATAGGGGACTGGAATGCAATAGTAGGAAGTCAAGAAACACCTGGAATATCAGCGAAATTTGACCTTGGAGTACAGAATGAAGCAGGGCAAACAATAGAGTTCTGCCAAGAGAACATCCTGGTCATAGCAAACACCTTCTAACAACACAAGAGAAGACTCTACACATGGACATCACCAGATGGTCGACACCATAATCAGATTGATTATATTTTTTGCAACCAAAGATGGAGAAGCTCCATACAGTCAGCAAAAGCAAGACCAGGAGCTGATGGTGGCTCAGATCATGAACTCCCTATTGCCAAATTCAGACTGAAATTGAAGAAAGTGGAAAAAAACACTAGACCATTCAGGTTTGTAATATCACCAATCTAAAATTTTTTCAATGATGGAAGTTAAAAACCTTGAACGGAGCATTATTTAAATAAACCAAATAACCTGGATGCATGTATTTAATTTCAGTGTAAGCTTTCCTTATTGTGAATACCAAAAATCTCATTATCTCGTCTTCCAACACAGGTTTGATTCCTGGGATGCAAAGATCCGCTGGAGAAGTGATAGGCTACCCACTGCAGTATTCTTGGGCTTCCTTGATGGCTCAGCTGGTCAAGAATCTGACTACAATGTGGGAGACCTGGGTTTGATCCCTGGGTTGGGAAGATCCTCCAGAGAAGGGAAAGGCTACCCACTCCAGTACTCTGGCCTGGAGAATTCCATGGACTGTACAATCCATGGGGTTGCAAAAAGTCAGACACAACTGAGCAACTTTCACCTCATCTTCTGTCCAGTTGTTCTTTTGATTATAAGCTGAGACTCCTTCTAGGTCTCTGGTACTGAGCAAGGGAACTGGTTTAGGGACTATGACATCAGAAAGTTAGCTCCATGGAGTCAACTGAAGTGAAGTGAAAGTTGTGGAGTCATGTTCCAGTCTTTGGACCCCATGGACTGTAGCCCGCCAGGCTCCTCTGACCATGGGGATTCTCTAGGCAAGGATACTGGAGTAGGTTACCATACCCTCCTCCAGGGGATCTTCCTAAACCAGATCTGAACCCAGCTCTCCCTCATTGTAGGCAGATTCTTTACCAACTGAGCCACCAGGGAAGCCCAAGAATACTGGAGTGGGTTGCCTGTCCCTTCTTCAGGGTATCTTCCCAACCCATGAATTGAACCAGCATCTCCTGCATTGCAGGTGGGTTCTTTACCAGCCGAGCTACTGGGAAAGCATCTCCCCTAAATCTGTCCATTCATAACAGAACAATTTCCATAAAGCAAGATTTTTCCATTTCTTACATCTCTTTACTTAAATATAAATCAAGTTAAATCACTTTCTAACTAGAAAATGGAGACCGGAATGCTACTTTCACTTTTTTCTAGTCAAGGCAATTTAATTTCAAGGATTCATGAGTCACTTAAACAGAGACTGAGTAGGGGATTAAGACTAAGACTGCATTCCAGAGACATTGAAGATTCAGAGACACTGAAGAATGAATATCTGTAGAGACTGGTCATACATAATCTGGAAAGCTGACAGACTGAATTTAACCCGTGTCTCTCAGAGTTTTCAGGTCTCCAATTTCTGTCTCTACTTGCTTGTTTGCTATACTTTCCTGTTTCTGTCAGTAGAATGGCTACCTCTGCATTTTTAGCACCCTTGAATGACTCTAAGATAGCAGATTTAATGACAAAATATATGATTGGACTGGCTCCAAAGTTAGACTATTTAGTTTCTCACTGCAAGCATTATGGTCTTGTACCATATGCTTAAATCATGTAAATTGCCTAATACACATAAGATTGCAAAATATATTAGGCACATAGTATGTGCTTAATGGAGAAGGCAATGGCACTCCACTCCAGTACTCTTGCCTGGAAAATCCCATGGGCAGAGGAGCCTGGTAGGCTACAGTCCATGGGGTCGCTAGCAGTCAGACACAACTGAACGACTTCACTTTGACTTTCGCTTTCATGTATTGGAGAAGGAAATGGCAGCCCACTCCAGTGTTCTTGCCTTGAGAATCCTAGGGATGGGGGAGCCTGGTGGGCTGCCGTCTATGGGGTCACACAGAGTCAGACACGACTGAAGCGACTTAGCAGCAGCAGCAGCAGGTGCTTAATAAGGCTTCCCAGGTGACTCAGTGGTAAAGAATCCCCCTGGCAATACAGGAGACACAGAAGATACGGGTTCGATCCCTGGGTCAGAAAGATCTTCTGGAGGAGGAAATGGTGACCTACTCCAAGTATTCTTGATTGGAGAAGCCCATGGAGAAAAGAATGTGGTGGGCTCCAGTTCACAGGGCTGCAAAGTGTCAGACACAAGTGAGCAACTAAACACACACACAGGTGTTTAACAAATACCAACTATTACTACTGCTTTAGTACTAGTACTCATTACTACTATAACTGTTAATACAACTACTACTATTTCTAGAAGTAAATTATCTTTAAAGTTTATTAGTTCCTTAGATTTTTCAAATTAAACAAACATATTCAATCACACTTTTGAGACTCTTCTACAAAGAACATATAAAATTATAACTAAACCTTGTCAATAACTTTCTGTTAATTTTATCTTTACTGAATACTTGTCCACTGGGAAAATTCTGTTAAACTGAAATGTCTTCAAAAGTTTTTGCTCTGTTCAGCACATGAAATTTGTTATTTTGGGGGTGATATCACTGAATTTACCCTCTAAATATTCCCTTCTAGTGCTTCATTCTAATCTTGATTGATATTTTAGAATACATCTAGACTTTTAAGGGAGGATTAAGTTATCTAGCTTTTATTTTTTTACAACTTTCATTTTTACTTAAATTGTACTTTTTTCAACTATTTTACATAAGAAGCATATAAAGCACTTGAATATATATAACATTCAACTTGAGTGAAAATTGTGTGCTTTTATGGATTAAATATTTTACTGTAGTCTAGGAAATGAAGCTTTTTGGGTGGGTAAACTTTCAACATGAATTCTGCTCTCCAGGTGCATGTGTATTACAGGTTCTACATTTCTGATTACACTATTTGTATTCTAGTAGAAAGAAAGGACAAATGAAGGGTGGATACTGGACAGTGTTTAAAAGAAAGCACATGTCAATTTTTCTTAAAACCTGAGTGGTCTATTTCATTAGAACAGTAGACATGAGAAAAACATGAATCAACCACACACATAAATCTTAAATGTAATCTTTTCCACTGAGATAATTCATATTGTGGCAACCTTTGATTTGCCTGAATTCTTGGTTTATGTAAATGTTTATATTACAAATGCAAATCAAGGGAAAGATCTTTTTTTAGATTAGAGTTAAATATGAGAATACATGACAGTTCAATTGCTGCAAAAGAACATTTTTCTGGTGCCTCCAGTCTTACTTCCAAGAATGGCATTCTCTATGCCTATTCACTAGACTTTTTCGAGGAAGGGCTCTTTGAGCAAGGCAGCTGGTGTAGAGACTTCACGACATTTAAAGTCTCTAGCTAGTCATCCTGGGAGGAGGATTATGAAACAGATGTACAGGAAATCCTATATTTATATGTGATGTTAGTAATTCATGTGGAGATGGTAGAGATTAGACCTTTGTTTCACCTTTATGAAAGCCTAAGTTATGTAACTGAAACAACTATACATTGCTTGAAATCAGTAAAATAAAATTCACCAATTAAAAATATTTGGATATTTCAAAATAATTGAAAATGAATAACATTTTTCTTTTATTCCAGATAATTATTTTTATCTCTTGTTTTGCTTCTCTGGTCAATGAGGTTTATATCATGAATTAAGTATTTTTGACCAAAAAAAAAAAAGCCATCCCCAAATCCAACCGTGTTTTTGCTATTGTTTATGTTTTCACACTGGAAATAATTTCATTTTCTGCAAGTGAGTGATTTTCAAAACTAAGCAATTGTCTTGATACCTCATGTTCATTATAAATTTGATATTTCTGACAGTGTGCTATTCATAGTAATTTAAAAAGAAATGAGAGCTTAACAAAAGTAGAATTAAAGAATGTCATGAATACCACTTACAAGGCACTCAGCTTATTTACAAAAAAAGGAGAATATCATATTTGCATTTGTTTTGCCACACCTGACACAAAGCATATTTCAGACACATTTTTCTGATGTGGGATTTTTCTGGGATAAGTCCCAGAGCTTATAATATTGGTTAGGAGTGGCTTTTAATTTGAGGCTCAGAGGACAAGAAATTATGGCTAAGAGTCTTATAAGGGGTATTTTCAGAAAATAGGAATCAAGTTATCAACTTACTGATTTCAATGTCTTTGCAAAACACCATGTTTAAGTCTTATCTGATATAGAGGGAGTGAAAACAGCAAGTAAAAGGTACACCTCCCTTTAAGCCATTTGAATTACAGAGGAGAGAACACTTATTTTCATGATTAGTATAAAGGACTAGACAGAGATGAGTTGTAGAGAAATATTTTGAGTAATGAGCCATGCTGAAACAGGCAGCCTCAGAGTATCACATCGTTGCTATAGTATGAGCGGCCCTGAAGTCTCACGTCAAAAGCAAGGCAAGAAAGACTGCCAGATGGTGCAGTGACTTTTAAATTCTATTCCTGGGTCAAAGTAGATGACCAGAAGTAACAGATCCAAAGGAAGGTGGGTAAGTAAAGGAGTACACCAAGGCTTATATTGTCACCCTGCTTATTTAACTTCTATGCAGAGTACATGATGAGAAACGCTGGGTGGAAAGAAACACAAGCTGGAATCAAGATTGCTGGGAGAAATATCAATAACCTCAGATATGCAGATGACATAACCCTTATGGCAGAAAGTGAAGAGGAACTCAAAAGTCTCTTGATGAAAGTGAAAGTGGAGAGTGAAAATTTTGGCTTAAAGCTCAACGTTCAGAAAACGAAGATCATGGCATCTGGTCCCATCACTTCATGGGAAATAGATGGGGAAACAGTGTAAACAGTGTCAGACTTTATTTCGGGGGGCTCCAAAATCACTGCAGATGGTGACTGCAGCCACGAAATTAAAAGACGTTTACTCTTTGGAAGAAAGTTATGACCAACCTAGATAGCATTTTGAAAAGCAGAAACATTACTTTACCAACAAAGGTCCGTCTAGTCAAGGCTACGATTTTTCCAGTGGTCATGTATCGATGTAAGAGTGGGACTGTGAAGAAAGCAGAGCCCTGAAGAATTGATGCTTTTGAACTGCGGTGTTGGAGAAGACTCTTGAGAGTCCCTTGGACTGCAAGGAGATCCAACCAATCCATTCTGAAGGAGATCAGCCCTGGGATTCCTTTGGAAGGAATGATACTGAAGCTGAAACTCCAGTACTTTGGCCACCTCATATGAAGAGTTGACTCATTGGAAAAGACCCTGATGCTGGGAGGGATTGGGGGCAGGAGGAGAAGGGGACGACAGAGGATGACATGGCTGGATGGCATCACAGACTCGATGGATGTGAGTCTGAGTGAACTCCGGGAGTTGGTGATGGACAGGGAGGCCTGGTGTGCTGCGATCCATGGGGTCGCAAAAAGTCGGACACGACTGAGCGACTGAACTGAACTGAAGTCAGATGGAAAGGAATTTTTAAACATATACACACAAACACACTTTTATTCTTGTGTTTTAGAAAAGCTAGAATTCTGGTGTGTCCTTAGTAAGCCATGATCGTTGTGTCTACTTTCCAAGTAGAATCTTTAAAAGTTAAAAGGGTTAGTTTCAAAGGGCTACTAGTTGTAGGCTTTTATTAACCAAAGTTATAGAACTCCATTTATTTAAAAAAATTGTAACATACTAGCTTGGTTATTCATCAAGTCATAGTGACAGATAGTCTTGATGAGTCAGTATCAGTGACTTTGAATCAAATTCCTTATTATAGCATAAAAACATTCACAAGATTTTCCTCCCAATTCCCCATCTCGTTTTGAGGCACTTACTCCTTGTCTTGCTCTGTCTCCTGTGGGGACTTCCCCTTCTAGGTCTCATTTCAGGTCTATAAACAGTCTTCTCTCATTTCTCCTACCAGTCATCCAAATCAAAACATTCTGTGATAGCCTTCCTCTGAAGCACTGGTATGAATATCTGAATAGGCCTCTGGAAACAAAACAATGAGACTTTAAATCAGTGAAAACACATACTTTTAATTCATTACTGGGCTCATAAGAAAACTCAAGAAAATTTTAGTGACAAATAAAACAATCAACAGAAACAAAAACAACGAAAAGAAAAAGAAAATAGAAACCAAACTGAATAAATTTCAAATTAAAAAATTTACATTCACAGACCCGCAGGAAAGGAATTTCCATCAGATACACTTAAGGAAGAGGGGAAAGGAACTGAGCTGTAGGAATAATGGGTAAAGAAACAAGTAAGTACCTACTTAAACTGAAATAGATATTGTCTAAATAACAATAGTGGAGTCTATATGTTTAACAATAAATACAAATAACATTCTGTTCAGTGTGAAACAATAACATAAATCAGGAAGAGAGACCTCAGAATTAAAGTGCTCTAAGTACATTATATTATATGGTAAGTGATTGAGATATTGAACAGAAAACTGTTTAAATATATATGTGATAAAATTTCAAAGTATTTCCAGTTTTAAAAGGAAGAAACAATCAGTATGCCAAAAAAAAATAAAATATAAGAAAAATGGGAACAGACAAATGACACATTAGGAACAGTAAACAATGGTGATAGAAATAAAATTTAAATGGCAGAAATGAGTCCATAATGTACAGTAATCACAGTAGATATAACTGACTAAGCTTGGAAAATAGAAGCTATCAGACAGAAAAATGATAAAACCCATCTATGTGTATAACACCTGTATAAGAATAGTATTGGAGATACAGAAACATTTTCAATGGCAAAACTATGAAGTAAGTAGTCAATGTCAAAGTATTGGACATTCCAAGGACAACTGTCCTCAAGCCAATGCTGTCAAAATAGTAGTGAAGTTGGAGTGGAAAAGATCAGAGTGTGAATAAAATCTATTTATGTGTATCCTCCGAGATGTACGACTAAACTCAATAACTGTATTTTGTTTCAATCATGACTTAGATGAACCAACTCTAAAGAGACGTATTTAGGCAGTAAGGGGAAATTTGAAAGGAGAATAAGAGTGAAGTCATTTTGAATTTGACAAGTTAAAATTTGAAACTTGAGTTTTCAGATTTGGGGGATGACTCAGAAATGAAGTTTATGCATTTAGGGTACAAGTTACAGTCTGCATCATCAATGAGAGGCAAAGGGATCATAACCCAAGAGGTTAACTCTTTCATATAACTGGTATGTACAACTGAAACATTTTATGCTTCTTTGACCCTATTTGATTTGTCATTTCTCAATGAGACAATAAGTAGATTATATATTTTTCTACATTATGAGCCCTCCCACAGAGGGAGCTCTAGAGCCACACTTAATAAATTTTATCAGATTCTGATGATCAATAATTCTTTTTAAAAATCAAGTTTTAATTGTATATTGGCTCTGAATCTTTATTATTAAAATGAGAAAGTATAATCTAATTTGGATGCTGGCTTCCACTTATGTGCACGCTAACTCACTTCAGTCATGTCAGACTCCAGTTTCAGTTCAGTTCAGTCGCTCAGTCGTGTCCAACTCTTTGCGACCCCATGAATCACAGCACACCAGGCCTCCCTGTCCATCACTATCTCCCGGAGTTCACTCAGACTCACGTCCATCGAGTCCGTGATGCCATCCAACCATCTCATCCTCTGTCGTCCCCTTCTCCTCCTGCCCCCAATCCCTCCCAGCATTGGAGTCTTTTCCAATGAGTCAACTCTTCTCATGAGGTGGCCAAAGTACTGGAGTCTCAGCTTTAGCATCATTCCTTCCAAAGAAATCCCAGGGTTGATCTCCTTCAGAATGGACTGGTTGGATCTCCTTGCAGTCCAAGGGACTCTCAAGAGTCTTCTCCAACACCACAGTTCAAAGGCATCAATTCTTCAGCGCTCAGCCTTCTTCACCATCCAACTCTCACATCTATACATGACCACTGGAAAAACCATAGCCTTGACTAGATGGACCTTTGTTGGCAAAGTAATGGCTTAAAGCTCAACATTCAGAAAACGAAGATCATGGCATCGGTCCCATCACTTCATGGGTAATAGATGGGGAAACAGTGGAAACAGTGTCAGACTTTATTTTGGGGGGCTGCAAAATCACTGCAGATGGTGATTGCAGCCATGAAATTAAAAGATGCTTACTCCTTGGAAGGAAAGTTATGACCAACCAAGATAGCATATTGAAAAGACTCCAGTTTGCTATTATTTAAAAATCAAAGCAGAGACATTGTCAACAAAAGTCCGTCTAGTCAAGGCTATGGTTTTTCCAGTAGTCATGTATGGATGTGAGAGTTGGACTATAAAGAAAGCTGAGTGCCAAAGAATTGATGCTTTTGAACTGTGGTGTTGTAAAAGACTTCTTGAGAGTCCCTTGGACTGTAAGGACATCCAATCAGTCCATCCAAAAGGAGATCAGTCCTGGGTGTTCATTGGAAGGACTGATCTTGAAGCTGAAACTCCAGTACTTTGGCCACCTGATGTGAAGAGCTGACTCATTTGAAAAGACCTTGATGTTGGGAGAGATTGAAGGCAGGAGGAGAAGGGGACGACAGAGGATGAGATGGCTGGATGGCATCACCGACTCAGTGGACATGAGTTTGGGTAAACTCTGGGAGTTGGTGATAGACAGGGAGGCCTGGTGTGCTGCAGTTCATGTGGTCGCAAAGAGTCGGACACAACTGAGTGACTGAACTGAACTGAAAAATCAACTGTCCCAATATATTTCCTCCAGTATAGAGTTATTTTGATCTCAAAAAATACTAACAGAAAGCCTTGGTTTTATAAAACTCCAGCATCAACACACTGTGTCCTTATGGGCTGCCTCCTCACCTACAGGTTAAATCACCAGCCTTCATTGCAGCTTTCCTCCCTCCCTTGTTCTGAGCTTATTTCTAGGCTGGATTCCAGGATCTAGCACACTCCTCCTATCTGTCACTAAACCTTACATTTACTTCCTGCCTTTCCCTTTTGGTTTAACATTTAACATTTTGAGAGCTCATTTATGTCTCTGCATGAGACTCCACCTTTATTTTACTCTCTGCGTTGCCTCATGTAAAACTCAACCGCAGTTATAGCCACCATAAAGCACTGGTCTAAGGTTTCTGGATCAGATGAGGACACAGATGTTCATCAGTCCCATGGAAGAGATTGTGCATCTGTATTGGAAGAATGAAAATCTAAGTCTATTCTTTACTATGCTAGGTCCTGCTGGCCAGATTATTACAGTGCTCGTATGTCATGCCTAGATGGTCAAATACACGCAATATATGATTAAGCAAAGTTGATGTTTATCATACAAGGGAACATACAGATGAATAACAGATGTTTTCCACTTCTGTGACATGAACCAAGTCTGAGACTCTCTCTCTCTTTTTTTTTTTACTTATAAAGTTCATTTATTCTTGACTTTTTCTAAGATTTCTGCTTATTAGATTTTATCTAGACTTTGTATCTTTCTTCATGATGAATTCTACATCTGGAACCTTTTCCAGAGTGCTCTGGACTGTCAACTGACAATCACATTTGTGTTCCGATAGCACCTGTTATGACTCTCTTACAATGTCTACTGTATTGTCATTGTTTGGTCTCTTGCTGAACTGAAAGCCTCTGATTCATCCTTCTCTGTGCTCATCATGGCATCAGCTTCTAAGGTGCATTCATCAAATACTTATTGCAAGTATGAATGAATGAGTGAATGCATGAAAAAATTATAAATAATATTTTGAGTTGGCATCACTTTATATATGTGTGTGTGTGTGTGAACACAGTTTTCAAGTCCTGACTTGAGGTTGATTGGTTTTTTTCTTGAGTAGCTAATTAAGTTCATATCCAATAGATGACTTGCCTTGCTGCTGCTAAGTTGCTCAGTCATGTCCAACTCTGTGCGACCCCATAGACGGCAGCCCACCAGGCTCCCCCGTCCCTGGGATTCTCCAGGCAGAACACTGGGGTGGGTTGCCATTTCCTTCTCCAATGCATGAAAGTGAAACGTGAAAGTGAAGTCGCTCAGTCGTGTCTGACTCTTTGCGACCTCATGGGCTGCAGCCTACCAGGCTCCTCCGTCCAGGGATTTGCCAGGCAAGAGTACTGGAGTGGGGTGCCATTGACTTCCCTTACTGGGCTCTCATTCTAAGCAACAGTGTATCAGCCCTAATGACACCAAGGCCAGGGAAGAGACTAAAGACAGCCTCAGGCTGAAGATGGAGAAGACTGGAAAGTCCCATGAACAGAGGAGCCTGGTGGGCTGCAGTCCATGGGGTCATAAGAGTCAGACACAACTGAGCAACTTCCCTTTCACTTTTCACTTTAATGCATTGGAGAAGGAAATGGCAACCCACTCCAGTGTTTTTGCCTGGAGAATCTCAGGGACAGGGGAGCCTGGCGGGCTGCCATCTATGGGGTCGCACAGAGTCGGACACGACTGAAGCAACTTAGCAGCAGCAGCAGGCTTCAGGGAACCCACCCTGCTTGCCATACCTAAGCTACCTCTTACTACTACAGTTTGCTTTAACTCTGCCCCTAGATGCAACCTCTTTGGCCTTGCCTGACAGCCTTTTCTAGTTTGGAGCTGTAAATAACAAAAAACTCTGCCTTTCATCTATCCAAGTGTAGTGTGTTATGATACCTTACCATTAGAAGAGTTTTTGAGTTTTTAACTCTTATAAAGGACATGAAAGCCCTTACCTAAAAATCAATGTGCATCAATATAAAAACAATTCAATTAACAGTTATATTTAGGACTCCAGATGAGAAGTGTTCCTCAAAATTTGAGAACAAAAAAATTATAATCAAAAACCTTGAAATAACTGCCCTAACATGGACAAAGAAAATGTTGACAACTATCATTTTTGCTAGCTTTTAACCCATGAAAAGAAGCAGTTTTGCCTCATTCCCTGCTTATACACCTTACACATACCTAGATGCAGAACAGGGATGTAAAGACGATTACCAACAGATTGAGTTCTTCTTTTTTGGATTGGCCTTTCCAAGGAAAGAATTCTTCATCTTTTATTTTTTCTGTGTGAACAATAAAGGCCAATCTAATTACTTTAATTTAAGGTGGTCTTAATAGACAATAAAATAGATAAATAGGTCAAGTAATATGGAATATAATTGCAATCAAATTCAGACATAAATAGTACATTATTTTAAACTAAGTTGGCTGCAACTAATGTTCTTCTTCTTCTTCTTTTTTTTTTTTTTTGCAGTTTCCAGCATCTGCTGGATTTACTGTATAGGTTGTATTGTCCCTACATTCTGGCAGAAACATAAGAGAGAACATATTTTCCTCACTGCCCCTCACACCCTTGATTGGAAGGTTCCACTATTCTATTTGGACATTTTCCATTATGCTTCTTATAGCATCCATATGCTAGCTTTTTATGCCTATTAATGCTTTCTTTACCCTGGGCACCCTTCCAAACACACTACTTTGAAATATGGAACTCCTTATTTAGTTATATAGCCAATATCTAAAAACTTCAACTAAGAAAAGATTTCCACCAGAATTTCTGAAGGTACTGTTAAGTTCAATCATAGCAGCCACTCAATGTGTGTGGAAAAGAATCTTATAACAGCTCAGGAAATCACCTCATAAAGCCTCTACCAAGGAGAACATATCAGAAGACAGAGAGTACAAACCACCAGAAAGGAAAACTGTAGCCAAATTCAGCAGCAGCAGATGGAGAAGAAATGCACGTATTGACTAACTTCCTTGCAAGGCTGTATTTATGTTTCTACTTATTGGGTGCTGATTATGTTTTCCTGCCAACAGTAAATGCTATTGATTTAATGCATGTAACAGCTCTACCCCACACTGCAGCCCTCTGAAATAGAGGGATGGGATAAAAACATGGACTTCTTTCTCTAAATTATGGAAGATAACTCATATATTATTCAGGTACTTGTGTTCAAGGAAGGCTCATGGCTAAGAGGAACTTGTATTATAAGATCTGGGGAAAAGTATAGACATGAAGTAAAAATACATTTTGGATGGCGATACGTGATGCTGCTTCTTTTCCAGATGTCTGCCTATTTTCCTTGCCAGAGATTTCAAAGATTTGTATAAAATTTTCCCTACAGTGCTTACCAATGCTCTGCAAAAGAAAAACGAGGCCCATAATGACTTCATCATCTCAGAGTGAATCATAATGACCAAGGTACTGCATCATTATTGAGGAAATATGAGTCTAGAGAAAGCAGAAACCAGGGCTCAAATCCACTGGCCAAGCCATGATCAGAGGCTTTCGATTGGATTGTAAATTTGCTCCTTTGTAACGATGGCATTCCATCTCCAGCATGCAGGAGGTAAACATTTTAAAGTAACTGTTTATGTCACTTGAAAATCAGATCCCAGAGATGCTGGCTGGAAGCCAGAGAGTTACTCCCAAATGTACAAGAAAGTGGCTGCAGCACAGAATTAGGTTCATGCTGGGCTAGACCCTGCTTTTGATGAGTTGGCAACTCCAGTGACTGCTGTGCTTTAAGTGGGTTGGTGCCTGGGAAGAAAATATACCAGTTTAGTTCAGTCCCTCAGTCATGGCTGACTCTTTGCGACCCCATGGACTGCAGCATGCCAGGCCTCCCTGTCCATCACCAACTCCCAGAGCTTATTAAAAACTCTTCTCCATGGAGTTGGTGATACCATCCAGCCACCTCATCCTCTGTCGTTCCCTTCTTTGTCCACCTTCAATCTTTCCCAGCATCAGTGTCTTTTCAAATGAGTCAGTTCTTTGCATCAGGTGGCCAAAGTATTGGAGTTTCAGCTTCAACATCAGTCCTTCCAATGCATATTCAGGGCTGATTTCCTTTAGGATAGATTGGTTGGATCTCCTTGCAGTCCAAGGGACTCTCAAGAGTCTTCTCCAACACCACAGTTCAAAAGCATCAATTCTTCGGCACTCAGCTTTCTTTAGTCCAACTCTCACATCCATACATGACCACTGGAAAAACCAAACCTTTGACTTGATGGACCATTGTTGGCAAAGTAATGCATCTGCTTTTGAATATGCTTTCTAGGTTGGTCATAGCTTTTCTTCCAAGGAGCAAGTGTCTTTTAATTTCATGGCTGCAGTCACCAACTGTAGTGATTTTGGAGCCCCTAAAAATAAAGTCTATCACTGTTTCCATTGTTCCCCATTTATTTGCCATGAAGTGATGGTACTGGATGCCATGATCTTAGCTTTCTGAATGTTGAGTTTTGAGCCAACTTTTTCTCTTTCCTCTTTCACTTTCGTCAAGAGGCTCTTTAGTTCTTTGCTTTCTGTCATAAGGATGGTATCATCTGTGTATTTGAAGTTATTGATATTTCTCCCGGCAATCTTAATTCTGGCTTGTGCTTCATCCAGTCCAGCATTTCTCATGATGTACTCTGCATATAAGTTAAATAAGCAGGGTGACAATATACAGTCTTGATGTACTCCTTTCACAATTTGGAAATAGTCTGTTGTTCCATGTCCGGTTCCAACTGTTGCTTCCTGACCTGCATACAGATTTCTCAGGAGGCAGGTCAGGTGGTCTGGTACTCCCATCTCTGTAAGAATTTTCCAGTTGTTGTGATCCACACAAACAGTTTGGCATAGTCGATTAAGCAGAAGTAGATTTTTTTCTGGAACTGTCTCAGTTTTTCAGTGATCCAGCAGATGCTGGCAATTTGATCTTTGATTTCTTTGTGGGACTCAGCAGGAGACAAGCCCCAAAAAGCAACTGAAGGGCTGAGATTTTTCAAACCTTTCAAATAATGGTATCATTAAAAAAAAAAAAAAAAAAGTTTGTTTGGGTTCCTGACACTACATGGGTTTTAAGTCTGAAAGATAAAATCCAGTCAACCTTTTCATTAAAATCTCCAAAAAGGAGGTTCTACCTTTTTGGAATTGATGCTTTTGAACTGTGGTGTTGGAGAAGACTCTTAAGAGTCCCTTGGACTGCAAAGACATCCAACCAGTCCATCCTAAAGGAGATCAGTCCTGGTTGTTATTTGGAAGGACTGATGTTGAAGCTGAAACTTCAATACTTTGGCCACCTGATGCGAAGAGCTGACATTGGAAAAGACTCTGATGCTGGGAAAGATTGAGGGCAGCAGGAAAAGGGGACGGCAGAGGATAAGATGGGTTTGGATGGCATCACTGACTAAATGGACATGGGTTTGGGTGGACCTGGGAGTTGGTGATGGACAAGGAGGCCTGGCATGCTGCGGTTCATGGGGTCACAAAGAGTTAGACACGACTGAGCAACTGAACTGAACTATCTTCTTTAGTGAAGGTTTTAAGGTATAATATTTCAAGACATTTTTCCATATGACTAGTCAAAGTCTCTTTGTTGTAGTTAAGCCCCAGTAAATGTTTTTTTGTAATGTCCTTTAATATACACATGTATGATTCCTACATATTAACTCAAAGTATCAGTATGCTTTTTTATTAGAGTAACTTTCCATATCTGAAGCTGTTAATTACTTTTCAGTGGTTCAAAACTGGTCATAATTCCAGTAAACTCCCTCTTGTTCTTGGATTTCCTGTTTAAGTTCTGGCCACATGCAATAAACAGCATATTCTGATTTATATGACACTTTTGTAAATTGAAAGATACTCTGAAGGGCACAAACACACACAGATTACTCAATGTTAAATGATTAAGTTACTTAAAATCACATTTGGCTGAATGTGGGAATAAAAAAATTCAGCTTACAAAATGACTTTCTGCTATATAAAAAGAAATTCTTCTTTTTATGTAAAGGAATATTATACTTATTAAATTTTATTATTAAATATATAGAAACATATTTTATTAAGTTTTCCACTATACTTCAGGAACATAAAGTTTTGCAAAAATTTTAACTCCTATAAAATGCCTGAGTCATGTGCTAATACAAAAATATTAAACAGGCAATCACTTTCAAACAGTACATTTAATAATACCACTAAGATTTTTTTACACTGTAAAATGTAATTGAGGAAAATGTTTTTCAGTAGCATGTTTTCCAGAGGAATCTTAAACCAAGGAGTCAAACTTGAGAAAATCTCAAGAACACATACTTGAAATGCTGAAAATGGTTGGGCAGACTATAGTAATAATTGGACCAATTTTTGTTTAATGTTAGCCATCACAGACAGTAAAGTATAAGGAATTTCCCTCTTAAATATTTCTTGTAATTATTAATATATCTTTCTGAATTTTATGAAAAAGAACAAAACATGCTCCTGCATGCTTATCTCTTGCATTTCTTTGTTTCCTCACAGGTTATATTCTTTATCATGTTGAGACTCAAGTTGATTTCTCAAAGATTTCATGGATATGACTCTGGATTTTTTTCTTCCTACTGAATTTTTATGTCTGTGTTGGCAACTAAAATGGTTTGCAATTTTTTTCTTGAAATGATCATGTGAAAGTGAAAGTGTTAGTCGTTCAGTCCTGTCTGACTCTTTGCGACCATGGACTGTACCCTGCCAAGTTCCTCTGTCCATGGAATTCTCCAGGCAAGAATACCGGGGTGGGTAGCCAGTCCCTTGTCTAGGGCATCTTCTCAACCCAAGGACTGAATCTGGGTCTCGTGCATTAGAGCAATATCTTTACCAACTGAGCTACCAGGGAAGCCCTGAAATGATCATGGTCAAAATTAAATAAAGTAATAATGTTATAAAGTTTAAAATATAAACAAGTCTATAATGATTAAAACAACTATATAATTTCTATAATTTTGTTTTTATATTTTTTGTCATAAAAATCTATTAAAGTATATAATATTTTTCTTAAAATGACCTAGTTACCACATTCAGTCTTTAAATATTTCTATAATTTCTAATCTTTTTGACACTTTTATTACTTTTATTTATGTGAATATCTTTCACAATCATCATTAACTGTTGTAGCCCCTTTCACTTAAAGATAATGCATTCTCATATGTGCGTATTCAGAAAAATACTGATATCTTGAAATGTGGTATTCTTAGATAAATTCCAGCCCCATTTTAATGGACCAACCATGGACTACATATTTGGTTTGTACCAGATTTCACTATTTTTCTGTGGTGGTCTAAGCACCCCAACTATGTCTGCCTGGTTTGATTTTCTCCCTTTGCTTGCTTCCTTCCTTTCTCCCTCCCTCCATTCCTTCCTGTGTTCCCTTTCTTCCCTTGGTCCCTGTTCCAGGAGACAGGGAGGAAGAGTTATAGTCTGTCAAATGCTTCTCAGATTTGAGCCAGTTACAGATTCAGAACCTCTTGAATGAAAGGGAGGCCAGGTCACCTTGAGGAAGAAAGAGTTTACACTGCCAGCATTTAAACTCTCCATCTTTCACTCAATCTTCCAAAATGGGAACTGCAGAATTTTCCACCTTGAAAGCATTGGTGAAACAGAAATAAGCAGATTTAGGGGTTCGTGACATTGTATAGGAGACAGGGATCAAGACCATCTTTGCATTGCATGGAAAAGAAATGCAAAGAGCAAAATGGCTGTCTGAGGAGGCCTTACAAATAGCTGTGAAAAGAAGAGAAGTGAAAAACAAAGAAGAAAAGGAAAGATATAAGCATTTGAATGCAGAGTTCCAAAGAATAGCTAGAAGAGATAAGAAAGCCTTCTACAGCAATCTGCAAAGAAATGGAGGCAAAAAACAGAATGGGAAAGACTAGAGATCTCTTCAAGAAAATTAGAGATACAAAGGGAACATTTCATGCAAAGATGGGTTCCATAAAGGACAGAAAAGGTATGGACTTAGCAGAAGCAGAAGATATTAAGAAGAAGTGGCAAGAATACACAGAAGAACTGTACAAAAAAGATCCGGATAATCATGATGGTGTGATCACTCATCTAGAGCCAGACATCCTGGAAGGTGAAGTCAAGTGGGCCTTAGAAAGCATCACTATGAACAACGCTAGTGGAGGTGATGGAATTCCAGTAAAGCTATTCCAAATCCTGAAAGATGATGCTGTGAAAGTGCTACACTCAATATGCCAGCAAATTTGGAAAACTCAGCAGTGGCCACAGGACTGGAAAATGTCAGTTTTCATTCCAATCCCAAAGAAAGGCAATGCCAAGAATGCTCAAACTAGTGCAAAATTGCACTCATCTCACACACTAGTAAAGTAATGCTCAAAATTCTCCAAGCCAGGCTTCAGCAATATGTGAACCATGAACTTCCTGATGTTCAAGCTGGTTTTAGAAAAGGCAGAGGAACCAGAGATCAAATTGCCAACATCCGCTGGATCATGGAAAAAGCAAGCGAGTTCCGAAAAACATCTATTTCTGCTTTATTGACTATGCCAAAGCCTTTGACTGTGTGGATCACAATCAACTGTGGAAAATTCTGAGAGAGATGGGAATACCAGGCCACCTGACCAGCCTCTTGAGAAATCTGTATGCAGGTCAGGAAGCAACACTTAGAATTGGACATGGAAGAACAGACTGGTTCCAAATAGGAAAAGGAGTACGTCAAGGCTGTATATTGTCACCCTGCTTATTTAACTTCTATGCAGAGTACATCATGAGAAAGGCTGCACTGGAAGAAACACAAGCTGGAATCAAGATTGCCGGGAGAAATATCAGTCACCTCAGATATGCAGATGACACCACCCTTATGGCAGAAAGTGAAGAGGAATTCAAAAGCTTCTTGATGAAAGTGAAAGAGGAGAGTGAAAAAGTTGGCTTAAACCTCAACATTCAGAAAAGGAAGATCATGATATCCAGTTCCATCACTTCATGGGAAATAGATTGGGAAACAGTGGAAACAGTGTCAGACTTTATTTTTCTGGGCTCCAAAATCACCGCAGATGGTGACTGTAGCCATGAAATTAAAAGACGCTTACTCCTTGGAAGAAAAGTTATGACCAACCTAGATAGTATATTCAAAAGCAGAGACATTACTTTGCCGACTAAGGTCCGTCTAGTCAAGGCTATGGTTTTTCCTGTGGCCATGTATGGATGTGAGAGTTGGACTGTGAAGAAAGCTGAGCCCTGAAGAACTGATGCTTTTGAACTGTGGTGTTGAAGAAGACTCTTGAGAGTCCCTTAGACTGTAAGGAGATCCAACCAGTCCATTCTGAAGGAGATCAACCCTGGGATTTCTTTGGAAGGAATGATGGTATAGCTGAAACTCCAGTACTTTGGCCACCTCATGCGAAGAGTTGACTCATTGGAAAAGACTCTGATGCTGGGAGGGATTGGGGGCAGGAGGAGAAGGGGACGGCAGAGGATGAGATGGCTCGATGGCATCACGGACTCAATGGACGTGAGTCTGAGTGAACTCCGGGAGTGGTGATGGACAGGGAGGCCTGGCATGCTGCGATTCATGGGGTTGCAAAGAGTCGGAGATGACTGAGCAACTGAACTGAACTGAGAGGGATTTCTATACACTTGCTCTGAATTGACACTAATCCCAGGATACCCCAAATGTCACTGTGTTCCACCAATAGAGGTAGAAGCTTCTGGAGGTCAGGTGATCAATGGAGTTGTAGCTCAGGTCTGTCTCTAAGTGGTTCCATTGGGTTAGCAAATCCACTGTCTTGTCACTTCTCCAGTTCTGGAATAGACATACATAAAAACTAACAGAATCCCCACACTGGTTCCCTGGTCTGTGGAATAAGGACTATTATGGTAAGGGAGGCTAGGTGGAAGCCACTTGAATTGCACTAAGAAGCCAAAAGTTATACCACATTCATAGAGGGACTGCAGAGAATACTGCCATCATCAGGGACTGTATGGAAACACAGGTGGTGATTCCTACCACACCCTCATTAACTCATCTATTTGGTTTTTGCAGAAAATGTTTCTTGGAGAATGACAGTGGAGTATTGTAAGTTTCATCAGGTGGCATGCAGTTGTTGACTGAGGACACACTGTTTTCTCCGGGTCTGCTAGTACAGATCACCAGAACCATTTGCTTTCAGCTGGCAAGGCCAGAAAAATACCCTCACAGTCCTATGTCAGGAGTATTCCAACTATCCAGGTCTGTGTCACAATTTAGCTCACACTGGGGATCTTGATTGTCTTCCCTTCCACAAGAGATCACAATAATTACACTGATGATATTATGCTGACTGGACATAGTGAGCAAGAAATAGCAACTGCTTTAGGCTCATTGGTAAGACATTTATGTGTCAAAGGGTGAAAAATAAATTAAACAAAAATATCAGTGGCCTCTTCCTCAGCAAAATTTCTAGGGGTTCAGGCATGTCAAGATATCCCCTCTGAGGATATCTTAAAGGACAAATCACAGCATTTGGATCATCCTGAAACCAACTAAGAGGCATAATGCCTAGTGGGCCTCTTTAGATCTGAGGCAATATGTTCCTCATTTACATGTGCTACTCTAACCCACTGAGTAACACCAACGGTGCTAGTTCTGAGTAGAGGCCAGTATAAGAGAAAAGCTCTGTAACAAGTCCAGGCTGTTGCACAGCTCTTCTGCTCTTTGGACCAGATCCAGTGGTGCCTGAAGGGTCAGAGGTAGACTGGGATGCTGTCTGGAATGTTTAACAGGGCTCTGTAGGTGATCACATCAAAGACTCTGATGATTCTGGAGCAATGCCCTGACAGTCTTGTAGATAACTATTCTTTCAGAAACTCCTTCAGGCACACTATTAGGCCTTAGAAAAGATTAAGTTACTATGTGACCCGAGTTGCCCATTATGAACAGGGTGTGGCTGACTCACCAAGCTATAAGGGTGAGTGTGCATAACAGCAACTTTCCGTTATCAAATGGAAATGTATCTGATTGGGTTGTGAAAATACAACTTGGTTACATAAGAAAGAGGCCCAGTTGCCTGTGGTCCTCACTCCTGTCATACTTTTTCTCTTTCAGTCTGTATCTATGTCATCACAGGGAGTCCCCCACAATCCCTGGACTGAGGAAGAGAAACCTCAGGCTTGGTTTGCATCTTGTACTGAGAGATATGCAGACACCACCCCAGAGTGGATATCTTTAGCAGCACAGTCCCTCCTGGGTCATCCCTAAAGGGCAATGGTAAAGGGAGACTCACACAGTGAACAGAACTTTAAGCAGTGCTCTTGCTTGCTTATTTTGTCTGGAAGGAGAAATGGCCAGATGTGTGAGTATATACCAGTTCTTACCTGTGGCCAGGGAGCTGGCTGAATAGTCAGGGGCTTCAGGGTAGAATGACTAGAAAACTAGTGATGAAAAAGTCTGAGGAAAAGGTCTGGGGCCAGATCTTTCTGAAAGGACAGACAAAATGAAGATATTTGAGTCCCATGTAAGGGCTTCCCTGGTGGCTCAGACGGCAAAGTGTCTGCCTGCAATGCGGAAGACCTGGGTTCGATTCCTGGGTTGGGAAGATACCCGGAGAAAGAAATGGCAATCCACTCCAGCACTCTTGCCTAGAAAATCCCATGGACGGAGGAGCCTGATAGGCTATAGTCCTTGGGGTTGCAAAGAGTCGGACACGACTGAGTGACTTCACTTTCACTTTCAAGGAAGAGTCTAATGATCAAGAGGATCGGATGACCCATTTTGAGAATATTAATCAGCCTCCTTCATAAGTCACTCTTGTCATTCTCCAATGGGCTCCTGAACAAAGTGGTGATGGTGGCAAGGATGGAGGCTATGCATAGGTCAAAAGCATGGGCTTCTACTCACCAAGGCCAATCTGACTGTAGCCACTGCAATTCATCATGGACTGCTAAGATCCCAGAGCCTCCAGGAATAAAGGTTTGGGTCATCACACTAGACCAAAAAAAAAAAAAAAACCCAAAAAATAAACAAACCAGTTTAGGTATTTGCTTGGGATAAAAAGAACACAGAATAGAAGAAGATAGGTACAAATACTAGCTATAATGTCTCCGTAGTTTTGTTATTCTTTCCATAATGTCATATGGTTGAAACCACACAATATATAGTTTCTTTTCAAATTGGCTTCTCTCACTTAGTAATATGCATTTGACATTTTACCATGTCTTTTCATGGCTTGATAGCTCATTAGTTCATTTCTTTTTATCTTGAATAATATTCCTTTGTCTGGATGTACCACAGTTGATTTATCCATCACCTACTGAAAGACATCCTGATTGCTTCAAAGTTTTGGCAATTATGAATAAAGTGGCTAAAACAGTCATAAGCAGGCATTTTGTGTGAGTACAGTTCTCAGCACTTTTGGGTAAATATCAAGAAACAGGATTGCTCAGCTTTATAGTGAGATTTACCTAGAAGTAAACCTCAATGTAATGGGGGTTCCTTTATCGTTAGGTCCCACCAAATTTCTAACTCTCAGATGTGTCTACATGAGCCTTCAGCAATTCATCAATTAGAGTTCAGGTTCTATAACCTGGCACTGGTTTCTGCTGCAGTTCCCACTTTGTCTCTGCTCAGGGATGAGCTGTGACTCTATATTTGCCTGTCTCTCCAGTCTTGGAGGCAACTGTTTACCCTGTGTCCCCCTTCTCTTCCAGATCCAAATAAAGCTGGTGATTTTTCAGTCTGTTCAGCTTTTTACTTGGTAGGATAAAGTGGTGGCTTTCAAGTTCCTTACATTCAGAACAAGAAACCTTTGATTTTTTTTTAATAGGTGAAAAAAGAGTTTTGGTTACATATTTTTTAGGCAAAATGTATTTGCCTTCAGTAGTCAAGATGAAAAGTGATGTTTTACAAAAAAAGAAAACTTTATATGAATTAGTGAATTAAAAACTAATATTGAATTAGTGCTGAATATGATTCATCTTTGTATGAGTACTTGGAAAATATTTAAAAAAACAAATCATGAGAAAGATTATATATAATAATGGCTTAAATAAACAAACCGCAAAACAATTATCACTCATAGCTGTAGAGTTTGCATCATGTAATAAATACTAATCATTAACAGTTATTGAGTCCTACTGCCTAGAGAGAAAATCCTCTGCATGATTTTTTAAACCATTTTATCACCAGAAAACCAGCATGATTGTAACCTACTTTTGAATAATATTCACAGTCTGTTGAAGGAAATGGCAACCCACTCCAGTGTTCTTGCCTGGAGAATCCCAGGGACGGGGGAGCCTGGTGGGCTGCCGTCTATGGGGTCGCACAGAGTCGGACACGACTGAAGTGACTTAGCTGCAGTAGCAGCATAGTCTGTTATTTGACAATGTTACTTTTAAGAGCTGTAAGCATTCCATAAAAACATCACTAAGTACATAGAAAAAGTGCCATGAACAGCTCCTAACCTTGATGTCATTAAACAAAAAAGCTATTGCCATGGTACCAGAACTACTGCTTTGGTATTTTTCCACAATTAATTTCCACAAAGTTTTCTCTTTAGTTTATCCTAAACACATTTGACAACTTGGGTTTTTCTCTAAAGAGAAAGTCTGCTCCTTATTATAAAGTTATAAATGTATTTTTGAATATTTGAACTGAAACCCAAACACAAGTGAATGCAAAAAAAATATTTTAAACATTGAAAAGCTTAAATGATCTATTTAATTGTGATTTGAAAAATGGTTTGGAATGCTTAATTAAGTCAGAAAGAAATTATAGATTCTTGATTTGGACACATTTGAAGTGTACCTTCTTTCACTTTAAAATATATTTATTAAAAACCCAAGAGAAAATTTGAGGAGGACATGGCAACTCACTCAGCATTCTTGCCTAAAAATCTCGTGGACAGAGGAGCCTGGGAGGCTACAGTCCACAGGGTTTCAAAGAGTCAGACATGACTGAGACAACTTGACGTGCACACACACAAGAGAAAATTCATATACTAATGAAACGGAAAATAAAATTTAGAAATGTACAACATCAGCATAAGTCATTCTGGTATTTAGAAGTGAACTGTAGCAAAAAATTTTAGGTCAATAGTAAAATCAGTCATTTAAGAGAAAGAGTGTAAATAATGAATAGGGTCTTGGATTATATGATGATCAAGTTATTGAGAAGAAATGAATCGTGTCAACACAACTGACAATACCTTTCATGAAACTAATATAAAACCTATAATACACTACTATGATAATAGACTCCTAAAATATTATGGCTTATGTGGGAAGAGACTTGATACCGTTTTCCCCAATTTGACAACAATTCTAAAAACATATGTGATATTAAGTGATAACAATTATGAGGCTGAAATACTTCCACCAAAAGTGTATTTTCTATTATTTTTATAATAAATTATAGTAGATATTATTGGAGAAGGAAATGGCAACCCCCTCTAGTATTCTTGCCTGGAAATCCCAGGGACAGAGGAGCATGGTGGGCTGCCATCTATGGGGTTGCACAGAGTCAGATACAACTGAAGCAACTTAGCAGCAGCAGTAGATATTATTGTTAATTTAAGAGGCAATCAAAATATATGCAACCAAAACTATAAGAAAAAGGTGTTCTTAGATGTATGTCAGACCATTAACACCTGTACAACAAAACTTTCTAGACTTTTTGCTAAAGTGGATTTCAACAACATCATTGCTTTAGATAACTTATTGACTGACCAATAAGGAATGTCTCCATAGCATAAATCTTGCTGTACCTGGCTAAAACCTCTGGTATTGTAGCAAATACAAGAAGTTAACAAACAAAAGGCACTTGGCTAAACAGTTTAATCCCCCTTGCTTTGAATTCTTTGATACTGACTGATTTGGTTTATGGGACTTACTTAATGTCATGGTGATATCCTCCTAATGACCATCATTGCAGTCTCCTTGTGCTATGTTTGCTCAAAGGTCTCAAGTGCCTGTTCACAGCCATCGGTAGAAATAGAAATAGCCGCCAGTAGAAATCAACAGTACTTCAGATAGTCTCACTGTGCTTAGAGAAAGAGAAATAAGATGAAATACAAAGAGCAAATATGATGCCTCCAGTAATCTGACCTCATAATCTGAGAGTTCCACACTGAGACAAGAACAACTTAACTCTGAAGGTGACTGAGAGTGAGGTTGATACCAAATTTGTTGCTTAATCTCTCATGTATGCTCAAAAGGTAAAGAATCTGCTTGCAATGCAGGTGACCTGGGTTCAGTCCCTGGGTTGGGAAGATCTCCTGGAGAAGGAAATGGATACTCACTCCAGTATTCTTGCCTGGAGAATTTCAAGGACGGAGGAACCAGGCAGGCTATGGTCCATAGGATTATAAAGAATCAGATACAACTGAGAGAATAGCTGTCACTTTCATACTTTATCTCATTTGTGAAAGGATGAACAAATGGGGGAATTGTTAAATTAACTAACCCAGGAGACTGCCAGACTGAGGTGATGGCTTAATCACCCTAATTCTGTGATGACTTATGTAATCAAACTAAATGATCATCCTCTTTCTATTTCCTATGCCAGAAATGTTATTTATAAAATATCAATCTATATAACTGCACATATTTTACCAAAGAGCACATACTTTCTTTACCTAGAATAATAGAAAATTTTTACTTCCAAATGTCTCACTACTACTCTTATAAATATTTGTGAATATTTATTTTTTATAAATAAAAATATGGGACTACTTATCTCCCATATTAGTTTCTTATTGTCACTGCAGCAAATTACCAAAAGTTAGTGGCTTCCCTGGTGGCTCAGAGGTTAAAGCGTCTGCCTCCAGTGCGGGAGACCCGGGTTCGATCCCTGGGTCGGGAAGATCCTCTGGAGAAGGAAATGGCAATCCACTCGAGTATTCAGAGGGAAGATCCTCTGGAGAAGGAAATGGCAATCCACTCTAGTATTCTTGCCTGGAGAATCCCATGGATGGAGAAGCCTAGTAGGTTACAGTCCACGGGGTCGCAAAGAGTCGGACACGACTGAGCGACTTCACACACAGTGGCTTAAAATAAACCCATATAATCTCTCTCAATTTCAGTATGTTGGAAGCCCAGGCACCATATAGCTCAGCTGCTTCTTTATCCGGGGCTTCACAAGGACTACATCATGTGTCAGCAAGACTGTTTTCCTTCATGAAGGGTCAAGTAATGAGTTCACATGCAAACTTATTCAGGTTTTCAGATTTAATAATATTTGTGTTGTTTTAGATTTTATCAAATTAGTAATGCAGAAGCTAATAGCACATATCACAGTGGAAGTGTGGCTGGGGAGACTGAAACTGTCAAGGAGCAATTCATAAGCAGCATGTTGGGTCTTATTCTAAAACAAACTTTGAAAGAGACTAGGGAACATCAATAATGAAGGCAGTGGGATCTTGTAGGATTTCAAGAAGCTCATTTTTCTTTTGCTCAATGCTCATATAACTGATATAATGATTTCCTTAAGTTATTTCTTTATATCAATGAGACTATATATTTGTAGTGATAAGAACATGCTGAATCATTATATATTTGTGAAACCCTTCTACAAGAAATATAATGGGTTTCCTTGTCATTGTTATTCTGTAAACCAGCTAAAATTGCTACATAACATTTTAGATGTTGTATATATGAATTAGTGGTTCAGAGGGTCTCTAGACAACCAATTTAGCTCTGGGTTCGCTTTCCAATTTGAATTCTAGCTTCAAACACTCTTACACCTCAAATATATAAAACAAAGCAAAAACAACAAAGTATTTGACAATAAAGCAAGTTTCCCCTTAACTGTTCTCTATCTCAAAATCCTATGTGCCCTTTATTATGTTCACTAAATATGCAATTATTTTACTTTGTTTTAAAAGTTTTACTTTCTTGCTATAATGTACATTAGAAGAGATTTTGTACTCTTTCTACTTTATTCAGAATTATATCCTGGGATTAGCTCATAGTAGACCCTTGAAGGTGAAGTCGCTCAGTCGTGTCCGACTCTTTGCGACCCTGTGGACTGTAACGTACTAGGCTTCTCCGTCCATGGGATTCTCCAGGCAAGAATACTGGAGTGGATTGCCATTTCCTTCTCCAGGGGATCTTCCCAATCCAGGGACTGAACCTGGGTCTCCCGCATTGGAGGCAGACGCTTTAACCTCTGAGCCACCAGGGAACCCTTAACTATGCGATAAACAAGGCACTGAGCTTAATGCTTTAAAGAGAAAGTTTATTAGTATTTACCACTAGAGGGCATTTTCCTTCCATTTTAAAATACTTATTCTAGTCCTTGATTTTTTTTTTTTTAAATCCAAGGTACTCAGCATGCTTTATTAATTTGTAAAGATAAAATATTTCAGGTCAATCTATCATCTCAAATTATGAAGTCTTTATGGCACATAGTATATTAAGATACATTTGAAGCATCCACCAACTAGAGAGTTAAATTAGCTAGAATTTAAAACATTAATCCAATAAACTGTTCAAGATCTTAAATTTAGGTCAATATTACCAATACACACATATACATACACAATACTCATATAGGATTATGTAAAATATTTTCATTATATAAAATAGATAAAATGGCCAAAACCCATGCATCTCAAGTATTTGATAAGATTTGATAAAAAAAAAATTATGGTGAAAATAACATCTTTCTCCATGTGACTTGTGTATGTGTATACTCAGTCATGTCTGACTCTTTGTGACCCTGTGGACTGTAGCCCATCAGCTCCTCTGCCTGTGGCATTCTCCAAGCAAGAATACTGGAGTGGATTGCCATTTCCTCCTCCAGGGGATCTTCCCCACCCAGGGACCAAACCTACATCTCCTGTATTTACAGGCATGTTCTTTACCACTGTACCACCTAGAGAGAATTCTCCTGGAAGCAGACACTGGGATGGAGTAAGCCTGCAAAGAAATTGCTCATTAGGGAATGCCACTGAGATGAGCACTTGTGAAGGATGGTTAAGGAAGCAGGGCTGGGAAGAGGCTGAATTCTGAATTCATGCTGGAAGTTTGATAGATGTTGATGTTGATAGATGTCAACATTACAAGTTGCTCTCGGGCCAAGCTGGTCCATTAGAATGATCCAAAGTTAGGCCAAAATGGCAGGCCTTGATATTTTTGTATTCACCTGTCATTGGATGTTGGCCACCAGGGGCCTGGAGCCATCAGAAGAGTAAGTAGGTGCAACTGAGGAAGCTCTAAAGAGGCTGGAAGCTAAAATCTGGGATAACAAGCCCTCTTTGAAATGCAATCTGGGAGGTGCTTGGTTATGTCTAGTGTGCGTGTGATCAGTCATGTCTGACTCTTTATGATCCCATGAACTGTATAGCCCAACAGGCTCCTCTGTCTATAGGATTTTCCAGGCAAGAATACTGAAGTGCGTTGCCATTTCTTCTCCAGGGGATTTTTCTTGACCCAAGGACTGAATTGGAATCTCTTGTGTCTTCTGAATTTGCAGGCTAGGTTTTTTGTTTGCTTTTGTTTTTAACCACTGGGACTACCTGGGAATGCCTGCTAAGTCACTTCAGTCGTGTCCAACTCTGTGCGACCCCATAGACGGCAGCCCACCAGGCTCCCCCGTCGCTGGGATTCTCCAGGCAAGAACACTGGAGTGGGTTGCCATTTCCTTCTCCAGCTTAAATTTAAGGAAAATTCATGTAAACTGCTAGTTAAGTAAGGACTCTAGAACTGTTAAATGTAGTGAGTAACAAAGTATATTTTACAGACCAAATATTGTTTCAATTATGATTGAAACAAAGATTAATATATGGATGTTTATAGCATATGGTTTAAAATAAGTCAGAAATTGAGAGAAAAGCATTAATTTACCTCACATAAGTGATGGGGGTTTTAATTGGAACATAAAAACTATTGTAATAATTTAACATTAATAAAGTTATTCAGCTTTGTTATTATTTGATACATGCTTGTTCTAATTCTAAATATTGATAGTAATGTCTTTTTTTTTTTTTAAAGCTCAAAACTTTTCCATTTATTCAGTTCATGGTTTTATGGCTTTACGTAGTCAGAAATTACAAAGACAAATATTTCAACATAAGAAAGTACTTGTTCACAGTCTAAATATAGTACATTACCTATAGAGGACATTGTGGTATGTTTCTTAAACTATATTTTAATAGCTGTAGAAAATAAAAAAGTATAATGGTCAAAAATATTGGGAAATCTTGGTTTAAGCAATATCAAATAGACATATTTCCTTCTTCTATTAGAGCCTTAGTGTGTGAGACATGGAATTACTAAAAGGAATTGTAAGAACATCATGTAGCATAAAGAGCATGTTCTAGATAATACCTAAATTAAACATCCTTTAAGGTTCTCTTCCAGTACCAAGACTCTTTAAGCTTTTTTTTTGTTGTTGTTTAAAAGATTTTAGACAGTAGCCTATAAATAAAAAATCATCAGAAATATAAATTCTTTATAGCAAGGACTTGCAGCATTCCTAGTGGCAAGGACAATATTCCTATTTCTTTTCTGTTCCTAATCATACAGTGAAACACATCAAGCATTGACTGATTTGAGTACGAGTAAAAGTCCCATCAATATGGAAACAAACCAAACTGTGAAAAATGAAGTTGGAGTGTAAGATTGCATGGTCTAGAATAGGGGTCCCCAACCTCCAGGCTGTGGACTGGTACTTCTTGTCAGATTAACTATGGCGTTATATTAGAAATAAAGTGCACGATAAATGTAAATGTGCTTGAATCATCCCGAAACCACCCTTCCAACCCCTGGTCAGTGGAAAAATGTTTTCTACGAAATCAGTTCTTGGTGCCAACACTGGGGGCCACTGCTCTAGAACACAGTATTCTTAGTATCTTTCCTGTGGTGAAGTTGCTCAGTCGTGTCCGACTCTCTGCGACCCCTGGACTGTAACCTACTAGGCTTCTCCGTCCATGGGATTCTCCAGGCAAGAATACTGGAGTGGATTGAAAATATTGATAGTAATGTCTTGAGCAGAGATAATTATGTTTTAACTCTCAGGAATTTCAAAATTATATAATAGCTAATTTACCTGAAGGCATTTATAAGAAAAAAATAAATAACTTCTTAGGGGGAGGAGGAGGACTCTCAACCCTAAACCTAGAACTTGTCTCTTAATGTCCTCTGACAAAAGATAGCTTTTTAATTTTTTCCTCCTCCTTCCCACTTTACTTTTCAGAGTATATTTTTACTTAGTTTTATCAACTGAGAGTGGAATAAAATCTTGAGGAGGAAATGGTATGTTTAACACTTCTGTAATTCAGCTTCAAAGAAATGAAAATTCTTTGTTTAATAACTTTTTTTCATAACAAGTCACAGAAAAACCTTCCCCTGTCCTCTATGTCATGTACCAGAAGATGGCTCTCTTGCTCCTCGGCGGTGACCGAGAGGCTTCCAACTGCTTCAGGAGCCCCAGTTACACATTTGCCCCAGAAAACAGTGTAATAAAGCAGGCGCCTCCTGCCTGTTTATCTGAACTGACTGAGATTCTTTACGCGCAGGTGCAACTAATCCTTTCAAGATGTAATGAAGCTCAATAAATCCCCTTCTGCAATATCTTCCCTGGTCTTTGAGGCCGATTTTGCTTTTTGTGAGGAGGAACGTGCAGAACGGCTCTGCACAATGCTGTATGTTTAAGCAATAAGGAGACTGCCCCGTTGTCTCACGTCAGGCTGCCTGGGATGCAATTTCCTTTTTCCTGTTCTCAAAATTAGCTGATGAGAGCAAGTTCCCCAGGTGAGCACAAGTTCCCCAGATTTTTTGCTCGTGTGTGTGTGTGTGTGTGTGGTGTGTGTGTGTGTGTGCGCGCGCGCGCGCGCTGAAGTAGGTGACCGAAGAACTATGCCATCGCTAGCTGTTATCCTCAACTTTATGTACAGGGAAATTCACTGGGGCACACCGTATTATCTGTCTGAATCTCTACCTTGCTTCTTATTAGTAGAATAAAGTACTTACCTGCTATTCATCTCCCTTTTAGTGACTGTATAAATACCAAAATTATACATTGGAAACTTCCAGAATTATTTATAGATATATTAGAATCCCTAGCATATACATGTATTCTAATGAGAGTTAATGAAAAGCAAATGCAGAAGAGGCCTGCTACTCCTGACAATTATTCAGTGTTGTGATCTTTCCCCTTTAATCTTCTTCTGCTTTCCTACTGCCATTTTGTTGATACTAAAACATCTACCAGTGACTGGATAAAGAGCTAGATCTAGAAAGGATATGTTGTGCATATCCCAAGGTATCCCTCACTAGAACCACATGCTTGCTGTTGAAGGGTTAAGTGAACAAAACACATTCTCTCCAAAGCAACCAGAAGGATGTTTTAAAACCCTGCATCATATTGAGTCCATTTTCTGCTTACTTTAAGATTTTCCAACATTTTCATATTGCACTTACAGTTAAAATCTGTATAAATCTTTATGTTGCATGCTTTTTGAATTCCTAGTCTCTAACCTGATCTCCTACTTTTCTGCCTTCAGCCCATTCAACTCTAGCTGCACTGGACTGATTTTGGTTTCTGGAATATAGCATGCTTTTTACAGCCTTAGAATATTTGTTATAGCCATTTCTTCTACCTTTAGCACTATTACTGCCATTTGTTGGTGGCTAGTTCTTTATTCTCATTTAAATCATAGAATCAGTGTCACTCACTGAGTTTCTATCACATGAGGAAGTGCTTTCAATAATTATAGCTGAGACCCTCAAACATTTTAGACATATGGCCAATTCCTTTTCTGAAACCATGCTAAATAAAGCATTCCTCTGTATGCTTTTCTATCTCTTTCACAGCTATTAATATATTCTTGTTGTAAATGAATAGATTGTCCATTTTCTTTCTGAGTTGTATTTTGTAGTCTGGAGTCAAGAGCCCTGAACATACTGGGTCTTGAAACCTGGCAGATCAGGTTTCTGAACATGGAAGGACCAGACGTTGGACCTTACTGAATACAAGCAGGTAAATTCTACTTTATGTGGCCTTTGTTTGGTTAATCTCTAGGAAATCCCTTGGAGATGCCCTAAGTCAACATGGCATCTCTTTATTCAACTCTCTCTCTCCCTCAATAGTAGTCAGTGGTAACAGAGGAAAACAAGCACAGGTTAAAGATAATATCATAAATCCTAAAAGGATCTTTAAATATAATAGACATCATAAATGCAATTTCTCCTTTAACTCTATGAGGGTTCATATGTGTTTTAAATTCCTGTATTTGATGCCCCATGACAAACGACCTCATCCTTAGCTTCACACAGATATCACTTGGGGAACTTTTTAAAAAACCTAACCCTTAGTAGCACTCAGGATCAAGCACACCACAATATCTGACCATCAGATATTTATGTCTCAACACTTTTTCAAGAGATTCCAGTGCAGCAGTGGTTGAAAAATCTCTGCTCTGATTCCCTTCCCTCTGGTTTAAGTTCTCCTGATTGTTGTTTCTGTTTCCTGGGGCTGTTTCTTCTAAGGTGTCTTGTGATCTCTGGAAATGTTCTTATCTGTAGTTCAGTTTCCCTTTCAGATGTTTGACTCTCTTACTTTATGAAGTCTATCTGAGGGTAGAGCACTCAAACTACAGCTGGCTCTTTCACTACTCAGTTTTCAGTGACTCTGTACAAGGGTAACACTAGCCTTAGAGGTGTTTCTGTCCTTCTGTTTGGTGCTTTTCCCTCCAATTTTTCTCTCGCATTGCCAGCTACCTAGAGCATTGTCCTTTGTACCCAACCCGCAAGTCTACTTTGAGATAAACACTAATGCCGCAGGTTATCTTGGTGGAGAGGAGCATGCTAGGTGCAATGGCAGAGGCAGGAAATGTGTTAGAGCTGGAGACAACTATTACCTCAGAGCTACCCTAATTTCTCTGCTACAGTTGTTTCAGCTCCCTCCTGCTTCAGGCATCCGCCATGGAATTTCTGTGGCTTTGCTTCTATCAAGTTTGAAAAATCATACTCTTTCAAAAGTTTATTGAGCTCACATTCTTCTATCTGTTCAAAATTTGTGTTCTTTCAACCTCTCAGGAATAACTCAGTTTTGATCTTCTGAAACTTTCCTTATTTCTGAGTTTCCCTTTCAGATGTTTGACTCTCTTACTTTATGAAGTCTATCTGAGGGTAGAGCACTCAAACTACAGCTGGCTCTCACATATATATATATGTGTATATATATACACATATATAAAAGCAGTTCTAAGATGCACTGTGAGATATAAAGACTATAATGTGTCTTCAGTATGCCTTTCTATCCAATGCTATGGTATACTGTTACATACACTTGATGCTATATCTATACAAACACACACCATGTTTCTCATTCAGATTCAAAGATGACACTGCTTTGTTGTTCAGTCGGTAAGTCATGTCTGACTCTTTGCAACCCCATGGACTACAGCACACCAGACTCTTCTGTCCTCCACTATCTCCCCAAGTTTGCTCAAATTCATGTCCACTGAGTCAGTGATGCTATCTAACCAATCTCATCTTCTACTGTACCCTTCTCCTCCTATTTCATTCCATCTTTCCCAGCATCAGGGTGTTTTCCTGTAAGTTGGCTCTTAGCATTGGGTGACCAAAGTGTTGGAGCTTCAGCAACAGGCCTTCCAATAAACATTCAGGGTTGATTTCCTTTAGGATTAACTGTCTTGATCTCCTTCTAATAGTACTTTGATTACAAATCAATCAATTAAACATCTATTGAGTACTTACCATTATATGTTTGGAACTAAGCTAGAAACTGTAGATATAAAGATACATAGGACAAGATTTTTTCCTTTCAAAAAGCTCAACATCCGGCTAAGATGTCATTCAGATAAAAATATAGAGTGTATCTCTATATAGATATATAATATAATGGTGCTAGAATAAAAGCACATCAGGAAGTTTCTTTGAGGATTAAAGACGATTAAAAATAAGTAATATGACCTATGCCTTTGAAGAATCAAGATTCAGTAGTTGCCTCTGCTTTTTTTGCCTTTTGTTCACTGTCTGTCCTTTATCTGAGTTCAAGGACTCTTACTGGGAGGACAGTGTTGCTTTGGTTAAGGCTTCATGTCTGAGTCTCCTGGCTTCCTATGGTTACGGTTATCTGAGCATACAAGGCCTCTATGCTTTTTTTCATTCTTTGTACAACTGTTATTGACTTCATCTCTTTGTCTTGTGATCTGTGTGAAGTCTTGCTTAAAAAATATCACTCTGTCTTAGCTCAGTGTCAGACTACCCTGTCTGTTCCCTTTGTTTTGCTGGAGACAAATCTGTGTGGCAGGTGCATTTCTGCAACAACTTTATTATATTCTTTTCTGCCTGGGTTCACTATATTTGATTTTAGAAACCATCCTGTTACTGGTATTCTTCACAAACACTTGGCCCAAAATAACCTAAGCAAGAATCCTAATTAGATAGAGCTAAAATGGGTTTTCCTCAGCCAGACCTTATTGAAGACAATTGTTTGTGTTTTCTCATATATGGCATAGATTTATCATGCTTCTATTTTTTTTTAAGAGAAGAAAAATAAATTTTTAAAGATTCATACAGTTTAATTATATAAAACAGTAAGCTGAAGTTTCCTTTTTTATCTATTGGATAATTTAGGGTATTCATTAGCTAGTAACTTTTAGAAAAATGGAAATTATTCTATATAACATCACTGTAGATTAATATGTTTTTGACATTTTACATCTTTCTAAAAATTCTCTTTTCTAATCTATAATACTTCTGAGATTATTTTCTGCATAGTTTTGTACAAATATCTTAATATTCCTCCATTTTCCTGTTATTTCATATTTGCATTCAATATGCTGCAAATGTGATCAAAGTAATAAAAAATATTGAATTAAGTAGAAAGTACTGATAAAACTGAGAGATGGTTGAAGTACTGTAATTGAAATTTATCCACATAGTTTAATTCTAGGTTCAGCTTTTGCCCAAGTGTTTCAGATAGTCAATATTTTTATTATGTAGCTGACTCCAGATATAAAGCTGGGTAGCTTTCAGAGCTGAATTACTTAGCAATGAATATGAAGTCAATGTCTTTTAAATAAAATAAGTCTGAAATACTTTGGAGAAAAATTTGTTGTATTTAAAACATAATTTTGTTGCATTCAAATGAGAAGATCTTTTTAAAAAAGTTTAATTTTACTCTTTTGAAGTTACTCCCCAGTTTTAAAATCCTAGGTGCTACAATAATATGTAATTAAGACTAAGAGTCTTCTCATTTTAAAAATATAGGAATTAAAAGTTCTTTTATAAATGTACTTCTCATTTGAAACCATAGTCATTTGGAGAATTCATACAATATCAGCTTTCTCAATTAAAAAGAATTT
Source organism: Aepyceros melampus (assembly GCA_006408695.1). Classification (NCBI taxonomy): domain Eukaryota; kingdom Metazoa; phylum Chordata; class Mammalia; order Artiodactyla; family Bovidae; genus Aepyceros; species Aepyceros melampus. Next base: position 155,795 of record SJXQ01011179.1, on the reverse strand, counting down.
GGGGAATCAATCCAAATAAGAAAATATAATATTTAAATCCATTGGGATTTCAGAGTTAAGAGAGAGTGGCAGAAAAGAACTGTTGTTAAGAAAATATTCCTGAATAAAAAGACTGTCCACATTTCTCCATGTTAATCTATTCCATGTAGTCATTGGATTTTACATTACTTCTTTCCCCTTTTCCAATCAGGTTTTATTCTCTATAGCTCATGACAATGTTTAGAAAGAAAAGCATACTATCTCATGGTATGGTTTCTAACAAGAAAGACTTGGAGGCTAAAGAGATAATGCTGGCATGCAGGTTTAATTATTCACTGTTTGCAAATATTCACTTCTTTATTTTGGTTCTCCATCAGTGAAGGATTATAATTTTGTGATTTATGGCACCTTCTTACATTTTAATAAAAATGGATGCATTTACTGCACAAACCAAGGTCATGTTTGGAATCTACACATGTCAAACACTTTGACTTCATTCATGCAATTGGAACTTCAAATAGTATTAATTACCTTCTACTAAATGGGAAATAGATGGGGAAACAGTGGAAACAGTGTTAGACTTTATTTTTTGGGGCTCCAAATCACAGCAGATGGTGATTGCAGCCATGAAATTAAAAGACGCTTACTCCTTGGAAGAAAAGTTATGACCAACCTAGACATTACTTTGCTGACTAAGGTCTGTCTAGCCAAGGCTATGGTTTTTCCAGTGGTCATGTATGGATGTGAGAGCTGGACTGTGAAGAAGGCTGAGCGCTGAAGAATTGATGCTTTTGAACTGTGGTGTTGGAGAAGACTCTTGAGAGTCCCTTGGACAGCAAGGAGATCCAACCAGTCCATTCTGAAGGAGATCAACCCTGGGATTTCTTTGGAAGGAATGATGCTAAAGCTGAAGCTCCAGTACTTTGGCCACCTCATGCGAAGAGTTGACTCATTGGAAAAGACTCTGATGCTGGGAAGGATTGGGGGCAGGAGGAGGAGGGGATGACAGAGGATGAGATGGCTGGATGGCATCACGGACTCGATGAACGTGAGTCCGAGTGAACTCCGGGAGTTAGTGATGGACAGGGAGGCCATTGGCCACTTCATGCGAAGTGTTGACTCATTGGCAAAGACCCTGATGCTGGGAGGGATTGGGGGCAGGAGGAGAAGGGGACGACCGAGGAGGAGATGGCTGGATGGCATCACTGACTCAATGGACGTGAGTCTGAGTGAACTCCGGGAGATGGTGATGGACAGGGAGGCCTGGCATGCTGTGATTCATGGAGTCGCAAAGGGTCAGACATGACTGAGCAACTGAACTGAACTGAAAGAGCAGACAGAACAAAGAATGAAGAAAATGAGAGCTCAGAGAAATGTGGGAGACTATTATACACACCAGCATATGCATAGTGGGAATATGAGAGAGAGAGAAAGAAGAGAAAAAAATATTTGCAGAAACAGTGGCTGAAAACATCTAAAATTTATTGATGAACAATAGCCTGTCCATCCAGGATGCTCAATGAAGTCAAAGTAGGATGATAGCAAAGAAACTCATTTTATCTTTATAAACAGCTGCATCGTAGTAGAAGTGCTGAAATTCTTAAACAGATGGGAATACCAGGCTACCTGACCTGCCTCCTGAGACATCTGTATGCAGGTCAAGAAGCAACAGTTAGAACTGGACATGGAACAACAGACTGGTTCCAAATTGGGAAAGGAGTATGTCAAGGCAGTATATTGTCACCCTGCTTATTTAACTTATATGCACAGTACATCATGAGAAATGCTGGACTGGAAGAAACACAAGCTGGAATCAAGACTGCTGGGAGAAATATCAATAACCTCAGATACTCAGATGATACCACCCATATGGAGAAAGTGAAGAGGAACTAAAAAGCCTCTTGATGAAAGTGAAAGAGGAGAGTGAAAACGTTGGCTTAAAGCTCAACATTCAGAAAACAAAGATCATGGCATCTGGTCCCATCACTTCATGGCAAATAGATGGGGAAACAATGGAAACAATGATAGACTTTCTTTTCTTGGGCTCCAAAATCACTGCAGATGGTGACTGCAGCCATGAAATTAAAAGACACTTGCTCCTTGGAAGAAAAGCTTTGACCAACCTAGACAGCATATTCAAAAGCAGAGACATTACTTTGCCAACAAAAGTCCATCTAGTCAAAGCTATGGTTTTTCCAGTGGTCATGTATGGATGTAAGAGTTTGACTATCAAGAAATCGCTGCTTTTGAACTGTGGTGTTGGAGAAGACTCTTGAGAGTCCCTTGGACTGCAAGGAGATCCAGCCAGTCAATCCTAAAGGAAATCAGTCCTGAATGTTCATTGGAGGGACTGATGCTGAAGCTGAAAGTCCAATATTTTGGCCACCTGACATGAAGAACTGACTCATTGGAAAAGACTCTGATGTTGGGAAAGATTGAAGGCGGGAGGAGAAGGGGACGATGGAGGATGAGATGGTTGGATGGCATCACCGACACGAAGGACGTGGGTTTGAGTAAGCTTCGGGAGTTGGTGATGGACGGGGAACCTGAGTGTGCCGCAGTCCGTGAGGTCACAGAGTCGGACACGACTGAGTGGCTGAATGAACTGAAGGGCGTGCCGGCCCTCTCTTGCACGCCCTCCCCTCTCTCTGTAACCCCTGATGTTCACTGTGGTCCTGGCTCAAGTCCACATTCCCCCGTGTGACCTTGACTGTCCCCTCTCTTCTCAGACCTATGTGACCATCCAGTAGTGACGAAAAATCTTTTATCTATTTCTACATATTTCTTGTTCTCTTTACCCAGGATTTGATGATGGTGCTCTGAAATTATAGTCCAATTTTCTCTCACCAGAATATACTGTTTTCTCTTCCTTTAAATCATCTTCTGTATTTAAGGTATTCAAAAAGCAAAGATGATTACATCCAATGTAATTAGTGTCCAAATTTCTAACCCTTTGTAGGTGCTAACTTCTAAAATAGCATTTAGAAAATTAATTAAATAATGAAAGAAAATATATTTAATTACTTTCCAATTTATTGATTCTATAATTATTGCGATAGATCATATATTGAATTTAGAGACTATAATATAATTATAGGAAAGTAATTTACTGTAAAGGGAGAGCATTTCATTGCTTCTGATTCCCTAAGGTGTCCAACACTAATAACTTGGAGACTTCTAATATTTACCATTGTAATTTCTTAAAGAAAACTGAAATGACATGGTATGAATGATACATTCAGTTCATGTTTAGAATAACAGTGCTGAGTGAACCCTTAGTTTGAAAATCCTTTGAAGACCTTGAAATGGATATACATCCTCATGTTCTTAAGTATAATAATTGTAATGTAAGACAAATCTTTTATTTTCTAGCTTTTCCTCCTCTAGCTGTTTTTTTTACCAATGTTTATAATAAAACCTCATGGAGTGAGTGAAGGGAATTTAAACCATTTCTTGCAAGGATTTTTGTCTATTACCTTGGAAAATAACAGCGCAGGGCTGTGGCTTTTAAATTGCTTGTCTGCTAATTATAAGAAAAGGCAAGATGTTGAAATTTGTGTAGCGCTAATTACTCATCCTCTCTCCCCCACTGTAATTCACGGTGTGTCTTTAGAATGTCAGTCGCTGATTTGGAGCTTCTGTCTCGGCCTTTTTTCTCAGCAATTAGGTTTCATCTTCAACTAATGGAACTGAGCGACGTTTGGCTAACGTTATGAAGAATCTCTCTTTAGCTCCGCTTCATTAAAAGTTGACATGAGACCTTAAAAAAGGTTTTGTGTTTTTTGTATCTTAAGGCCATGTGTATTAACATAACTTTCATCCTCCTTTTTTCTTAAATTATTATTGCCTTCCCACTCTTTGCCCTGGACAGGTTTTGGACATCTCCATCACCAAGCCACTATCTTTTGCCCTGAGCAAGCAGGCAGGGTCCTTGCTTTCACTCCTAAAGTTGGTGTACAGTTTGTAATTTATCCGTCTCTTCTTCCCACTTCCATCCTGTGGCAGGTTTTTCTGTTGTTCCTGCAGCATTTCTATGTGCTAACGATCCTTGAATCTTATTTTGCTGATCATCAGTCTGTGGAAGAGAAAGAAAGACCGTTAAAAGAATCTTCTCAGCCCTTGCTTCTGGAAGGATGGAGTGGATGTGCTTATTTTTCCTGCTCAGTACAGCTAAAATCTATAAACGTTTTATATGGAAAACGTACGAATAGCCTGAGACATGGAGTGCAGAAGGCAGATTGCCTAGGGACTTGGGGACCCGCGGAATGACAGTGGCCGGCTCCCTGAGCTTTCTGCTCACCTCAGGTGTGTTGGACGGAGTGCCAGAGAAGCTGGAAACCCAGGTGCCAATGGACACGGAGGAAAGAGCCTTCAAGAAACCTTGTCCTTTCTAGACAAAGGACCACAAGAGGGCTGGTCTCGCAAGACAGAAGAGCCTTAACCAATAGCCACTTAATTGCATCAAACACTACACCCACGGGCTCCATCAGTAAAGCCAGTGGGAGCCTGGACTTCAGCCTTGCCAGTCTGCCTTGGGCAAGTCCACTCCCCTGCCGCTGCCCAGAGAGGAGGGAGAGAAGGCCGAGTGTGCTGCTGAGCCTCTGTCCCCGCGGGGTGGTCGTGGGCGCCCTGTGGTCTCAGGGGGGACCCACGGTGGGCCTGGGCTTGTTTTCACACCTGGTGCTGTTCCTGCCTCCTCGCTGGGCCGGTGTTGGAAGAGGCCTGGCAGAGACTCGGGACTTCCACGTCCACCAGTGGTGACAGGGTGCCCTCCCCACAGTGACCGTGGAGGCTCTGCGGGGAGTAGTGAGGGACTCCCCCTGCACATCCCATGCAGGGAGGGGCCAGCCGAGGCCACAGGCCACTTCCCTATCCACCTGGCAGCAGCATCTGCCAGAGCCGGGGGGCAGAAGCCCACCTGAACAGCAGTGACCCCGGGACTGTGGCCCCCGCCAGGCTCCTCTGTCCCCAAGAGTCTCCAGGCAGGAATACCAGAGTGGGTGGCCATTTCCTTCTCCAGATCTTCCCAACCCAGGGATCAAACCTGGGTTTCCCGCACGGTGGGCGGATTCTCTACTGACTGAGCCACAGGGCTTCAACAGAAGTGCAGTTGCCAGGCCTTCTCTGCAGGGTATGAGGACTTTCCCAGAGCGGCCGGACCCTCCTACCTCGTCTCCTGCAATGCAAAAGTGGTCCAGATCCTTGCCAGCATCTGGCCATTGCCACTCCTTTTTATTTCAGCTGTTCCTTTGCACCTTAGTGATACTTCAACACGTTCTAATTTGCATTTCTCTCATGACTGGTGTTTCTGAATATATTCTCATGTGCTTATTTTCCATCTCATATCCTCTTTCATAAAATGTCTCTTCATATCTTTTGCCCATTTTAAAGCTGAGGTTTTTTATTGTGGAGTTTCAGGAGAATTCTATATGTATTCTAGAGAATGTATGGCTTTCAAGTATTTTATTACAGTCCACAGCTTGTCTTTTCATCCCCTGAATAGGCTCTTTGGCAGAGCAAAAGTTTAAAATTTGAAGATTCCCAATTTGTTGGTTTTTATGGATCGTGTCTTTGGGGTCATGTCTAGAACTCTTCACCAAATCCTAAAACCCAAGAGATTTCCTTTTATGTTTTCTTTCAAAAGTTTAATAGTTTTACTTTTCACATTTAATCTAAAATATTTTGAGTTAATTTTTATATGAGAAGTAGGGTTTAGGTCAGGCCTTATTTTTCTTCTTACGAATGTTTAATCCTTTCAGCACCGCTTGTTGAAAAGCCTGCTCTTCCTCCTCTGAACTGCTGCTGTGACTGTCACAGATCAGATGGCTGTACCCGTGTCTGTCTTTTTCTGGGTTCCCAGTTCTGCTCTGCTGATGTGTGTGTCTAGCCGTGTGCCAGTACCACAGCTTTTTCATTACTCTAACCATGTAGTAAGAATTCAAATTGGGTAGAGTGAACCCTCCACTTTATCCTTCTTTCTCAAAGTTGTTTCAGCTTCTTCGCTTTTCCATTTAAATTTTAGAAAAACCTCTTTTATACTTAATTTTTTTCCCTTAGGATTTTTATAGGACTTGTATTAAACTTATATACATCAATTTGAAGAAAACTGACTTCTTTCAATCCATGGAACATATATTTAAATCTTTGGTTTCTCTATTATATTTTGTCATTTTCAACATCAGGTTCTGAACGTGTGTTGTTGGATTTGTACCTAAATATTTCTTTTTTAAGCAATTGTAAAAAGAGATTGTATTTTTATTCTCGTTTCCATGTGCTCATCACTACTGTATAGAAACGCGGTTCATCTCTGCATGTTGACGTTGTATCCTGTGACCTTGCTAAGTTCAGTTCCTCGCAGAGCTCTTTAAAAAGCAGACTCCTTGGGATTTACCAGGTAGACCATCCGCCCGCTACTAAATAGAAACAGTCCTTTTTCTCCCTCTCCTACCTGCATGCCTGTTGTCTCCTCTTCTGCATGATTGAGCTGCTCAGAAATTCCACTACCGTGCTAAAGACGGGTGGCCAGGGCAGAGACACCCTTGTCCTGTTACCAGGGCTACAGGCAGCATGCAGCATGTCCCGTGCAGTCGGGTGTCAGCTGCGGGGTTTCTGTATACGCTGCTTACCAAACCGGGGAAATTCTGTTCCTAGTTTATGGATAGCTTTGATCAGGTATGGCATCCCACTCCAGTGCTCTTGCCTGGAGAATCCCAGGGACGGCCGAGCCTGGTGGGCTGCTGTCTCTGGGGTCGCACAGAGTTGGACACGACTGAAGCAACTTAGCAGCAGCAGCAGCAGTTTACGGATAGCTTTGATCAGGTATGGCTGTGAAATTTCGTCAAATGATTTCCCTGCACTTGTCGCTGGCTTCCCAAGTGGTTTCATTGTTGTCTCCCCTTACAGTTTTATTGTTTTTATTTATTCATTTGCATCAACAAATGGTTCCTTCTTTGTCTTGAAGTTGGTCTTCTGCAAACCTTCTCTAGCTGCTTTCCAGGATGGACAAAACTTCTGCCATCAAAGGAGAATTTACGGAGGTTAGAAGCTCCAAGTTGTCTCCTGTTGACGTCTGTCGTCAGGGACCTTTGCGTTGAGCTCCATCACAAGCTCAAGGAAGCAAAGCTTGTGGCAGAGGCCCCAAGTCTCCCACAAACTTCTTAGTTTCATGTTATTTTTTTATCTCTTGGTAAATTGTCTTAAAACCATTTGATATATTATTTGAGTACAGAGGAAGAGATTTTATTAAAGCTCTTTAAACATTTCTTATATACTTTTAATATTGCCTACAATGTCTTTTACATTTTAAATCCTTCCAGGAGCAGGTAGGGAACTGATATTTCTCTAACTTTTCAGTGGCGGATACTGTGATACTTATAGCCGGTAATATGCTGCAATTAGTTGTTCTTCTGTTCCACAGGTATGCCTTTTGCTTTCCCTCCTGGCTTTCTTAGAGAGTTAGTGTGTGTACATATGAGCCCAGTTGTGTCCAACTCTTTGCTACTCCGTGGACCATAGCCCACAAGGCTCCTCTGTCCATGGGATTCTCCAGGGAAGAATCCTGGAATGGGTTGCCATTTCCTCCTCAGGGGATCTGCCCGACCCAGGGATCAAACCCATGTCTCTTGCATCTCCTGCGTTGTCAAATGGATCCTTCACTGTTAGCACCACCTGGGAAGGCTCATCTTAGGGAGGGAGTCACGTGAAATACTTCTGCTTCCTTCAGAATGACCAGCTTGAGGTGAGGGTGTCACACTGGACACACAGCTAGTAACTTGTTTGCTCACTGGTTGTTCAAGCTTCCATGCTATTTTAATGAGACAGGGAAACGCTCATGGCCCAGATCTGATTGTTTTTATTGAAGTTCTCATGTTGGAATCATGAAGGGCAGAAATCCGATTATTGTCGTTTCTAATTTCAACATATGAACAAGCTGTTCAGGGAAATCTTTCTCTTCTTTCTTTCTCAGTGCTTCACCATGTACTTCTCCTTAAGCAGAGTTCTTCACTGCTAACGCAGAGCAGTGCCGTCAAAGGCAAAGCTTGTGAGAGCGCTGCTGCTGCTGCTGCTGCTGCTGCTGAGTCACTTCAGTCAGTGGCCCCATGGACTGCAGCCACCCAGGCTCCTCCACCCACGGGGTTTTCCAGGCAAGAGGACTAGAGTGGGTGCCATTGCCTTCTCCTGTGAGAGTGCTTGCACACCCCAAGTTACCTGCAGCCGTGTGGTCATTGCTTGAACAAAAGGGGCTCCCAGGTGATGCGGAGAGCACCCCAGAGGCCACCAAGGGGGTCCGCAGTCTTAGCAGCCACCCCCTTCCACCTTTTAGTAAACCCCCAGGAATGTTCACACTCTTGTTTCATTTCCATTGAACTCTTAGGAAGTACTTTTGTATGCATGACCTATAGTTTGATTGCAATTAATATTATTGCTCAGAAGGTAGACTAGCTTTATATCTAAAAGTCTGAATTATGTAACTTAAGAAAGTTGATATACTTTCTCTTTTATTATAATAAACAGTATGATTTGATTTTTTCAAACAACATAAAATATTTTTATATATTTTTGCAGATTTCCTTTTTTCTTTAAAGTGAAAATAATCTCCATTAATTTAGGAGACTGTGCTTGCTATGTGTCACCTTTGCTTTTAAGGACTCACTTATTCTAATATTATGTATTGAGTACTAGGCTTACACTTTATGGATATATCAGAGAGAAGACAAATAAGGTCCCTGACCTTGTAAAGTTTACATGGAGAGACAGGCAGTTAACAAGTAACCAGATGAATAAACAGGATAATTCTAGATAGCTATAAATTACATGAGGGGCTTCCCAGGTGGCACTAGTGGTAAAGAACCCACCTGCCAATGCAGGAGATACGGGAGATGAAGGTTGGATCCCTGGGTCGGGAAGATCCCCTGGAGGAGGTAGCGGCAACCCACTCCAGTGTTCCTGCCTGGAGAATCCCAAGGACAGAGAGCCTGGCGGGCTACAGTCCATGGGGCCACAAACAGCTGGACACCACTGATGTGGTTAGCACAGCACAGCAGAAACTGCACGAAGGGCGTTGGGAGATCCATGTGGTGGGCGGTGGGCAGCTTTGGCTGGTGGTCAGGGAAGTCTGTTTTAAGAAGCTGACATCTGCACTGGTTCCTAAAGTGTAAGACTGAGCCCGCAGAGACGTGGGGCTAGAGTGCTTCCAGCCGTGGAGATGGCAGCTCAGAGAGCCCGAGCAGGAGAAGCTGGAGGAAAGTGAGCGTGGCAGGAGGAGTCTCAGGATGGGGGCGGGGGCGGACCTGGCCCTGCTGCTGGCAAGGCTGGGGGTGCGCAGGGGCTCATGGACAGCCGGGGCTGCGGGGACCCCTCCGCAGCCCTGGGAGACGTGAGCACACCCCCGGGGACAAGCACCTGTATTCAGAGCTGCGTCTGGCCGGTCAACAAACTGATGGATGGTGAAGACATTGTCTTCTCCGTTAGGATAAGAAAGATAGGGATTTTCATACTTTAGAGTCCTCTGGGAACTGAGGTTCTGTGTGAAGTACGCTTGGGGTTTCTCTCTCCACACCTAGAGAAATCCAGCCTCTCAAAAAGGGGGATTCCCAAGGAGTTTGAAGTAAGAAAGGGTTTTGGTGGGGTGTGGCTGCACGTTGCATGGGAGTGGCCCTCTCCTCTCTTGCCCTACCTGAGACATCTGTTTCTTTCTCCCCGCCACAGTCTTCTGCCATGGGATCGGGCCTGGTCTAGACTTTAGTATTTGCAACAAAAAGGGCAAAAAATAATCTTTTCAAACATGTGTCAACTCCATTAGAATAAAATGTCATCGGAATCTCAGCAGCTGTCTGTTCTTCTATTTGATCATTGATCGTGGAATCAGAACTCGAGCTTTCATCTGGAGAATATACTGGCTTTGAAAGCAAAACCACCCAGCAATTTAATTACTGTATAATTTGCTTATGCTCAGATATTATAGTCACAACCTGTCGTTTATTGACAAGTCATATGTCTAGTAACCTTTGTGATTAAGAACCAAAATGAGACCCAGGAGTCCGCAAAGCGACTTTACACAGCCAAAATAAGCACCACATTAATTCAGGGCTGGATTAAAGAGACGGCGCTCCTCAGACCCTAATTCAAAGGCTGTTTCATCTCAGTCCACACACACACTTGGGATCTCAGGGTAGAAGCGGTGAGAGGCGGGTGTTCAGGCAGCCGCGCAGAGGGAGCCAGCGGCACGGCAGCCCTGGAGGAAGCAGGGGAGCGCAGAGCGTGGGGCCAGAGTCACCACCACACCTGAAGGTGTCCATGACCCTGCAGACGGGGGCAGGAGCGCCTCCGGACTCAGGGTGACGGGCTCCACCACCCCACCCACCCCCCACGACGGGCAGCACCGGGTCTGGGGCAGAGGCCTCAAAGTGCCGTCTGTGGGCAGACTTTGTTGTTCAGTCACTAAGTCACACCCAGCTCTGCAGCCCCACGGACTGCAACACACCACGCTCCTCTGTCCTCCACTGTCTCCTGGAGTTTGCTCAGTCAGTGATGCTGTCTAGCCATCTCATGCTCTGCCACCCCCTTCTCCTTTTGTCTTTAGTCTTTCCCAGCATCAGGGTCTTTTCCAGTGAGCTGGCTCTTTGCATCAGGTGGCCAAAGTATTAGAGTTTCAGCTTCAGTCCTTCCAATGAATATTCAAGGTCGATTTCCTTTAGGACTGATTGGTTTGATCTCCTTGCAGTCCAGTTGCTTAAAATCTACGAGTTACAGTTTCTTCATTGTGAAATGTGAAGGATAAGAATTATTGTTCTTAGAATTAAATGAAGTAATACATGTGTAAAGGACTTTGGTTCTATAAAAGTAAAATGTGAAGATTAGCTTTTAAAAAGTCCTTTTTCTGCCTTTGATTAGGTATTTAATTACTGACTAGTCCCTCATCCTGAGACTCAGTTTCCTTCTAAATTGAGAAAATAATTGTACTTTACTTGCCCATTTCATACCAGCAAAATAGTGTCCTTAAACTGCCTTGCATTCCATAAGCATCGCATTCTTACGAATGAGTGATATTGTCATTCCTGCCATACATTACGAGCAATAGGCAAATTGTGAAAATGGTCCTGAGGCCTCCAGAAAAGGTTAAATGTCACTCAGCATGCTTTATTTAAGAAGGAAAAGAACTACTGTGTAATTAATTTCAGAAATTTTTCTCCAAAATGTGTTTCTAAAATGATTGACCGTGCTTGAAGCATTGAGCATCAGATGTCTGGGAAATTTGCTTTTGCAGGATATCTCATTTCCCAGTTATGCCAGAATGAATTGTTTTGTGTGTGTCTCAAATGTGGGGAGGTTCTAATTAAGTACAAATTACAATGAAATTAATAAATGATACCAATTTTGAGATTTTAAAATGGGCTTTGAGAGAATGCAGTGTGGGCTTAGATTGATAATAATTCTAATCTTTTAAAATTGTGAATCAATATTATATAGCATTAAAACTCAAATAAAAAGTAAATGAAGACTCAAGTAGAGAGATCATTCATCTCTCAGTGTGGTTCAACCTCTCAAATGATGACTTTAAAATTTATTAAATGCTAAGATTGTAATTTTCCTTATTGTTCACTGTATACCAAAATAATTGTACATATAATTAATGAGAGATGTTAAACTACAGAAAGTGAGTGAGTGAAAAAGTTGGCTTAAAGCTCAACATTCAGAAAACAAAGATCATGGCATCTGGTCCCATCATTTCATGGGAAATAGATGGGGAAACAGTGGAAACAGTGTCAGACTTTATTTTTTGGGGCTCCAAAATCATTGCAGATGGTGACTGCAGCCATGAAATTAAAAGACGCTTACTCCTTGGAAGGAAAGTTATGACCAATCTAGACAGCATATTCAAAAGCAGAGACATTACTTTGCCAACAAAGGTCCATCTAGTCAAAGCTATGGTTTTTCCAGTGGTCATGTATGGATGTGAGAGTTGGACTGTGAAGAAAGCTGAGTGCCGAAGAATTGATGCTTTTGAACTGTGGTGTTGGAGAAGATGCTTGAGAGTCCCTTTGACTGCAAGGAGATCCAACCAGTCCATTCTGAAGGAGATCAGCCCTGGGATTCTTTGGAAGGAATGATGCTGAAGCTAAAACTCCAGTACTTTGGCCACCTCATGCGAAGAGTTGACTCATTGGAAAAGACCCTGATGCTGGGAAGGATTGGGGGCAGGAGGAGAAGGGGACAACAGAGGATGAGATGGCTGGATGGCATCACTGACTTGATGAACATGAGTTTGAGTGAACTCCGGGAGATGGTGATGGACAGGGAAGCCTGGCGTGCTGCGATTCATGGGGTCACAAAGAGTCGGACACAACTGAGTGACTGAACTGAACTGAATTACAAACTTCACGTTTTATTTCACTTTTTGCAGATGAACTGCAGACTGTAAACTACCTAATGATATAGCTATAATACTTAATAGAAATTTTGTTAAAAATTACTTGATCTAGCATTTTCTTTCTTTTTTTTTAATTAAAAAATACTTCATTGCTACACAATGCTACCCCTCCTCTGAGTCTTCAGTGGGTCGTGGTCGTAACATCAAAGGTCACTGATTGCAGATCAGCCATGACCAATAAATAATGATGAGGAAGCTTGAAGTATTGCAGGAATTACCAGAACGCGGCGCAGAGATGCGGAAGTGAGCAGATGCTGCTGGAAAAATGGCACCGAGTAACTTGCTCAAAGCAGGGTTGCCGCAGACCTGCAATTTGTAAGTAACATTTTATCTGCAAAGTGCAGCATAAAGGGGTCTGCCTCTGGTTCATGGCACCTCTATCGACAACCCCAAATCGGCTGAATAGTCCTTCATCCTGATTCCCCAGAAAGTCTGCGAAGGAGTATCGGTACCTCGAGGGCAGAGATAATTCCTACAATTTGCAACTCACAGAGAAGTTGCTTTGTAATCATTTGTTAATTTATTTAAAGATGCCATGTCCCCTGTTAGCTCTGCCACTGAGTTCTCACAGGCACCCTGATTAATGTCAGCCTTAGGCACTGCACTCTCTTGCTTGAGGGCCTCTGACTTCATTCGTTTGTTTATGGTGTCATGGTCAAGTGCTTGGTCTTGACTGTTGCTACAAAAGTCAGGCTGACTCCACTGAACAATGAAGAAAACATTTACTTAAAAGAAAACAATAACAGAGCTTCAGGGACCTGTGAGACTATAAGCTAAGATCTAACATTCATACCATTGGAATGCCCAGGCGGAGAGGAAAAAGAGCAGGGCTGAAAAAGCATTCAAAGAAATAATGGCTGAGAACTTCCTAGATGAGGGGGGAAAATAAAGCAAAACAAACCTGGAGATTCAAGAAGCTGAGTGAATCCCAGATAAGATAAAGTCAAAGAAACCTATTCAAAGACACATCATACTTAAACTTAGGAAAAGTAAAGAAAAATGAAAACTCTTCAGACTGAAAAATAAAAAAGTATTGCCAACTGTGAGTTCTATCTCTGGCAAAAATATTGTTCAGGAGTGAAGGGGAACAGCTTAGACTAAGGAGACAGAGAATGTGTTTCTACAACACCTGCGCGTGGAGAGCTGCCAGAGGAGGCCCTGCGGGCAGAGAGCCTGAGCAGAGGCGGCTGGGGACCGGTAAAGCAGGGAGGAGCAGAGCTCCGGACGACACTCAACAGACCGCCCGCCCGTGAATGTCTTAAATTACATATGAAACTCAAAGGGAAAAACCCACCTGCACCACAATCTGAAGTGGTGCTATCCATGTAGCATGCACGCTCAGCCACTCCAGTCGGGTCTGACTTCTTTTCGACCCCATGGACTCCCCTGTCCAGGGATTCTCCAGGCAGGAATCCTGGAGTGGTGGCCATTCCCTTCTCCAGGGGATCTTCCCAATCCAGGGATCAAACCCCCATCTCCTGCATTGGCAGGCGAGTTCCTCAGTGTCTGAGCCACCGGAGAAGCCCTAACTCCACTCTATCCAGTGTGGAGGCTTCCTAAACAGCAGGCGCCCAGGAGCTGTTGCTGGCCCTGCGTGATTCTCCAGTCCTTTGCCTCTGTGTGCTTTTTCAGGACTGGGGACTCCATATGGGCACCCAGTATTCACCCCACAGCACTCCCACACGCTGGACACGCAGGAAGTGCTTAAGAGGGCCACGGCGAGTTCAGCACCACCCACACCCAGGAGGCCCAGACACGCACACTGTGATATCAGGCGCGCCTCATCCCAGCCCAGGGCCCTCGGAGGCAGGGACCGAGCTGTGGAGGGTCAGCACCCACGCCTGCCTGTCCTTCAGGCCGCGCCAGACACTGGACCAGAGTGGGCCACACACCACCCCTCCTGGCCTCCTCTTCCGTTCTTAGGAAACACTTCCCAGGGTAGCATGGAAAAGCAGCTGAAGTATTGATACTTAGTATTTAGAAATGCCTTTCACCTTGAAATTGCTTGACAAGCTTTAAACTTCACTTGACTCTACGGATAAAGAAAGAAGTGACGTGTAATATTCAGTTTCACACTTGGGAAACAAACATTGAGGTTAAGTAACTTCTGCAAGGCCAGGTAGCACATCTACATTTGGAAGGAGTTTGTGACTATGTAGTTTTGTTCTCAGACCTTTCTCAAGCGTGTTCGAAAATAAAAGGCTTCCATCAGTTCAGTTCAGTTCAGTCGCTCAGTCATGTCCGACTCTGCGACCCCATGAATCGCAGAACGCCAGGCCTCCCTGTCCATCACCAACTCCCGGAGTTCACTCAGACTCACGTCCATTGAGTCCGTGATGCCATCCAGCCATCTCATCCTCGGTTGTCCCCTTCTCCTCCTGCCCCCAATCCCTCCCAGCATCAGGGTCTTTGCCAATGAGTCAACTCTTCGCATGAGGTGGCCAAAGTACTGGAGCTTCAGCTTTAGCATCATTCCTTCCAAAGAAATCCCAGGGCTGATCTCCCTCAGAATGGACTTGTTGGATCTCCTTGCAGTCCAAGGGACTCTCAAGAGTCTTCTCCAACACCACAGTTCAAAAGCATCAATTCTTCCGTGCTCAGCCTTCTTCACAGTCCAACTCTCACATCCATACATGACCACAGGATACTCAAGATTTAGCGTCAACCCTCATGAGTAATAAGTTAAGAATTCAAGATGAGACAGTAAATAAGACCAGATAAATAAGTTGCTCTGTGTACTGGGATGTAGACATAAATTCAGATCATTACCCTGGAACTGAGAGAGCACTTTCCTGAAATAATAACAGTTTCTACATCTTAAATACAAGCTTTTGAAAAATAAGATATTTGTTGATAAAAGGACACTTCTAAGGGCTGCTGCATATCTTGGGGATTTAACAAATAGGGAAGATGAAAAAGGTTACTTCTTCAGTTTTCTTCATTCACTTGTTAGCAGTAAAATTAGGAAAATCAGTGAGAGAATTTTACCTGTTTTGTTGACCTAATGATAATACAATGTTTCACTGTAAAGCTTGAATTTCAAACATAGGCGCTT
The DNA here is from genome assembly GCA_006408695.1 of Aepyceros melampus. Classification (NCBI taxonomy): domain Eukaryota; kingdom Metazoa; phylum Chordata; class Mammalia; order Artiodactyla; family Bovidae; genus Aepyceros; species Aepyceros melampus. Next base: position 140,331 of record SJXQ01011179.1, on the reverse strand, counting down.
TTCATTACTGTCATCTGAAGACTTAGAAAAAGACGACTCGTGGCCTTTGCAAAGCAGACCATGGCAGAGCAAGTAGGTGCCGCTCCACGGAGCAGCAGCTTGTCATGTCTGAGTGGTACTGGACTGTTGTGTGCTGAGGGGGAGGTGAAGAGAAAGCGTCTTTATTCAAGTACAGTTGGTTTACAATAGTCTGTTAGTTCTAAGTGTACTGTGAAGTGAATCATATATATATATACACATCGTATATATATTTTAAGATGATTTTCCATCTTATTACAAGATACTGAGCATTGCTTCCTATATTTTGCAGTAAATCCTTGTTGCTTATCTATTTCATATACAGCAGTACATCGCTGTTAATCCTGTACCCCTCATTTATCCCTCTCCCCAGCCCCTTCCACGGTGGTAACTGTAGGTTTCTTTTCTGTGTCTGTGAGTCTATTCCAGCTCTGTAAAGAGATTCGTTGCTGTTATTGTCTAGTTTCCACATATAAGAGATGTCCTACAGTATTTGTCTTTTCTGTCTGACTTAACTTAGTATAATATTCTCTGGGTCCATCCATGTTGCTGCAAATAGAAACATTTCGTTTTTTCGGTGGCTGAATAATACTGTGTGTGTGTGTGTGTGTGTGTGTGTGTGAATGCATACACACAGGTGTGGCATCTTTTTTTATTCATTCATCTCTCAGTGGACACTAGGTTGCTTCCCTGGCTTGGCTACTGGAAACGCTGCTGCTGTGAGCGTTGGGATGCATGTATCTTTTTGCTTTAGAGTTTCTATCTTTCTGGATATACACCCAGCAGTGGCACTGCTGGAACATTTAGTTGCTCTTTTTCGAGCATCTTAAGGAACCTCCATGGTGTTTTCCATGGCGGCTGCACTGGTCCTGGCCAGGGTGCTGCTTCCCAGGTATAGCTGTGTGCTTTAGAGACAGAAGGTGGATTTTGCTGGACAGTCCACCCAGAAGCTCTTTGTTCAGCTGTATTAGCTTAGACTTCTGTCTTCAGCCATGTTTTTGTCTCTAGACGTGTGGGCCTCAACAGGTACTTTTAAGTGAAAGATTGTCCTAGAGAGTTGAATCTGTTTTCACCTGATACAGAAATTAATTGTTCCAATTAGACTTTAGTTAAAGAAGGAGACTTCCTGAGCATTCTGAAAACTACTTGAAAATCTACCCTTAATCTAACTGGAGAGGTGAACGAAGGCAGGGTTTAAGGTGCAGCGTCTTCCAGGCATCACTTTTAGGAATTTCACAAACTGAGACCCAAAGTGTGTGTGCGGGGGCCTTGAACGTGAAGGAACTCAAGTCCCAGTGCCTTCCTGTTAATATATAATGGGGGGCTGGGGAAGAGCAATAGATGGACTTTCTGTTAAGTAACCCTTTGGGCTTTTCTCCTTGAAATCCAAAAAAGACTTCAGTTTTGACAAATTCTGTTTTAATAACAATTTTCTTAATCATAATTATAGAAGGGGCTGTAATAAAGGATCCCATGTTATCATTAAAGTCACTGCTACTGCAGAGACTTAAGCCCACCCCTGCTGTTCTTTTCTCTCCACTTTGTTAAATCAGAAAGGGCTCCCTGGTGGCTCAGTTCCTAAGGAATCTGCCTGCCATGCGGGAGATCCAGGTTCAGTCCCTGGGCCGGGAATATCCCCTGGATGCAGGAATGGCAACTCACTCCAGTGTTCTTGCCTAGAAAACTCCGTGGACAGAGGACCTGGTGGGCTCCAGTCCACAGGATCACAAAGAGTTGGACACAACTGAGCAACTAAGACTTCTTCATTTTCATAACATAAACCATATAGAGAGAGACAGGAGCCCAAGAACAGCGAGGTAGCCACACTGAAGAAACGATGAGCGCAGCCTCTGTCCCTGGGGGCTCAGCCACCCCCAGTCTAGCTTCAGAGCTGCCCGAAGCCAAGACCGTTAGAGAGAGGAAAATTGCCCAGCCCAGCGTGAGAGTATACTATCTCCTCCTCTGCAACCATGGTCATGAATGACATCTGATTTGAAACCACAATTTACTGCTGTAATAAAGTTTCTAAGATTACTGCAGTCGGAATTCAATTGTATTGAACAGTCAATTGATTCTGGGCTAAAACATGCTTACATTACAAAATAATGACTGATCTGAGAAAAATAAGGTTGTGTTCAGGTACCAGTGTCTCAGAGCAAGAGGGGTGCTGCTGAAACTCTAAAGGGGCAAACAGTGTGGATCTGCCAAGTCCGCTTGGAGTCATGCCACCTTCTGTCTCCCTGTGCGTGGCCCTCCCAGCATCCCGGCGAGACAGAACAGGGACTCCCACTCCACAGCAGAGAGTCCTGGGGTCAGAGGCGGCATCTCCAGAGAAGATTCCAGTCCAGTGCTAGAACCCAGTTTGTGAGAGTCTTTGCGCTACCGCAGGCAAAATATGACAGCCACTGAGTTGACAGAGACTTTCTTTTTAAAAAGTGGATTTAGAGGCATGCTTCCCCAAATCCATTACCCCTGATCAGCATGAAGAACAAAGTTATTGCTTTTGGATATTAAGATAGACAGTACATGCAAACAAGGAAATCGGAAGCAGCAGCTCAACTGTAGATATTTCTTACTTCCTGGAAATTAATTTCCTGTAGCCTTACTGGCAACTTTTGAGACCCAACTTTATCCTCTACGTGTTTTCCTTTGAGGCAGTAAATGAAGTCTTTGTCTTGGTAAGAGCCTTCGAAAATACTTGATCTGAGGTTTGGTTTTATCCATACCAGTGTCTCAGAGCAAGAGGGGTGCTGCTGAAACTCTAAAGGGGCAAACAGTGTGGATCTGCCAAGTCCGCTTGGAGTCATGCCACCTTCTGTCTCCCTGTGCGTGGCCCTCCCAGCATCCCGGCGAGACAGAACAGGGACTCCCACTCCACAGCAGAGAGTCCTGGGGTCAGAGGCGGCATCTCCAGAGAAGATTCCAGTCCAGTGCTAGAACCCAGTTTGTGAGAGTCTTTGCGCTACCGCAGGCAAAATATGACAGCCACTGAGTTGACAGAGACTTTCTTTTTAAAAAGTGGATTTAGAGGCATGCTTCCCCAAATCCATTACCCCTGATCAGCATGAAGAACAAAGTTATTGCTTTTGGATATTAAGATAGACAGTACATGCAAACAAGGAAATCGGAAGCAGCAGCTCAACTGTAGATATTTCTTACTTCCTGGAAATTAATTTCCTGTAGCCTTACTGGCAACTTTTGAGACCCAACTTTATCCTCTACGTGTTTTCCTTTGAGGCAGTAAATGAAGTCTTTGTCTTGGTAAGAGCCTTCGAAAATACTTGATCTGAGGTTTGGTTTTATCCACTGCAGTGCAATTATTTCTTAGTTATTTTTTGTTATTGAATCTGCTCCACAATTTAAATCAAACTGAAAAAAAAAAAAAAATATATATATATATATAAACCTTTAATCCTTCAAAAACTTTAAAAGGTGGGTAGTGGTGAACATTAAACTGGGTTCTCCAGGGTTGTCGGGAGCTGGGAAGTTCACAGCTCATGACGGCAGATTTCAGCAGTGACCACAGGGCCACCAGATCTTCTGGTTTCTACTTTTCCAGTAAATGTTCTATGACCGAGCCAGCTCTTCCCCTCACTCAGTCTACTGTGGAGTCTGTAGGGGTGCACATGTGTGCTAAGTCACTTCAGTTGACAACTCTTTGCAACCCCATGGACTATAGTCCACCAGGCCCCTCTGTCCACGGGATTCTCTAGGCAAGAATACTGGAGTGGGTTGCCATGCCCTCCTCCGGGGGAGCTTCCTGACCCAGGGATCGAACCCAGGTCTCCTGCATTGGCAGGTGGGTTCTTTACCACTCAGACATCTAGGAAGCCCCTGTAGGGGGGTAAATGATACCAAACGGGTTTTGCTCCCCCACTTTGCTGGCTATATTGGAAAGAAATGCCATTTATACATGCTAATCAAACTGTAGTTGCCTGTCTCCATGATAAATAGATCAAGGATAGGTCTCTGAGTGGCATTCTGAAGACTGTGCCTCTCAGTCTTTATAGACATGATGTGTTTGTGACAAGAAAGCAGGCTTGACGTTAGACAGACAGCAATGTTTCCCTCCATTAAAGGGAATTGATTTTTAAAATTTCACCTGCATCCTAAGTAGGCATTGGAAAGAGAGTCCCTGGCTGATTGTTTGCATGGCAGATAGAGGAGCCAGTTACTTTTAGTTTTAAAAGCAACCTTGTTGCTAAACATATTGATTTAATCAGAGCTCTATTTGCTTGTGTCTGCTGATCCAATGTATAATCAGAGTCCTTCAACAGGAAGTGGTTTCGCTCCCTTGCTCTCTGTTCTGGAAAGAGAGTGCGACGCTGGACTCACCACCAGTGCTTGCCACAGCTTGTCACCGCCAGGCACCAGAGTCGTCCTCGGCATCATTCCTGTGCTCCCCGCACGAGGCTGTTTCAGCCCTGCCATCCTTCTCTTTCTGCCAAGAACACCAGTGAACAATGACTCATTAGAAATAAAGCATGTCAGCTAAAGCCCTCATTCCATTCAGATTCCACGTCTCTCCTCTGTCCCAGGATCTCGTCCAGGCCCCCACAGTCCACGTGGTTGCCGTGTCTCCTTCAGGCTTGGCACTCTGAGATGGTTTCTTAGACGTCCCTTCTTTGTGATGACCTTGATAGTTCTTTTTTTTTTTTTTCTTGGTGTGTGTTAGAGGGGTGAATGCTGCTAAGATACTTCATAGATTTTCCTTCTTAGTGTTAGTCCTTCAGCCGTGTCTGACTCTTTGCGACCTCGTGGACTGTAGCCTGCCAGGCTCCTCTGTCCATGGAATTCTCCAGGCAAGAGCACTGGGGCGGGTAGCCAGCCAGTCCCTTCTCCAAGGGACCTTCCGACCCAGGAAGTGAACCCGGTTCTCGTGCACTGAAGGCAGATTCTTTACTGTCTGAGCCACCCATTGTGGCTTATTGTTTGATACAAGACTTATTTGTTGAGAACTGCACCAGGAAGGGAAGTGCTCACCGACTCTTAGCTGAGCGACCCAACCACAATTCCACAATATATCAAAATTACAGTCTGTCTTATATTCTTAGGTTAAACCTCAGAAATCCTCTAAGTTTGCTTTGTGGGGTCTACAGTGGAGAAGGGTCTGGTGACCCTGAGGAGAATGGCCAGGAGACCACAGAATCCTGAGTTAGAAAACTCCAACAACTGTTTCTAAGAGTGAAAGGGGGCTTTCCCGATGGCTCAGCAGTGAAGAATCTGCCTGCCATGCAGGAGACACAGGAGACTTGGGTTCCATCCCCGGGTTGGGAAGATCCCTTGGAACAGAAAATGGCAACTCAGTTCAGTATTCCTGCCTGGGGAATCCCGTAGACAGGGGAGCCTGGCAGGCTACAGTCCATGGGGTCCAAAGAGTCAGACACAACTGAGCACGCAAGTGTGAAAACACACGCTTGAGAGGAAGCCACTGCTTCCAGAGGGGCGCCCTGGGTCTGCCACTCTGCTGGGCTCCTCGCCTGCCTTGGCCAGCTGGCAGGACACGTGACATGATGCTCTGCCTTCTGTGAGGCTGGCCGCCCTGGACTTCCTCTCTGCACAACTCTGAGCGTTGAATGATTCTCAGCCTCTGGTGTTCACTGTTGTTTTATCTGAAAAATTTCCCCTGTATTAACTTTCCATCAGAGACCGTGTATCTTACGTCTTCTGTAACTTTCAGGCTTTAGCACAGAGCTGAGCTCTCATGGGCGTATTCCTAAGACTCCCTCTTCTTTCTCCACCATATGTCTTTCATATTATCCTTAGTTCTGCCTTTGCATGAGGGACTGAGTATTCTTTTTTTTTTTAATTTTAATTGGAGGCTAAATAATTTGCAACACTGTGGTGGTTTGCTATACATCAATGTGAATCAGCCACGAGAACTGAGTATTCTTGATCCCTGGCACCAGCAAAGCAGGTATCCTCCATGGAAACAACAGCAAAAGTCCTGTGGCTTATGAAGAATTGCGTTGTGAAACAACCACAAGTTCCCATTGAAATGAATACATTCAAGCACTAGTTAGTGTCAGCAAAATGTGTAGAAAATTTGGTTTAAGAATTGTGAAGGAAATGACTTAGGGAGAATATAAGGTGCCCCTGGACGCCCAACCTCAGCCACGGGGATCAGCTGCTGGCAGGCTGGGCTGCTTAACAGCTCCGTCCTGGCATCGCTGCCCTTGCCTGAGTGGTGTCTGTATTTATTTTAACAGGTCCTCACACCACTTTGGGTGTCAATGAAAAGTCTGGATATAAGGTCCAGTGAAACTGAGTGCTTTTTTTATAATGCTAAATCATTCACTATTCTGTTTTCAATTTAGAATCAAAATTAATGCTTACGTATTCAGGTGTGAAATTGCTTGTTAGCTCAATGAAATCCGACTTTCACAAAGGGACATTTAAAGGCTTGACGTTGGACTCGTTCACACGAGGACTTTCTTCAGATGCCCACAGTGGCCTTGATTAGTGGCTCCAGGGTCAAGGAAGGAGTATATCCTTCAGGGGACTCTTGGCAATGTCTGGGAGCATTTACAGCTGCCGCAGCGGGGTGGAAGGGTGCTGCTACTGACGTCCTGTGGGTGAAGCCACGTCCCCCACCCCCCCAGCCCCCAGCAAAGAGCTACATTGTCTGGGACCCTAGGTTGACCAAAGAATGAGCCTTATAGAATGTTCCAGGATGACTTCTAGACAGTGATTTCCACTCGGCCTGTTTGAATAAGAAGAGCTTTTTTAATGACTAGGACTTCCAAGGAGTCTCACATGATTGCTGCCCTCTTATTCTTCAGTCATGGAGAAAACGCATAACAATGCTAGCACACTCATTCACGCTCGCTCTCAGAGTGGCTGTGGGTTAGTAAGATGTTTGCAGTCATTTCTGTCTTGTCAACACAACATTTGAAAAACAGCAATACCTGTGTTTCTGTGGTGTCAGTTGACCTCAGTTCAGTCGCTCAGTCCTGTCCGACTCTTTGCAGCCCCATGGACTGCATTACGCCAGGCCTCCCTGTCCATCACCAACTCACAGAGCTTGCTCAAACTCATGTCCATTGAGTCAGTGATGCCATCCTAGCATCTCATCCTCTGTCGACCCCTTCTCCTCCTGCCTTCAATCTCCCCAGCATCAGGGTCTTTTCCAAGGAGTCCGTTCTTCGCCTCAGAGTGGCCAAAGTATTGGAGCTTCAGCTCCAGCATCAGTGGTACGTGGTGGTGTTGGTTTAGTCGCTCAGTCGTGTCTGACTCTTGCGACCCCATGGACTGTAGCTTGCCAGGCTCTCTTCCATGGGATTCTCCAGGCAGGAATACTGGAGTGGGTTGCCATTCCCTTCTCCAGGGGATCTTCCTGACCCAGGAATCAAACCCAGGCCTCCTGCCTCCAAGGCAGAGTCTGTACCAACTGAGCTGCAAGGGAAGCCCCATCAGGGTATGAAACCTATTATTTATTCAGTCTCCAGTTGGTGCTTCGCTGCATGTGGATTCCATGGCCCCTGGAAGGAAAGCTTTGTCCTCATGAGGGGAAAATGGCCCACCACATGGGAACCATCTTTAACGGGGATTCCTTTGAGACAGAAATGAGCTGGCGAATCCTCCCATTTGGAGCCAAACGAATGGTCAGTCTGGGAGAGGGGAGGGTGTCTGAGCCCCCATGCAGTGACAGCTCGTTGCCTGTCTGCTAATGGTGGTGGGTGCCCTGCGGGCCTCTGTGTGCCTTCTCACCAGCTGAGGCGTCCGGCTGCTTTCTCCAGCCCCAGTGAGAGTAGGAGCCCTGGAATGGAGCCAGGGGATAGAAGAGACTGTCTCCCAGACTCTGAATCTTCTGGGACTCTCTGTGTCCACTTTTTCAAAGAGCAGACTGTGAAATGGCGCGGGTAGGACATGGAGGCGATAGAGATGTGAGTGAGCCGGCTCCAGGAGGGCAGCAGGCGGAGCGGTGCCAGCGGGAAGAGCCCGTCGGAAGAGCAAGTGCCCTGGCAGCGGGTCCGAGAGGACGAGGTGGCAAACGGCCTTTTTCTCTGGGAAGGGAGCCAAAGGCACACAAGAGCTGTGGCTTCGGGTCCAGGTCTTAGATCATCGTTTCTCACTCACAAAACTAAGGTCCACACTCCTTCCAGGAAACTAGCTGGAGCAAACAGACAAGAGGCGGCCAGCTGGGAGGGCCTGGGTGCAGCAGGAGAGGCGGGGGAGAGAGAGCACGCGTCTCCAGCTACTTGGTGGCTGGGTCCCACCAACTCTGGCCTCAGAGCTTTTCGCTTTGGCTCCCAAACGTGAGGCCTTTTCAAGGCTGCCATCCATCTTTGAAATACAGCATCAGAGTGTATTTTAGGTTGAGCCTTGGGACAGCTTTGGTTTTGATTTTGGTTCTCAGCTCATATTCTCCACATTTCCATCAAGTCATGTATCAGCTAGCTATTGCTGGGTAACAAACCACCTCCAGACATTTTTCAGAGTCTATCAATAGGCTGGGTGATTTTGCTGATGTGGGCTCACCTATGCATCCATCATCCAGGATGGGGGGATGACTGGGAGTGACTGGTCAGGGGTGGCCTCACACTTCTCCCCCACGTGCCATCATCGTCCCTCTGTGAGGCTCAGTTGGCACTTTCCCTCAGCAATGTGTCCGGAGAGAAAGAAAGTCACAAGTGCTTTTCCGAGGTGCTGCGTGTATTATGTGTCCTATGGAGCTGCGATCCGGCAGGTCACACAGCCAAGCTCAGAGTCAGTGTGGGTGGGCGTCACTCCAGGGAGTGGACGTAGAGAGGTAGGTGTGGGGCCGGGAATGCTGTCAGTCCGCCAGAACCGGGGACAGACAAGGGAGCCGGCTGCCAGCTGCTGGAAGGACTTTCCTCCCGCATATTCCTTGCTGCTCGGTACTGCTGCTCTAGAGCCAGACACGGCGTGTGTTTTAATCGTCTTTGTGGTTTCGATCCCCCTCGGCAGGTACCTTTACTAGGCGTTTTAAGTGGATAATTTTCCATCTCTTAGTCATTCTGTCACCTACATGATGACGATAGAAACCCCAGGAATACAAACACCACTCTCCATGGTGTGTTCAGATGCACTAAATAAAGGAAGTGTGTAGATTTAAGAAGAAACAGAATGGAATCCCCATGGAGAAAAACTTCCTGGTAATTTCATTTTTAAGATAAAGTCGTGAAGGAAGACGTGTTTGCTGGACCACATAAAGCTCCAGTTGGGTTTCTCTTTTTCTCTGTTGGGAAGTAGATGGCACGGAATCGTGAAGGAGGGAACTCTAGCCACTTGTCTGTTTTGTTGGTAAGGCGTGAAACCACTGGTTTTCCAATTGTTATGATCAAATGAATATAGAAATATTTATGAACATATGCAAATAATAAGAATACATTTTTACACTCTGTCAGGAGAAAGCTGCCGTATTATTTGGAGTTTATTTAGATAGAATAAAATAGAACTTTCTAAAATTCCAAGAAAAGACAGGTAAGATTTTTCTACACGTTTACAGTAAGTTTTTACTTTATCCAGTTCATATTCACAACGTTACCATCAGTCCTCTCAATCTCAGCCATTTCTACTCATATATTTCCTTTGGCTCAGTGCTAATAATGATACTTTTATTTTCTTTTTGGAAAGATATTTCTCCCCTCTCTTCATGTGATGTATTCAAAGAGACTAAGTGGCAAACACTGATTAGTCTTTGCAGTGTGCCCTTTCATCCGATTCACCGAGGCACAGAGTGTCTGGGAATACAGTTGGTGGATGGGGTTTAGCGGCAGAGAGGGGAGGTGCCTTCCCTTCAGGCTCCTGTAGCTGCCGCGGGAAGCATAGGCAGCAGGGCAGGCCCGGGCTTAAGTTTCACTGGAGTGCAGGTGTGATCAGTGTCTCTCTCAGATCCAACCAGCCTGTCCTAAAGGAAATCAGCCCTGAGTGTTCATCGCAAGGGCTGAGGCTGAAGCTCCAATACTCTGGCCACCTGATGCGAAGAGCCGACTCACTGGAAAAGACCCTGACGCTGGGAGGGATTGAAGGGAGGAGGAGAAGGGGACGACTGAGGATGAGGTGGCTGGGTAGTACATCACTGACTCAGCGGACATGAATGTGAGCAGACTCTGGCAGGTAGTGAAGGGCAGGGGAGCCTGGCGTGCTGCAGTCCACGGCGTTGAAAGGAGTCGGACACGACTGAGCCACTGGACCACAGACGCGCTGGCCCCTCTGCTTAAAGCGGCTGCCCTGACTCGGGTGGACAGTGAGTCCATCTGGGCTGCAAGTTTCCTCACATCTGGGGACGCGCTGTTCGGCTTCTTGCAGGTAATCCCACGGATCGCAAGCTTGCGTTTTGGTCATTGGTCTGCACACTGGCAAGTGAGTCCATCCCTGCAGCTCTATTTCCCTAATTAACAAAACAGACGTCAGGCAGTTCAATGATAAGCGTAAAAGAGTTTGACAAATTTCTTGAAAAGAGGGTTTGGGTGGCTGGGAACGGCTCCCTGTGTGATGTGCTGGGTCTTTAGAGGATTGTTAATTTACCGCCCTGGGTTTTTCAGTTGGTCACTTGAATCTTAAGAACTTTAACAGATTGACAGGAAAATAGTCACTGTGTTGGGAAGGCTTCTACACAAGCAGAGTTAGACAGCCATCGTATTAATAAATTATAGTATTTCATACAGGAGAGGCTGTCTCTCGAGTTATTTTTCATGATTGATGCATAGAAACCACAAGTTACAAGAAGCGCCCTCTTTGCCTTCCTCGGATTCACTGGGTCTTCCTTCCAGAGGCACAGGGTCTTCTCAGTTTCGCGACCCTGGTGGTCCGAGCACAGAGCAGGAGAGGCAGGCTCCCTGGGCACCTGTGCCAGCTCCTCCACCTCTAACCTCCCTGAGACCTGTGCCCACCTCTCCTCGGTTCCTAGAGCCGCCCCTGGCTCTGGGCCTCCTTGGCGCCTGCTGCAGTGACTAGAGGTGAGGTGGCCAGTCCGGACGGTGCTTGGGCAGGAGGGGGCGAAGGAGGGCACAGCGGGACTGGAGTGGCTTCCCTCTGAGGCGCTGCAGGAGCCTGCAGGTCGCCCGCCTCCCCTGTGCGAGGTTTACTGCCTGTCCCGTCCCAGCTCGCACTTCCGTGGTGACTGTTCTCAGGACCGACGGCTCTCAACCCTGAAAGCATGTCAGAGTCATCCAGGGCACCTGTTCTAGAGTCCCAGCCCTGAGCTCCTGACCCAGCATCTCCAACAAGTGGCCCTGAGGATTCACTTTTCCAAAGGCTCCAGGGTGTTTCCAATAAAACTGCCCCGAGAATCCATGCCGGTGACTGTCCAGACCTGCCACTGGTCTCGGCACTGACTGGAAGCTCCTTCCTCTTGCCCAGGTTCCCAGTAAGATGAAGGTTCCTACAACCCATTACCTCTCCTTTCTGGCAGGCACTTGGAGTTAAGGAGCCAGGGCACCTCTCCTTTCCCTGTAGCATCTGCTGGTGTTTATATTGTCTTTACACTTGTTAACGGTTTGCTCCTTGGACAGGCCCCCACTCCTGCGGCGGAGGCCCGGTGCTCTAACCCTGTAGGCGCAGGAGCGGAGGCCCGCATTCCGTGACTTGCCTGCACAGGACGGACACCAGCCCAGGCAGAACTGGGTCAGAGGGGTGTGGACGTTCTCTCTGCACAGATCAGCTTGAGGAAATAGATCTTCCCGCGTTAATCATGGTCACGACATCCCCATTCAGACTCTGACCCACCTGCAGATGATGTTAAAAATGGTACTCGAATTTAGAATTTGACTATAATAAGCAAGCTTCTCCTTAAGTATTAAGTCAGTAATTTGGTAAGAGGGCTAAACATTTCAGCTAAAGATATTATCTGAGATGAGTTACTGTTTGCGGTTTAAATAATGTTTCCCTTTCAAAACCTGATCAAAGGAAATAGCCATTAATTAAACACCAGTTCTTTTCCACTTGGAGGAAGTGAATGTAAACAGCAAAGGCTGGAGGCCAAAGTGCTTTTGAGAGGTATGGGTATTTGTTATGAGCGCGGCCGATGTGCGTCTAAGCCACTTCATCTTCTCCAGCATGAGCTTTTAACTGAATAGTCTCTCTCTTAAAAATGAATTACTTGAATATATCTTTAGGGTCAGCCTTCCTTTGGAGGGGGAGCAATGTTTCCCATCCCCCACATTCTTTATTTGCTGAGTCCCACCGATACTAGGCTCTTGGCAGAATTGTGAAGGAGCGATGTGTCTTTAGTGACTGTGTCCCTCACTCTCTTTTTGTGTGCGTGTGAGCTGACTCTGGTGGGTGCATGACACACTTTCAACCTGGTTTAAGCCCAGCGGGGACTTTGTCACCGGACTATTGAGGTCTCTTTGGAATCATAGGGCAGGAGTCCAGCTGGGACTCAGAAGGGCTTAGAACCAGAAGCCTCTAAATCTTTCTCTCTTTGCATCTCTGTCTACATTTGTTTCATTCATCTCTTTCACTCGTGTCCTGTGGTTCAACGGACGTGGACAGGCAGGGGCCTCTGTGTGGAAAGGCCATCAGGGGCTGACCCTGAGGTCTGTGTGCCCGTGGTGTTCCAGCCTCTCAGAGTGGAACATGGCTGATGGAAGAACAAAGGCTGCTTCCAACCACATGTCCCCGAACGCCCGCCTCACCGATCACCTCCTACACACCAGGTGGATATCTAGGCTCTTGCCAAGTCACCGAGGAAGGCACAATGGAGTTTCTGGGACAGGCCTCCCCCCACCAGCAGCCCCAGGACTATGTGCAGCATTTTAAGTTTATCCAGCAGAGTCTTTGAGAAGCAGAACTCTAGGAAACCCCTGTCAGCCCCCCTGCACCCCGGAGCTCTGAGCAGAAATGTGCAGCTCCTGAGGGGCCCTTCCCCCTGGCCCGCCTCCCGCCCCCCTGCAGTGGTCTGTGTGAGCGTTGTGCCCCCCACTGCCAGTACCATATGTGTATGGAACTTATTTTAGTAATCCTAATCAGGAAATGATTAAAACAACCGTTTTTTTTTTTCCTTTAAACTACTCTGTATTTCATCTGTGTTATTCTTGAATATTGGATTTATATTAAATAGTAGTTTGTCCTAATTAACTTTAATGTTACAGATTTGTGCCTTTTGAACTCAGCATGCAGATTTATGCAAATTATAAGAAGCTTTTAAGCTCAGAGTCCCAACATTTCCATTTACAGTCCCATTTATCTTGTGTCACTATATCACAAACTCACCAAAGAAAGAGATGAGCTATTGGGATTGACATGCTTGATTATTTTAATTTTGCTAGTGTGTAAACCAAGAAGCATACGGTACATGACTTTCCTAAGATAGATGCATACTTGGCTGTTGACTTGGGCAGCCACCCAATCCCCAGCTCGCGGCACTGTAAACCCAGCGCTCCGTCCATTTTCCAATCCCCAGCTCGCTGCCCTGTAAACCCAGCGCTCCGTCCATTTTCCAATCCCCAGCTCGCTGCCCTGTAAACCCAGTGCTCCGTCCATTTTCCAATCCCCAGCTCGCGGTCCTGTCAACCCAGCGCTCCGTCCATTTTCCAATCCCCAGCTCGCTACCCTGTAAACCCAGCGCTCCGTCCATTTCTTGAGCTGTAGTTTGGGTGCTGTACTCCAGTGCATATTTTTGTGTGCAATATTTGTAGCAATTTCAGAATTAGTCCTCGAAATAGAGAGGACAGAACAGTAATTTGGGGGCAGTTTTAAATTACATTTTCATCTGTCTGCTTTCATTAAATCTGACTCTCCCCTTTCCCCTTCATTCTTGTTCTCCTCTCTTCTTTATCTTCTTTCCTTTTCAATCTCTTCTGCATTTGTCAAAGTTCATGACATCAAAGATCAATGCTCTTTTGATCAGAGTTCACAGGAAATTTGTTCACGGGAAGACATCCCTGGAGAAATATTCTAGAAAAAAAAAATTTGTTACTAACAAGCAAAAAGAATTACCAGGAAACTGTACTTACTAAATTGAGACTGGTTTCCTGCAAGGTGATCCTTTGTCATCAGCATTGGTAGTTTGTACTGAGCTTTGGTGTGACATCACGTCTGCTTCTTGAAAGGCATAGAACTGGTCATACAGGATTTTCCCACATCACTGCACATAGCTAGTGTCAGGAAAGGCTGTGTTCAAGAATGAGAAACATCCTGGGTGCCGTGAATAGCAGAGTTGTACTTAGACACACAGATGGGGAAAGTCTCAATGTGGGGGTGAGGGGGACTCATATGAGGGGTGGTTTAAACACACCCTTTGTTTAGTTCATGCCTGGAGGTTGCAGCAGGTGCGTTTGGAGCTGGACGCTGTCTGGCCGCCTGGGTGGTTTGACTCAGCCTTTGTAGTCAGGCCCACCTGACCAGTCCCTCTTCTCAGGGCTCTCTGAACTGCAAACACTCAGCCCTTTCTCCCCACCATATTCCCTCTACCTCTCTTCTCTGGCTTATCAGAGCAATTAGAGTTGACTTTTTAATTTATTTAATTAATGGGGAGGAGACAAGCAGCTCCAGAGAAGGCAGACGCCTTCTTAAGACACTCACACCTTCCATTCTTGCTTTATTTCACTAGAACAGATATGCCGAGACACAAAATACCCTAATGCCTAAAAATAACCTCACTATGAACAGTTATAATAGTCAACATTTAAGAAACAATTACCATGCACCAGGAAGCAACGTGCTTGGTGCTTGCTATGTAACAGTCATTGTAATCACATAGAGGGAAGAGGGGAGAGACTGAATATGCCACCCTTGAGAGTCACGGAAAGAGGTAAAGACAGAGGCAGGGTGAGGAAGCCTCCCTGCTTGGATATTACTGCGTGAAGGTGTGATGCCTGGGACCACAGGAGCGATCAGAGGCAGGGTGAGGAAGCCTCCCTGCTTGGATATTACTGCGTGAAGCTGTGATGCCTGGGACCACAGGAGCGATCAGAGGCAGGGTGAGGAAGTCTCCCTGCTTGGATATTACTGCGTGAAGCTGTGATGCCTGGGACCACAGGAGCGATCACTCAGCACCGACTGTAGCCGTGAGTGGATCGGAAGATGCGTCTCCCCAGATGGTGTCATGGTTCCGTCACAGCACCCACCCTGGAGTCAGTACAACCCTCAAGGGTGGCGCGTTTATTCTGTATTTGTTGTTCTGTGTGATCAGTAAAACAAGGATGATTAAAACTGTTCATTAAGCAACGTTATTCAGGCACTCTGTCACTTGCGTCCAGAATCACCCTGCTGGATATCTGGAAGGACAGCCGTCTCTCATCTTGTTGATTGCAATGGCTCCTAGTTTGTTCCTTGGAAATTAAGGAGCACACTTCAAAATAATCCATGAGTTAAAGAGGAAATCACATGGAAAATTAGAAAGCATTTTTAGTTCAATGAAAGTGAAAAACATAACATTACAAAATTTGGGGATGTAGAAGTCCCAGAAAAGCATCTACTTCTGCTTCATGGGCTGCGCTGAAGCCTTTGGCTGCGGGGGTCACCACAAACTGTGGGAAATGCTTAAAGAGATGGGCCTATCAGAGCACCGTATCTGTCTCCTGAGAAACCTGTATGCTGGTCAGGAAGCAACAGTTAGAACCCTACATGGAACAATTGACTGGTTCAGCATTGGGAAAGGAGTACAACAAAGCTGTATATCTCACACTGTTTATTTAACTTATATGCAGAACACATCATGGGAAATGCCAGGCTGGGGATAAAGTGCGGGCTGGAATCAAGATTGCCGGGACAAGTATCGACAACCTCACATATGCAGATGATACCACTCTAGTGGAAGAAAGTGCAGAGAAGCTAGAGAGGCTCTTGATGAGGAGCTCTGGAAGAGGAGAGGCTTACAGCTGGCTTAAAGTTCAACATTCAAAACACTAAGATCATGGCCTCCAGTCCCATCACTTCAAGGTAAATAGAAGGGGAAAGTGGAAGCAGTGACAGATTTTATTTTCTTGGGCTCCAAAATTAATCTGGACAGTGACTGCAGCCATGAGCTTAAAAGAAGTGTGCTCCTTGGGAAAAAAGCTATGATAAAGCTAGACAGCGTATTAAAAAGCAAAGACATCACTTTGCTGACAAAGGTCCAAATAGTCAAAGCTGTGGTTTTTCCAGTAGTCATATTCAAATGTGAGAGTTGGATCATAGAGAAGGCTGAGCACCAAAGAAGTGATGCTTTCCAACTGTGGTGATGGGGAAGACTCTTGAGAGTACCTTGGACACCAAGGTGATCAAGCCAGTCAATCCTAAAGGAAATCAACCCTGAATACTCACTAAGGACTGATGCTGAAGCTGAAGCTCCAGTACTTTGGCCACCTGATGTGAAGGGCTCACGCATTGGAAAAGAGCCTGATGCTGGGAAAGATTGAAGGCAAGAGAAGAGGGCAGCAGAGGAGACAGCGAACAACAGGGAAAGCGAGAATGCTGCAGTCCATTGAGTCATAAAGAGCTGGACATGGCTTAGCCACTGAACAACAAGTTGCAAAAATCATACAAAGTCTAGCTTCTCCCATGGTGACACATTGTGTAACTGTAGTAAAATATCAAGGCCAAGAAAATGACGTTCATGCAACTGTTAACTGGACTGCAAACTTTATTCAGCTTTCACCAGCTTTAACATGCCCTCTTTTAAGATTTCTAGCCAATGTGATTGACATGATAAGTAGTAGTAACTTGTTGGAATAGAAAAGAGAAAATGTATCATTTATTTGTCTTTTCAGAAATACCCAAAGTAAATGCTTTCAGACTATTAAATTGGAAGTTCTTAGGTTGTTGTGATTAAGAATGTATACTCTGCAGCCTGACTATGAGAGTTTGGATCTTGGCTCCACTGTGGACTGTCTAATTTTTAAGCAAACTACTTAACCTTTCTTCTCATCCTTAGAATAGAAATATAATAGAGTCTGTCTTGTTGAACTGTTTGTGAGGCTTAAGGAAAATAACATATATAAAGCATTTAGAACTATACCCAACATATAAGAGGTTAAATTATAAGAAATAGCTGTTTTTGTATATCAAAATGGTTGTATATTGGCCATGCCATATAATTTGACCTAAAAGTGATGTATAAATGTTTTCTTTTATTTGTGTTATTACTACCAGTAAGAGAAGTCAGTAAGGGCAACTAGTGAAAAATTAGATGTTAAAAAAAATCAGAGAATATCAACTTCTAACATCATAGTGAGAGGAACTACACTGACCCAGCCCCCAGTAAAACTGATAAAATTATTAAAAAAAATATTTAGAGCTTCTATAAATGGTCAAATATAAGTGCAAGGGACAAATATAAAAATATCTATTAAGGAATATCTACAAAAATTCTAGAGGAAAGGTGGGAGTCTGTGGAATTTGTATCAAGATTGCTCCTTCCTTCTAGCTTAGCAAGGCAGGGGCTCCATTCCAGACTCCCTCAGCCTAGACTGGGGCTCCTTATGCCTCCACCTCCCCGATGAAGGATTTTCTTCCTGTGAGGAAACATCAGTGTTTCTCATCCACCTTAACGACCTGCTGCTGAGTCTCAGCTCCAGTAACTGCAGTAGACTGGTGAAGGCTTCCCTCTTTCCACTCAACCTCCACTGTGGATTAAAGAATTCGCTAGAGGAGCTCAACAGTAGATTTGAACTGGTAGGAGAAGGAATAAGCAAACTTGAAAATATTGATAGGGTTATGCAAGCTGAAGAGCAGAGAGAATAAAAATGAAGAAAGTGAGAGCTCAGAGAAATGTGGAAGACTATTAAACACACCAAGATATGCGTAGTGGGAATATGAGAGAGAGAGAGAAAGAAGAGAAATAAATATTTGCTGAAACAATGGCTGAAAACATCTCAAATGTATTGACAAACAATAGTCTCGATGCACATTCAGGATACTCAATGAAGTCAAAGAAGGATAATAGCAAAGACTCTCATTGTATCTCTATAAACAGCTGCATCATAGTAGAAGCGCTGAAAGTTAAAGACAAGGAGAAAAATCTTGAAAGTACCAAGAAAGAAAAATGGTTCATTACTTGCCAGGAAGTCTCAATAAGATGAACAGAGAACATCTTACTAGAAACCGTAGATACCAGAAAGCAACGGGGTAAGATACTTACCCTGCTGGTGCTGAGCAGTGGGGGCCTGTCAGTCAAGTGTCCTGTACTCCACAAAGCCATCTTTCAGAAATGAAGGCAAAGACATTCCCAGATAACACTGAGAGAATGTGTTACTAGCAGACCCTCCTTATAGGAAACACTGAAGAAAATTGTCCCAGCCTAAAGCTAATAACTCTAGGTAATTTGAATCCACATGAATGCCAATGAGGATAAATTCCAGAAATCTACTACTAGGTAAATCACATTTAAACTATAGAAAATCAAAAACAGGGAGAAAATTTTGGGGGAAAAAAGAGTAGGCCAAAAAAAAAAAAAAAAAAAACCCTGCTAAGCAGGAAACTAGAATAAGAAACACATCAGACTTCTTGCTGGAAATTGTATAAGCAGGGAGAGAGTGGAGTTAAATGTTTAAAGCATTCAATTAAAAAAAAAAAAACTCATCAACCTAGAATTTTGTATCCAGTAAAATTTACACTTGAAAATTGAAGGAGAAAAAGTGAAGGAGAAAGACTTTCCAGCCCCAAACTCAAGGCTTTGTTGCCAGCAGACCTGCCTGGCAAGAAATGTTAAAAGAAGCTCTTCAGAGAGAAGGAAAATTACGCAGGTCAGAAGCTCCAGTCTACATAAGAAAGGAAGCACATTATAGAGGGAATAAATTAATGGAAAATAGTTTACTGTTTGTATTTGTAAAACATCAGTATCTCAGAATAGTTACTGTATAATTCCATTTTTACAAAGTTCAAGTACAGGCAACCTGAGTTACGGTGGGTAGAGATGAACACCGTTAAAGGACACCGTAAAGGGTCACTGGGGAGTGAAGACTGCAAGGGACACAAAGCCTCTATATTTTGACCTAGGTGATAGTTTACATAAGTGTCTTTGTCTCATACTCCTTTATATGTGTGCAATTTCATGATTAAAGTTTTCCAGGTAACTTTCCTATGTAATTAGCCACGCATGTGTGTTCACTCAGCCGCTCAGTCTTATGTGACTCTTTGTGACCCTATGGACTAGAGCCTGCCGAGCTCCTCTGTCCATGGAGTTTCCCAGGAGAGAATACTAGAGTGGGTTGCCATTGCCTCCTCCAAGGGATCGTCCCAACCCAGGGATACAACCTGCGTCTCCCGTGTCTCCTGCATTGCAGGAAGATTCATCACCTCTGAGATAACAGGGAAACCCCTATAATTAGTGGTAAGCATATAGAAAACATCATGGAAAGAAATTCTCTCAACAATATAATGTTTGAAACAAATATAACAAGGAGTAAAGAAGACCTCTATGAGACCACTCGAAACTTTACGAATGACTCTAAGTGATACCTTGACCCTGTGTTCAGTTATACCTTCTTCCTGAATGGGAAAACTCGGCATTGTGAGAACTGTGCTGGGCTGTGCTAGGCTGAGTCGCTTCAGTCTTGTCTGACTCTGTGACCCCATGGACTGTAGCCCACCAGGCCCCCCTGTCCATGAGATTCTCCAGACAAGATGGATTGCCATGCCCTCCTCTGTGAGAACACCGTTTCTCTCTAAACTGATTCACTGGTTGACTTAATGCAATTTCAGCCACATTCCTGGAAGATACAATGCTGACAAATGACACTCAAGGGCTAAAGGTGATATGTAAACGAGAAATAGTAAGGAGGAAGTTGAAGTAAACTGAGTGGTTCAGCCGTGAAGAACCCACCGGCCACTGCAGGAGACGTGGGTTCAGTCACTGCGTCGGGAAGACCCCCCCACCAGAGGAGGAAATGGCAACCCACTCCAGAATTTTTTGCCTGGAGAATTCCATGGACAGAAGAGCCTGGTGGGAAGTCCACAGGGTCGCAGAGAGCTGGATGCGACCGAGGCCTAGACAACAGCAGGGTGACTGCTAGTGCTCAGCGAGGACAGTCTAGGGGGTGAGTGCCTTCACGGAGGGTTTCCCTCGGACCCGCTGCGGGGGCCGTGGGGGCGGCGGGGGGCGGAGATGCCAGCTTCCCCTGGGAAAGAGGCCGAGGCTGGCCGAGCCCACAGGAAGAGTCAGGGAGGAGGTCCAAGCGGGTAAGAGGGTGACGCAGAGCTCAGGAGAGGCACGTGTGAGGTCGGAAGGGAGACAACGCACCAGCCGCCAGGTCTGAACCAGAAACGAACACAAATATAGCGTCTCCAAAGAAGACAGTGACACAAGGTTGAATTACATAATTTATGACACAATATTAGTAATATCATAATTATATTGTGTATCAGTGTGACTTATGCAATATTAATAATGATATAATTTTAGTGACAGTGATACAATATTTAATGATAGGATATGACATTATGCAAGCTGGGCACAAAGCAACATGTGTAGTGTAGTCATAATTTTGATAAAGAAAAATTGTATTGTAAATACATGCAGAAACTGAGAAATAATTCCA
This sequence comes from Aepyceros melampus, assembly GCA_006408695.1. Taxonomy (NCBI): domain Eukaryota; kingdom Metazoa; phylum Chordata; class Mammalia; order Artiodactyla; family Bovidae; genus Aepyceros; species Aepyceros melampus. Next base: position 119,884 of record SJXQ01011179.1, on the reverse strand, counting down.
GATTGTTACTTCAGTGGTTTTTTAATGTGGTAAGAGGAAGGACATTTTTTAATATTTTCCTTTATTTTCTAAATTTTCTATAATAAATAGGTGTTACCATTTACCTGGAGAAAATATGTATTATTTTAGAAAATAGGTTCTGTTTTTCCTTGGAACGTTTAAGTGAATAGTCCTTAAATATTAGAATGGGCTGGCGACGTGCCATGGCAAGCTCTGGTTAAATGGCTCGGAGTCAGGGCCAGTGCTGGCCTTTTACCTTGGAGAGCTTCAGCGCCACTTTTCCTCCAAGGACCCTTAAGCTTCAGTGTTTTGGTTTTCTTTTTATTGAAATGTATTTCTCAAACTTATGGATCTGGGAAAGAAATGGAAGCCAGCTAGCCTTGGGCAGTCGCTTCAGAAATTCTAAAATGTGTTCAGCTTCACGTACTGAACTGTAAAAATTCTGGTTTTGTTGCCCACGGGCATCATAGGGTGGATTAAATCTCACCCCTGTTTCATTTGACTGGGAGCAAAAATGAATCTTAAAAATTCAGAAGTGCTTGGTTCAACCATATAATTACTTTGCATCAACTTAGAGCCTCAGCTACCATATGCTTTTATTTTCAGTACAACTCACATTATCACTATTATTTGGGTATATGTGATTCGTTATATCTAGACTTTTTCTTTTCTGCAGAAATTCATTCATAACAATTCTGGTTTAGGGTAAGTTTTCGTATGTCGGGAATGGAGACGCACCAGTACCAAATATTTTGGCAGATCGTGTTCTATTTCACGCTCCCAGAGTCTAATCTCATGGTCTAGTGGATGAATGCATTGAGGAAGGATAAGGGGAACACCGCCTCGTAAACTGAAAAAGGAAAGAAAGGAAGCTCTTCCCCGGCTTGCCTGTGTGCTGAGTCGCTTCAGTCGTGCCCAGCTCCTGGCGTCCCTGTGGACTGCAGCCCGCCAGGCTTGTCCGTCCATGGACTCTCCAGGCGCGCTTATTGGAGTGGGCCAGGCTTGTCCGTCCATAGACTCTCCAGGCGCGCATATTGGAGTGGGCCAGGCTTGTCCGTCCATGGACTCTCCAGGTGCGCATATTGGAGTGGGCCAGGCTTGTCCGTCCATGGACTCTCCAGGTGCGCATATTGGAGTGAGCCAGCCTTGTCCGTCCATGGACTCTCCAGGCGCGCATATTGGAGTGGGCTGCTGTGCCCTTCTCCAGGGAATCTTCCCGACCCAGGGATCGAGCCCACACCTCTTCCGTCTTCCGCATTGTCAGGTGGGTCCATTACCACTGGTGCCACCTGGGAGCCCCGCTTGCTCACAGCTAGACCCTGGTTTGGGAGGAGAAAGCTTGCATCCTCCTTTCCTGTCTGCTGGACCAGGGGCAGGGCGATGAGGTGATGAGGTTGCCCGGCTTGTGCACTGAGCAGAGTCCAGTCTCCCATCTCCCTCCCAGTGATAGTAACACGCCCTGCAGCTCCCAAGGCTTGGAGCTGTGCTGGTGTGAAATAGCAGCAACGCAGGTTTACTTTGGACCAAGTCAGCACTGTGGAGAAGCAGCAGAAATGAAAGCAAAACACCCCTCTCCCAGAAAACCAGCGTACACTGGTTTAGCTTACATTCTTGTTAGCATCCAGACATTTTTCACACTTTTTAATACAATGCTCACGCAGGCTTACAGAACTTGGTGGGACGTAATGTGTGTTTAGGGAATAAGACATGATTTATTTGCCAACCACAGAATTGACTGTTATTGAACAAAATTGGCAAAAATGTTTTACTCTCAGAATATATGGTTATTTTGACTGCTTCAATTAAAAATCACTTAATTGCATCGGTTTATCATTGCCAAGGAGGACCAGAGATTTAGTAGGATCTTACAAGCATCTCTAAAGAAGGTGCTTGATTCAAGTGATTAGATGGACAACAAGGAGTGTGAAAGAGGTGCTAATTGCATTGCAGAAGAGTGAAGAGTAAGGCAGACCACTTAATTTCAATGTCTCCTCTCGTGTCAAATCAACACATATAAAAGTATTTAAATATATAATTTATATGTAAGGCTGCCTATAACTACTGAGATAAGAGGTACTCGATGGAGTCAAATGCGGTGAAACATTTCGGTTTTTGCCCTCGACTCACTCCTTTCTTTTGTGCACGTTTTCTGCTTAAATTGCGGGAGGGTGCCTGAGCACGGTGGTGACGGGAGTGGAAGAGCGCGTGTCAGGCTCCCGCTCGCCTAACAGCCTCGTGTGCCTGCACGCGCAGAGCCTGTGCCTTCTGAGAACTTGCTTTTTCCTTCCGGCGCCGCCTGCCCCCCCAGAGATTCCTGGGCCCCCCCTGTAGCTGTGGTCCCCGAGGAAGCCTGGGGCCTCACTGTCCTGGCCCAGAGCCCTCCCCGGGTCCCTGGATGGCTACCGGCCTGGGAGCGCGCGCTCCCGCTATCAGGGGACGTTTAGGCTCCCACTAACGTGGAGCTTAAATTTCAGTCAGTGGTTTTCACAGGCACGTCCGTCTTCTGAAGGTTGATAGTTCTTAAGCCATCGAATAAAAGGGCTATAAAATAGGATAATGCCCCTTTTTACTTCCTGTCCCATAAACCTTGAAGTCAGCGCGTCCGTTCGTAATTCATCGCTGCGGTGCCTGTCGCCCACAAAGCCCGTGGGCAGGCCCAGAGAGCCGCCTGCCAGGAGCCGAGCGGGGGGCCGGGAGTGGAGGGGCAGGGGCTGCGGCCAAGCCCTGGTGGTGCGGGGCTGTTGACTCGTTGACCATCCCCGTGGACGACGGCCAGGGGACTGAATTTCAGCCAGCGATGAGTCTCTGACCGCCTTACAGACCTCTTCTTGAAAGGTGCTTTGCCTCACAAGAAACTATTCAGCGTTTCCTTGCTGGCAGTGCTGAACTCTGACCTGACCTTGCCCACAAGCCCTGGAGGGGAGTCTGTGGGGCAAGACACTGGCCATGGCCCCTAAGCAGCTTTACCAGTTGCTGGGCTTCGGCTCCAGACACCTCCCTTCCTCAGCGCCTCTGAGGACTGCTCTCTTCTGAAAGCCCTGGGAAAATCGTTTTCTGCTTCCATTTCCTTCCCTGGTTCAGTTGCAAAATGTATGTGGTTATATCTAATTTTTAAAAACATCACGGATGACGGTCTAGAGACTGAAGATAGCATTTCATGTGAGGCATATTTCCAGTGAGCAGAGGGTGAAATGAGCTCTCTGCCAGTGGGAAAAGCATCCCTTTTGCCTTCTATGATTTACATTTCAAAACAGCCTTTGGGGAGAAAGTTAACTAATAAACTTTCTAAGTCTCTGCCTACATGATTGAACATACATCACAATTCTTGTTTTCATCTTGCAAACCTGATGGCTGAGGCTGAAATTGACTCTGTTAACTTGTCTTCCTAAAGCTGTTATTCACTGCTATTAAGGACTGCAATCTAAGTAATGAATTTATTAGATCAATTATTTTAATCTTAATGCATGTTTAGGACTTCAAAGATCCCTTTCTTTTGATTTTCATTCATTTAAATAGTTTCCTGCACATCACAGCTTCCGTGCCTTCACTTTGATACATAATTACTATTCTGCAAGGACTCTGGAGACTTTTAATATCTTTGGACCTTAGGATTTTAACAGAGTTAAACACAAACAAGCAGAGAAAACAAGGGTCATGGAGAAACGGAGTGTTAGCAGAAGTTTTAAATTCTTGGTCAAAGTGTGATTCTGTGTTTAAGAAATCAAAAGCATGCTGGGAGATGCCTTCAGAAACATTACAGAAATTGTTTTGTCTTTAGGATTCCAGCATGCATTTATATCATCTGGGATTATACTCATCCCTTGGTATCCTCGGTATGTTGGTCCCAGAACCCCCACCCTATAGTACCCCTCACTTCAGAGCTCCCAAAATCCAAGGATGCTCAAGCCCCTTATAGAAAATGGTGCAGTGTATGCATGTAACATCGGAATACTCTCTTGTGCTTTAAATCATCTCCAGATCACTCACAACTCTTGGTGACCTCAAGGACTACATTTGCCAGGCTTCCCTGTCCTTCAGTGTCTCCCAAAGTCTGCTCAGCCTCATGCCCATCAAGGCAGTGACGCCATCCAACCGTCTCATCCTCTGCCAACCCCTCCTCCTGCCCTCAATCTTTCCCAGCATCAGGGTCTTTTCCAGTGAGTTGGCTCTTCGCGTCAGGGAGCCAAAATATTGGAGCTTCAGCCTCAGCATCAGTCCTTCCAATGAAGGCCATCCTGTAGACCTGTTTGTCTCAGGGACAGTTTCCTCAGCCTGACCCAGCAGTGAAGTGCATGAGGGCACACTCATAAGTTGGTGAAGTGGTGTTTGTGGGCCATGATCTCAAATAAAAAGAGATCAAAAAAAAGATATTTAAAAAGCCATATTTTGAAGTAACTAGAACTGGACCCTTCTGTATTTATTGTCTTTTTTTTTCTGTATTTTTTAATTTCTATATTTTTAGTATATTTAAAGACATATATTGATGAGAATTCAGTATCACCTATAAAATAAAATTTTGAAGAAAAGTAAATGCAAAAAACATAATGATTTTATGAGGAACATCTTTCTTGGAGACTTGATGTTTCTAGGCATTGCTCTTGGCTTTCCATTCAAGACTTCTGGCCAAACCATAAACATAAATGTCTTGGCCATGTGGAAATGGTTGTAAAAGGTGTTTAAAAGAAGGCTGATCCAAGAGCCTTGGATGTTAAGCTGGCCAATGAGGTTGGCCCTTGGAGAGTTTATTCCACCAACCTGAAGTTCTTTTTCTGAGAAATTCATATTACTTTTTAATACAATTATCTTCGTTCGTACCCCAAAGATTTACTTAAGCTATAATTGAATATTGCATTTTTAAGAAGCTTTCTTAATTTATTAATTCCTTCATCAAATTTTGCCTGGTGTTGTTCTGTCAGAACAATTTAATTTTACACCAGCTAATTTAGCCTATATAATATTTCTCCTGAAATTCAAATAGCTTGGCAAGCTGTTACAGGTGGTAACAAAGAAAACACTTTTATAGGAAGCATTAAAATGTTAAATTGTGAAGTGCAATCATTTTTTCAGTCCTCAGAGGCATTCCATTACCAGCCCTCCTGTGTCCTTGAAAGGAAAGTTGTATTTCACTGAAAAGCCAGTGCTTTTCTTAGTTGCCCTTTCATTGCCTAATGCACCTCCTTCCTTCCTGTCTCCTCCTATCCCAGAAGCTCTTCCAGGATTGCTGACTAGAATAACAGCAGGACCTGGTTTCTGAGTAACCAAGAAAAAAAAATTCCTCGTCAGTGGTTAACAGTATGCAGTGGATAATTCAGAAGTGATGAAGCAACGTCTCGTTTGACGAGACCATACCTGCTCACCGAGGCCCGTGTGCGATCGCCGTGGCTTAGTTGGGGGAATGCGCGGGGTTCAAAGGGCTTTGGTGATTCTGAAGGAGCCTGCAGCCCGGGAAGCTCTCACCAGCCCCTTCCCACTGTTCTCTTGGTGGGCCCGATTACACAGCACTTGGCAATGCTTTATGCAATTTCTGATAAGGCTTTGTTTTACAAAGTGAGTTTGCTTCTGTGGAAATAAACGAAGAGAACCAACAGAGGCTATCGACTGCCCGCTCACTCCACCTAGGGAGGGAGCCTTGCTTTTGGCTGAGACTCAAAGGCCGGCCAAGGCCTGGAGGACTTAACAGGGAGAGGAGCGGGGCATGGGGGACCCTGATTGGAGGCCGTGCCTAGGAGGCTGGAGTGGTTGCCTGGAAGAGGGACTGGTCTGGGAGTGTAGTGGGCTCCCCCTGCGTGGTCCTGAGCTGGGGAGGCGGGAGGGAGCCACCAGTGACCGGGTCTCAGCCTCCCCAGCTGAGGGGGCGGTGGACACGCCTGCTCTCTGCAGGCTTCTCACGCGGGCCAGCGTCCCGTTGCCTTAATGGTGTCTCTTGTGCCTTCAGTCTCTCATTTCGCGCTGAGAAACTTGTCTAGTCATGTGTGAGCTGAGTATTCTTCAGTGGGAAGTTGGAAATCAAGAAGGATATATGGATATTTTTAAACTTTACTTTTTAATTTGTATATAATAACCTCAACTCGCTCCAAAGGATGTAGAATCTGACCACCACCACAGTCAAGACACAGAATGTTACTTCCAGACGCCCTGCACTTTCCTGCTGTAGCCAGCCCCTCCCCACACCCTACACCCCTCACCCCAAGCAACCACTCATCCATTTTCTGACCCTGTGGGTTTGCCTTTTCTAAGACATCATATGATGGATATGCAGAGTACGGAGCTTTCCGATCTGGCTTTTTTCGCATGTCATAAAGTGGAAGACACATCCATATTGTTTTATGTATATCAATTGTTTATTCTCTTTTTTAAAAAATCTAAACTTTAGGTTTTATCTGAATTCCACCAGTTTTTCTCTAAGCCCTTCTCCTGCTCCAGGATCCCATCCCGGATCCCGCGTTGCCGTTAGCCATCCTGTCTGCTTATCTCCTCCAGTGTGTGGCAGCTTCTGGATCTCTCCTTATCTTTATGACCTTGGCTCTCTGGGAGAGTACTAGGCAGCTACTCTGTGGAGTGTTCTTCCACGTGGTGACGTTTCCTCGTGATCAGCCTGGGCTCGTGGGCCGAGTGCTGCGCCCTTTGCGTGGCATCACCTCTGGGGCTCCAGGAGGCCGGCCTGCTGTGTTCTCTACCTGAGGACCTGGACCTGGACCGCTTGGTACTCGTGATGGGTGACAGGTTTCTCCAGGTAGAGTTCCTGAGTTTTTTCCCTACACTCCTGGGAGATTTTTCCACATACTGACCAAACATGTGATGCTCTTCCACACCAGTGCTCCAGCTCTCTGACAGCAACCGGTGTCCAGCAATTCAGTCCTGGGAGCTGAGCTTCCTTTTCCTCTCTGAGTGTACCCTCTCCCAATTCCTGCATGTATTCACCTACCCGGAAGCCCTGCAGACCCCTCAGTCTAGGGGTTTTATGGATGTTTTATAACGTAAGCATGGTTGAGTACATCATTGCTCACTAGTGATTACCTCAATCCCCAATCCCTTTCCTCCCCAAACCTGGGGGAGTGGAACTGACAGTTCCAAGTTTCTGATCGAGGCTTGTCTTTCTGCAGCCAGCCCCTTCCACCTTCCCCCAATCTTGTAAGCTCCATAGGAACCCACCAGGAACCCTATCTGTAGAAGGAAAGACACTTCTGTCACCCTTTGTTGTTATCATTCAGTCACTAAGTCGAGTCTGACTCTTTTCCACCCCATGGACTGCAGCACGCCAGGCTTCCCTGTCCTTCACTATCTCCCAGGGTTTGTTCAAACTCGTGTCCATTGAGTCGGTGATGCCCTCCAACCATCTCATTCTCTTTCGCCTCTGTCTCCTCTTTCCCCTCAATCTTTCCCAGCATCAGGGTCTTTTTCAGTGAGTTGACTCTTCGCATCAGGTGCCAAAGTATTGGAGCTTCAACTTCAGCATCACTCCTTCCAATAAGTATTCAGGGTTGATTTCCTTTAGGATTGACTGGTTTGAATTGCCTTGTAGTCCAAGGAGTTCAAGTTTCAGTCCAAGCTCAAGAGTCTTCTCCAGCACCATAGTTCAAAAGCATCAATTTTTAGACACTCAGCCTTTTTTATGGCCTAACTCTGATATCCGTACATGAGTACTGGAGAAACCATAGCTTTGACTATATGGACCTTTGTCGGCAAAGTAATGTCTCTGCTTTTCAATATGCTGCCTAGGTTGGTCATAGCTTTTCTTCCAAGAAGCAAATGTCTTTTAATTTTGTGGCTGCATTCACCATCCACAGTGAATTAGGAGTCCAGGAAAATAAAATCTGTCACTATTTCCACTTTTTTCCCATCTGTTTGCCATGAAGTAGTGGGACCAGATGCCATGATCTTAGTTTTTTGAATGTTGAGTTTTAAGCCAGCTTTTTCACTCTCCTCTTTCACCCTTGTCTCCCTTACTCAGGAAATCCCAGTTGTTTCAGGAACTCAATTGCCAGGAACCCAGGCAGAGACCAAATGTGTGTTTCCCATTAGTCTCCAGTTACTTAGAAGCAAGTCAGTCACTTGGTCCAGCCCACCCTTTGTGATGGCAGGGTGTTGGGATTAAACTCCACTTTCTGAAGAAAAGCGTCAATAATGTGGGCATGGGCACCTGTTAAAACCATCGCAGCAATCAGCTGATATTCTGAGGAGATATTTTAGGGCTATTCAAATACCCATTTCTCCTTAAATTTTATCATCAGGGGATCTTGCTTGTAGCAGTTATTGTGGTGAAGTTCCGTTTCCCTCATTCTTTCTACGTTTATTATTTTGAGTTCTTCTGTAATGAAGGTTTGTCTCTTCTCCCCATGTATATTTTTTTTAATCCGGTCATTTATTATACTATTATGGGCAGGGCATTTACGTTATTCCTTGAGTTATAATCTGGTCTAACTTGTGACTCAGATTATTCCAGCCTCGAAGCTTTCCAGGTTGGCTTCTGTGTGTCCCTTTGATTTTTTTGTTTGTTTGTTTGTTTTTTCTTTTTGCTCAGCATTTCCTTCCTCTCTGGAACCAGGAGATGCTGCAGGCTCATTTCATGTTCTATCTGCACCAGCCTCAGAATTGGCCAGGCCTTAAAAGATTCCTGGTTTCTTTTCCTGGAAATAGGATTAGAAAGATCTGGGTACTGAGTGTGCTTGTTGCTACTAGATTGCCACACTTCTAGGCCTCGTGGTGGACAGAGCTAGTACGCTGACACAAATATTCTAACCACCACCACCCCCCGCCACACACACACACACACGGCTGTGTTCCAGTATCTATCTGTATACATTTTTAAATAACCATGCGTTCATGCAGGTATCTCTCTCCGTGATCCAGGACCATGGGTTCATTCCATTTTTTTCCATTTCCTCTTTGTCACTTCTCTCTTTCTCTGACTTCCATTCTCTATAATTTGTTTACCCACTTAACCCCAGGGTAGCTAGTTTCAGAACTGCTAACTCACACCCCTGTGAGAAACAGGTTTACCAGCTAAACACTGTTTATGTATAACTCCCTTACCTTTAGCCTTGAAATAACCAGTCAAAACACAGTTTTCCGAAGCTAGTCAGGGCACTTCCCTTTTTCTCACTTCCTTCAGTAAGATTACATCTCACACCTGTATTTCATTCATCAGTCATTCATTTATCACAGTCGAAGTTCCATCCTGGGACCTTCCAGGACCTTGGCTGAGTTGTTTCCTTTTTTAGTTTGCAAGCCGTGAGGTCCAGTCCTTGACGGACTTCCTGTGGCAGTCACAGGAGCGCCGCACACCGCAGTCCCGCCGCCCCAAGACGCCCGGGTGTCCTCTGTGCTGAGTCCTTCCCACCAAACCCTGGCAGCCACCGAGCTGTCTCTGGCCACACAGTTGTGCCACTTTCAGTACGTCATATAAGAGGGATCTTTGGATCTTGCCTAGCAAAGTGTGTTTAGAATTTTTCAGGCAGTTGTGTGAATAAGAGTTCATTCCTTTTCATGTTGAGCTGTCTTCCATTGTCTGAATGTATCACAATTTGTTTATCCACTCCTCTGCCACAGTATGTTCTGATGGTTGGGGTGATTAGGAAGAAAGCTGCTATAAGCATTGCCCACGTAATCTTCTGTAAACTTGCATTTTGGATTCCCTTGGGTGAATACCTAGGAGTGGGTCAGATGTTACATGTTTAATTTTTATGTCTGTGTTTGCAAAACGTTTTTTACCAAGAACGTAGAATGAACGGCATTTTCCTTAGTGAGCATTTTGATTGCCCAATTACATGCGGTTTTTTTTTTTGCTGCTGTTGTTGTTTTAGTTGACCGATTTTCCCCCTTAATTTCCTTGAAAAATTCAGTATCCTATTGATCAAGAACATTTTTCTTTTGGTCCATACTTAGTGACCTAATTATTGGGCAGCACCTCTTCTAAACAAACAAACTCAGGGGTCCTTTCATCTTTTCTTGCCTTAAAAAAAATATGCCTAATCATTGTACAGAGATGATGGGGGGAGAGAAAGAAAAAGAGAGGAAGGAGGAGGGTGCTGGGGAAGGTGGGGCAGACAGGGAAAAGCCTCGAGGGCACTGGAGACACCAGCCTGATTATCGTAAAAGCACGCCCCAGCGCTGCTGCCAAGGGACACAGACAGCGGCAACAGTCAGTCTTGGGGTCACGCAGCGCCGGAGCACCAAGGGTGCATGGTCTGAAGACTGAACACAAACCGCAAGCACAGTATTTAAGAACAAGCACGAGGTTTTTGTACTTGCTTCGATTTTTAAATAGCAGAATGCAGACCGTTTTGCTTCTGGCTCAGTGGTTTAACTCCAGCCCTAGGCAGGAATAAGCAAATATTGTTTCCATGTGATGAGTCTTTAGCTACTATTCGAAACAGTTTCTTCCTAAAGAACTATAGTCAGGAAATGTCCGCAGATGACTGTGTATGTGAATATATCTTTGTGGGGTTGTGTTATTTTTAACCACAACTGGGCCATGAATTGCTTAAAGAAATGAAAATATGTTTGCATTGAGTGGTTTAGGGAAGACCACACTATAGCCTGCTAGTCCTGTTTGGGGGACTACATTTCTTCTGTTGAAACCTGAAAGTTCCTCAGGCCGGCCTCTGCTCCCCTTAGATCTCTGGTTTCTCGTGGAGGCGCGTCCTCGTGTGGGGTGTTGCTGAGGCGTGTCTGGTCCCTGACGGCAGCCAGTCACAGGACAGGAGGCAGGCGAGTCTGCCCGCGGGGCTCACGATGGTCCTGCAGGATGGGGACTGGCTCTCTAATTGCGTGGCTGCCCCACACCTCCCTGGATATTTACACAGACTTAGAGAAACAAACACTGATTATGATCCGAGCCAAGCAGTCCATTTTGAAAGTAAGCATATTGTGTTTTTGCAGAGTTTTTAACATATGCTGAAATTCTCCACAAATGCAATTACTGAGTAAATTGAGGGGAAATTGTAGTTTGTTTTGTTGGGAACTTTACCAAGAGCTGTTCACCATTTCAGCAACGCCCCTGTGGTATGCGCACACCTGTGTCTGTCTTCATTTGCAGCCATGGCATGCAAGCGTCTAACAGAGGGGACTGGGGCTTCAAAACAAGAGACTTAGAGCCAAATGTTTTCTAATTAGCAGAGGAGTATTAGAGGTGAAGACACCATGCCTGCTAGGTTTTATAAAATGTCATTTACTGTCATCCTCTCTCTCTTTTTTTTGTTCTTGCAGTATGACCATATGAAATGCATTATAAAATCGCACACTTAAATTACTGATTTGAGGGGACTGCCTGCCGTTTTCTCAGTCTCTCTCTGATACTGGCCCCGGCGGTGCATGTGTTACAGCTGCTCCGTTCTTTCCCTTGAAGTATAGAGACTGGGCCTGTGGCTTGGCACGCGGAGGAACGTGCGAGAGAAGCTGTGTTTCTGGAGGGTCGTTTCTCAGCAGCCCGTCCCGTGTCAAAGCAGCCCGTCCCGTGTCAAAGCAGCATTCAGAAATGAGCCTGTTCTTCCCGAGAATATCGTGCACTTCTTTTCTTCACATTAATCATGTGTAATTTGTCTTGAAGCGTTATTTCAGTGAATATAACTTCCTCTTTCTCTCATTATTTACCATCTGTTATTATTTAGCCTAAAGTGTATAATAGTTTAAATTTTTATTGAGATATAACTTACACATGATAAAGTACACAGATCTTAAGTATAAAACTCAGTGGACTTTTCCCGTATTTTATTATGAACACTTTCAAACATTAAAAAAACAAAATGAATTGAACCCCTTCTCGCCCTCCCCCTGGTTTCGGCAGCCAGCATGTTGCTGTCTTCGCCTCACCTTGCGTCTCTCTGCTGGCCCATACCTCTCTTCCCGCGGGTCCGTCTCACTGTCCGATGCTTTACAAAGTGAGCTGTAGACATCAGTAAGTTACCCCTAGGCATTTCACCATGCTTATGATAACAGGCTTCAATATTTGCTCACTCTCTTTAGGTAAACCTTGCATACAGTACCCTGCATAAATAGTGAGTGTGCTTCCTTTTTAGAACCGCATGCATCTGTGTGCACGCCCAGCCGTGACTGAACACCGTCCTCACCCTCAGTCTTCCCTGGTGCCCTCCCCGGTCCGGCCTGACCCCACCCCCAGAGGACAGAGGATGTTACGGATTGTTTTCAACAGGGATTAGTATAGCCCGGGTCTGGGATTCATGGGTGGAAACCTTGAAGGGGCACCGTGGGGCCCAGACTCTTTTTGTCAGACGACTCAGGTCTCCTTCGCCCTTTCCCATCTCGCTCTCTAGGGAGCCTGCTGGGGCTTTCCGCTTCTGCGTTCATGTTTCGGTGGCAGGCCTGCTGCTGCTTGGTTTCATATTTCAGTGAGGATGGTGCGCTAGGAAAGAATAAACACTGTAAAGCATGTTTTAAGGCAGTGTTATTCTCAAACCTACTGGACAAAACCGCCCTCCCCTTTTTATTACAACAAATATTTAATCATGCCCCCTTACTTGCCTGCAATGAAACTCGTAGATTAAAACACCAGCCTACACATATAATTTCAGAAAATCATATAATGCCCTAGTGTTGCTATAAAGGAGAAATAAAAGAAAGTAATTCATAATGAATATGTATTTTAATATGTAAATCGAATGCAGAAGCAGATATGAGAGTCCAGCTGTCTTCTATTAGGTCAAACATTAAAGAGATTTGCAAAGATGTAAAACAGTGCCATTCTTTCAACTTTTCTTTTTTTCTGTTTTGGAAAATATAATTATTTTTTTATAAAATATGATATTATATATGTCAATATGTAAAGTTTGTTATTTTACCATTCTTAATGGATTAATCTTTAGCTAAAGCTGAAGCTCCAATACTTTGGCTACCTGATGCAAAGAGCTAACTCATTTAAAAAGACCCTGATGCTGGGAAAAATTGAAGGCAGGAGGAGAAGGGGCTGATAGGGCATGAGATAGTTGGGTGGCATCACCCACTCGATGGACGTGAGTTTGAGCAAGCTCTGGGAGTTGGTGATGGACAGGGAAGCTTGGATGCTGCAGTGCATGGGGTCGCAGAGAGTCGGGCACGACTGAGCGGCTGAACTGAACTGAATGGATTAATGAATATTTTAAGTGTCTTTAAAATTGAATATGAGGAATAGAAGTAGATATAGTCAACATAAATCAGAACTTCAGGAGGTTCTCAGTAATTATGATTGTAAGAGGTTAATAAAACTAAAAACTTTGAGAACCACTAGTTTAGCCTGTACTCGAACTTCATATAAATGAAATCATACAGAAGGTGTAAGTTTTTTGTCCAAAGTTTATTTTACTCAAAATAATGGTTTTGAGATTCATCCATATTCTTTGGTTTGTGTGTGAAAAAAAGAAAGTGTTAGTTGCCCAGTCATATACAACTCTTTGCAACCCATGGACTGTAGCCCACCAGGCTCCTCTGTCCATGGAATTCTCCAGGCAAAAATACTGGGGTGGGTAGCCATTCCCTTTTCTGGGGGGTCTTCCAGCAGTTTATTCTTTTTTATTGATAAATAATAGTCCATTGTATGAATGTACCCCAGTCAATGAGTTCTTAAGATATGTCACCGACTCGATGGACGTGACTCTGAGTGAACTCCGGGAGTTGGTGATGGACAGGGAGGACTGGCATGCTGCGATTCATGGGATCACAAGGAGTCAGACACGGCTGAGTGGCTGAACTGAACTGAACTGAACTGAACTCTGCCCATGAAAACATCATCCGGATGGTGTAAAATATTTCCGTCATTGCTGCCCCCTAGGAGTAGCTGTCATCCTGACACCCACAGACCTCGTGTAAACAGACCAAAAATGATGCTTACTTTCGTGTCCTTGACGGCTCTCACAGCGTCACGCCTGTGGACATTCACCGCGTCATGCGCAAGAGCAGAGTGTTCTTCTTCACTCTGACGTCGGTTCTTGCTCTCTTGTGCACTTACACCTCTTCTTTCGTTTCCCTGTACAGTCATGTGGAATCGTTCTTAAGCCTACATTTGGATTAATACACCCAGATGTATTCATTCTAAGAAGGCTGCCAAGGGGCTCAGTGGTAAAGAGTCCGCCTGCCGGTGCAGGAGATGCAAGAGACTCAGGGTCTCAGGCTCAGTTCCGGGGTGGGAAGATCCCTGGAGGAGGAAATGGCACCCCGGGTAGTATCCTTGGACAGAGCAGCCTAGCGGGCTGCAGTCCATGGGGTCACGAAGAGCCACCCAAGACTGAGCACACACAGAGCGCCTGGCTTCCGTTTTGCTTCCAGTGTGCTCAGGCTTCAGGATCTGCGTGTTGAAGTGCATTGGTTCAGTTCGGTCACTCAGTTGCGTCTGATTCTTCGTGACCCCATGGACTGCAGCACACCAGGCTTCCCTGTCCATCACCAACTCCCGGAGATTACTCTAACTCACGTCCGTCGAGTCAGTGATGCCATCCAACCATCTCATCCTCTGCCGTCCCCTTCTCCTCCTGCCTTCAATCTTTCCCAGCATCAGGGTCTTTTCAAATGAGTCAGCTCTTCGCATCAGGCGGCCAAAGTATTAGAGTTTCAGCTTCAGCATCAGTCCTTCCAATGAATATTCAGGACTGATTCCTTTAGAATGGACTGATTGGATGTCCTTGCAGTCCAAGGGACTCTCAAGAGTCTTCTCCAACACCACAGTTCAAAAGCATCAATTCTTTGGTGCTCATGAAATGCATGGTCATTATAAATTGTTTTATTTTTTTCTTCTCTATATCATTGATTTTTTGAAATTATATGTAAAGTGCGGTTATTTTATCTATGAATTTCACTTCAGAAGAGGGAAGTGGGCATTACTAAATATTTGTTGTTTAAAAGGAGTTGAGTGGATTGGATCCCAAACAGTTGAGAGTACTTCTTGGATCATGTTTTAAAGTCTTTATTTTCTTCTTAGCTTATCGTTCTTGCTGGAATATTGAACCTAGTAGCAATAACATTATAATGCAAAGAATTAATCATTTGTTTCATAAGAACATGTTTTTAATAAGTGTATCATTTACTAAAAAAACTGGCATTTTTCCAAGAGATGACATTTCTGGCCATTTGGCCAAGATTTGCAATGATGGATAGAAACATCATGTTTAAGGATTGGCATCTTGGATTATGTGCAAGGTTCTAATATTGATTTATGGAGGGCATTATTCCTGTTGTATATAATTATATGTATCTCCTTGATATCTGATTTGCATTGGTTAATGTAAAATAAGCAGACTAGCTATTCATTTTTTTCTCAGTCTGAACATTTTCTAAATTCATGCCTCAGGAAGATCTTTTATTCCAAGAAAGTAACCCAGCCGCCATGAATTGCAAAATGTATTATCACCTTATTTTTCACCTTGAGAAGTAAGGAGAATGGTAGCAGCCGGTGAGATGTCTGAAGTCAGACTACCTTGATTTTCATCCTGGCTCCACCAGGCAGGTCGTTTCTCTGTCTGCCTCCACTTTCTTATCCATTCAATGGGATTAACTGCCCCTACCTCACACCAATAGGACCTACTTGGTAGAGTTGTTGTAATTATTAAGTGGGGTAACAGAACATGAAACACTTAGAACAGTGCCTGACTTTAGTAAGTCTCTGCGTGGAGAAGGTTCAGAGTGTTGCTGAGGAGAATGAGAGCAAGCGCAGCCCAGAAAGGCGGCCGAGAGAATGCTTTTCTAACATTCTCCAGTCACTCCCGCACTCAGCAAGGCGGTGCAGGCCCCTGGGGTGGGAGGCTTACGAGGGCGAGAATTAAGGCTGCTTCTCTTTCTGGTTTTTTGTTACTTTAGTGCGATTACCTGTTGTAACAGAAAGTGACAGCTGCTAGCAGCGCTTAGTGCTGACTGTATGCAGGCTCGGTTCTGGTCCGAACACTTTACGTGTACCAGCTCCTCTCACCTCCTGGCCACCCGGCGAGGCAGGTAACAGCCTTCTTGTCGCTTTACTGAGATGTGAGGAGACAGACCCAAAGAAACAGTGTCAGGAGGAGGGACCAGGATCTGACCCAGGCAATCTGAGTCCCAACTCTCTCTCCTTTTTTCTATGTTTTACAATTTTTTGGACATGGACCATTTTTTTTTTTAAAGTCTTGATTGGATTTGTCACAGCGTGGCTTCTGTTCTGTGTTTTCGTGGTTTGGCCGTGAGGCGCGTGTGCTCTTAGCTCCCTGACCGGGCGTCAGTCCCACCCCCCTGCATGGCAAGGCGGAATCTCAGCCACTGGACCACCGGGGAAGTCCTTAGACTCTCTGTTCTCAATTATGATGTGTTGCCTATTAAAACGAAACGAAACAAAAGAACTCAAACTTTGGAATTATCTAGAAGGCAGCAAAACATGGAGCAAGACAAAGTCGTAGCGTTCCTCCGTCCAGGCCGCTGGTTGCCATGGAGCAGCTTCTTATGAAAAAAGGAAAGATGGTTATTGCACATTTATTGCGAGCCAGTTACCCTTTAGTCCTTTGCATTCCTTTCCCCCTTTTAATCCCCACAACCTGAACAGGTGGACACAGTAATTATGGTCCATGTTCACAGGCACAGGGGCTAGAGGTGCCTCCTTGCCTGAGGTCACTCATCAAGGAAGGGGGACAGCCCAGTGCCATCTCAGGCTCTGGATGGCCGTCTGACCGTCACCGATTCCCATTTACTCTTTGGGTTAACAACCAGCTCCTGAACTATATTTGCTATTCTCTTTAAAGCAGCTGTGAATATAGCAGATAGCAGCATCCCTCTCCTATACCAGCAATGTATCAGCTGAAAAGTAGGAGCTTTGAAGCTTCTGAAGCATCACAGATCTGCCCTTCAGGAAGCAGAGGGCAGAGGCCCCCAGACTCCAGGAGAAGGGAAGGTTGTACTGGGCAGAGTCAGTCCATTTAGCGTGCTGGTGACCTGTTTCACTATCATTCCTGAACCTTAGATTTCAGGGAAACTAAATAAAAATCAGTAACCTCAAAGAGAGCATTTCATCAAACAGCAAGTATTCCTTATAAGATTCTCAGTACTCCTTGGCCCAGCAGCAGTTTCTGCAGCTGAGCCCTAATGATTGGATCAGGCAGGCCTGTGCCATTCACTCGGAATGTCCAGAGTTGCCTCTTGGAAAATCCAGCGCCCTGGGAGTCTGAGGTGAATTACACACCTGTTCTCACATGCTGGCAGAAGTTTTCACACTTCGTGTTCCCTGGAGTCTAAAGCTGAAGCACTCTGCTGTAGGAGTGTTGAGAAGTGGACAAGAAGTGGCCACCGCACCTGCGTGTCTGGAAGCCTCCACGCCCGGCCCTTGGCAGCCTGCTCCTCCTCCACCGTCTACCCGCTCCGCGACCCACGTCGTCTTCGCCTGCTTCTTCTCCCAGGCTTCCCTCCCCCTCACTCTGGTCCTGCTGGGCGGCCGTGCTGTGGGAACTCAGGACCGAATGGAGCAGGTTGCTCACGTGTGCTGAGTGACGTCTGCCTGCAGAACCGCGGCACGAAAGTTGCTTTCTCTGGGTGCCTGAGTGTGGCTTCTGTTGGGCTTTCAGCAGTAGAGCTTTTGAAATGGAACCTTTTATTTTGAGATGATTGTAAACTCACACACACTTGAAAGAAATAATGCAGAGAGATTCCATGTGCCATTGACTCAGCCCCGACAGTCCTTGACGAAGTGCACTGCAGTGCCACGGCCAGGTGCTGGCGTTGACACGGCAACAGCGGCCCGCCCGTCCTGGTCAGACCTCCCCGGGTGCCTGCATCCGTCCTGTGTGTGTATGACTGTGTCACGTGCAGGCGCCGGTACCTTCTCAGTCAAGATGCAGAGTGAGCCCGTCGCCACACGGGCCCTCCTGCTGCCCTCTGATGGCGGCCCCGCCTGCCCTGACTCCACCTTGTCACCCCTGCCTCCACCCCCTCCACACCCAGCGTCCAGTCCCCCATCTCTATGACTGAGCCATTTCAAGACTATTGCATAAATGGAATCATACCATATATAACCATTTGATATTGGTTTTGAGATTGGACCTCTGCATAACTCCCTTGAGGTCCATCCGAGTGGCCGTGAATATTCGTGGTTGGCTCATGTTTGTCGCTAAGTAACGTTCCACAGTGTGCTCTGTGTTCACCCATGAAGGCCGTCTGGGTGATTCATGAATAACGCCGCTGTAAACATGAGCTTTCTCTTCTCAGAGATAAGATATCCAAGAGTACCATCACAGCATCACGTGGTAGCTTATGTTTGGTTTTATAAGAAATCGCCAGGCCGTTTCGCAGCGTGGCTGTGCCATTTCACTGTGCAGCCAGCGGAGTCCGAGCGGCCGGCTCATCTGCACCCTCCTCCGGGCCTGCTCTTGGTAGTCACCGTTGTTTATCCTAGTCATCCTGCATTTAGGTCTGTAGTGATGCCTCACGTGGTTTTAGCCTGCCTTCCCCCGGTGGCTGACTGACGTGGGACATCTTTTCATCTGCTTATTTGCCATCTTCAAATACCTCTTCACATCATTCGCTCATTTTCTGACTGAATTTCTGACGTTGACGTTCAAGAGTTTTTATATACATCTTCTAGATACTAGTCATTTGCTGGATATGTGGGTTGCAAGTACTTTCTCCTAGTCTGTATCTTATCTTTTCAACCTCCCAACAAACTTTGTTCCAGACAAAGGTTTTAAATACTGATGAGGCCTCATTTTTAAGCTTTTCCTTTCCGTGGATCATGCTTTGGAATCAAGTCTAAAAACCCTTCAACAAGCCCTGGGTCCCAAAGAATTTTTCCAGCATCTCTTTCTAACGGTTTTGTAGTTTTACATTTTATATTAAAGTCCATGATCCTTTGGGTTAATTTTGTATAAATATGAGGATTAAGTCGAGGTTAATTTTCTTTTTCCCTGTGAATGTCCAGTTGTTAAAAACACTGTCCTTCCTCTGTTCAACTTCTGTGACTTTGTTAAAAAAACAATGCGGTTCATATTTCTCTATCTCTGGGTTTATTCTCTTTTCTGTGTTGTTGATCTCTGTGCCTGTCCGTCCACCGGCTGAGGACTCGTGGAGGCTGGGCGGGGCCCTGGCGTGGGTGGGCAGCAGGGTCAGCTCCTGTCCACGCTCTCCCCCGAACCCCGTTCCTGGTTCTGGAATCACCTGGGTCACTGCTCTGTGTGGGCTGGTTTTCAGGAAATACAGGTCAGGTTAGAGGGTTAGGAATGGTGTGAGGCGTTGGTTTCCATGGGCGCCTCGTGGCCTCCGTGTTTCGCCTTTTCAGGCCGGGTGGGTTTCTGTTAGGCTGAGGTGTGCGGTCTCGCCTTCGTAGGTCAGAGTGGTTGAGCACAGGTGGCAGCACTCGGCTCAGCACGCCGCGCGGCCCCGGGCACCCGTGCTCTGCTCGCCGCTGCGCCTTCCGGGGCCTTCTGTCGCATCTGCAGAGCAGACGGCCCACAGTCCTTCCATCCATTATGCACGTGTTGGTCCTGGTCATTCCAGCTGATGTTATGAAGTAGTTTCCCGCCTTCTATAACATTTTTTATTCTTTTGAATTTTTTTCTGTTTAATTCTTACACTCAGCTGTTATTGCCTCTTTAAATGGAATAATCTTTGGGTTATTGTCTCTGACTCTCCCTCTCCTACAACTTAACTGCTCGTGACCGTCCAGAGCGCCCTCCGTGCAGCGCCCGCTTGTGCCCCAGGCTGAGTTCCAGGCGCCTGGGCTGTGGGCGTGATGGCGAGTCCACAGTGCGCCCAGCAGGTGGGAATGGATGCACGAGAGAGCAAGCGGGTGAGCGAGTGGCGTTGGCCCTGGCGGAGCTGCTTGTCTTTGGGAGAGACGCGGTGTGGGCAGACGGCTTAAGCCCAGCGTGCGGACGACAGCCGTGGGTGTGGAGGGTGGGTGAACGGGGCTCTGGGGAAACCAAGGAGATTCCCGTTTTTCCTACATGCTTTGCCTACCTTCTGCTTCCCAGTTACCTCCTGAAAGATATTATGTCTCATCGACGTGGAGGTAATTTAGTGCCTCTGTTACCAAGCCGACTGTGCCAGCTCCGTCTCATCCACCGTGTCTAGCTCCATGTACTGTAATGAACCCAGCCAGGCCCTTTGCTGTGTAACTTTTCTCTGCTGGGCACTCTCCTCACCCAGCTCACAGAGGCGTCTTGAGGCTTCAATGGGAATGATCAGTTCAGTTCAGTTCAGTCGCGCAGTCGTGTCCGACTCTTTGCGACCCCATGAATCGCAGTATGCCAGGTCTCCCTGTCCATCACCAACTCCCGGAGTTCACTCAGACTCATGTCCATTGAGTCTGCGATGCCATCCAGCCATCTCATCCTCGGTCGTCCCCTTCTCCTCCTGCCCCCAATCCCTCCCAGCATCAGGGTCTTTTCCAATGAGTCAACTCTTTGCATGAGGTGGCCAAAGTACTGGAGCTTCAGTTTTAGCATCATTCCTTCCAAAGAAATCCCAGGGTTGATCTCCTTCAGAATGGACTGGTTGGATCTCCTTGCAGTCCAAGGGACTCTCAAGAGTCTTCTCCAACACCACAGTTCAAAAGCATCAATTCTTCTGCGCTCAGCCTTCTTCACAGTCCAACTCTCACATCCATACATGACCACAGGAAACACCATAGCCTTGACTAGACGGACGTTAGTCGGCAAAGTAATGTCTCTGCTTTTGAATATACTATCTAGGTTGGTCATAACTTTTCTTCCAAGGAGTAAGCGCCTTTTAATTTCATGGCTGCAGTCACCATCTGCAGTGATTTTGGAGCCCAAAAAAACAAGTCTGACACTGTTTCTACTGTTTCCCCATCTATTTCCCATGAAGTGATGGGGCCAGATGCCATGATCTTCGTTTTCTGAATGTTGAGCTTTAAGCCAACTTTTTCACTCTCCTCTTTCACTTTCAACAAGAGGCTTTTTAGCTCCTCCTCACTTTCTGCCATAAGGGTGGTGTCATCTGCATATCTGAGATTATTGATATTTCTCCCAGCAATCTTGATTCCAGCTTGTGTTTCTTCCAGTCCAGCATTTCTCATGATGTACTCTGCATATAAGTTAAATAAGCAGGGTGACAATATACAGCCTTGACGTACTCCTTTTCCTATTTGGAACCAGTCTGTTGTTCCATGTCCAGTTCTAACTGTTGCTTCCTGACCTGCATACAGATTTCTCAAGAGGCAGGTCAGGTGGTCTGGTATTCCCATCTCTTTCAGAATTTTCCACAGTTTACTGTGATCCACACAGTCAAAGGCTTTGGCATAGTCAATAAAGCAGAAATAGATGTTTTTCTGGAACTCTCTTGCTTTTTCCATGATCCAGCGGATGTTGGCAATTTGATCTCTGGTTCCTCTGCCTTTTCTAAAACCAGCTTGAACATCAGGGAGTTCACGGTTCACATATTGCTGAAGTCTGGCTTGGAGAATTTTGAGCATTACTTTACTAGCATGTGAGATGAGTGCAATTGTGCGGTAGTTGGAGCATTCTTTGGCATTGCCTTTCTTTGGAATTGGGATGAAAACTGACCTTTTCCAGTCCTGTGGCCACTGCTGAGTTTTCCAGATTTGCTGGCAAATTGAGTGCAGCACTTTCACAGCATCATCTTTCAGGATTTGAAACAGCTCAACGGGAATTCCATCACCTCCACTAGCTTTGTTCGTAGTGATGCTTTCTAAGGCCCACTTGACTTCACATTCCAAGATGTCTGGCTCTAGATTAGTCAACACATCATCATGATTATCTGGGTCATGAAGATCTTTTTTGTACAGTTCTTCCGTGTATTCTTGCCACCTCTTCTTAATATCTTTGCTTCTGTTAGGTCCAGACCATTTCTGTCCTTTATCAAGCCCATCCTTGCATGAAATGTTCTCTTGGTATCTCTAATTTTCTTGAAGAGATCTCTAGTCTTTCCCATTCTGTTCTTTTCCATATATGACTATATATAAACCGGGGCTTCCCTGGTAGCTCAGCTGGTAAAGAATCTGCCTGCTTTGCAGGAGACCTGGGTTCGATCCCTGGGTTGGGAAGATCCCCTGGAGAAGGGAAGGCTACCCACTCCAGTATTCTGACCTGGAGAATTCCATGGACTGTATAGTCCATGGGGTCGCAAACAGTCAGACACAACTGAGCGACTTTCACACACATACACACACAGCATGGATTCTAAGCATATAGTCACTGTGTATGATTGTTTATATATAATCACTGCAAAACGTATGACTGACCCATAGTAAATGACATAAGAAAAGGAGGTTTTTTTCTAGAAGTAAAGCAGAGACCTAGCTCATGTACCAGTAGCCTGGTTTCCTGGACAAGGATGGATCTGGAAGGGACAGATGACAGAAATTGACCTTGGTTTTGTTACAGAGACCCAACGTGGTCATGTAGCAGCCTTGTCGAATCTGCCCTGTAGGAAGGCTTCTCGAAATCTCCATGGCAACACGCAGAGGACTGTGGCACGTAGAGCGGCACGTACCTGTGTGAACGTCCAGCAAGAGATGTGCGTCCTTCCCCACACCCCATGGCTGGCTTCCTCTCTGTGTGTCCCTGCACCTCAGACACCTGCTTCTTTGTCCCAAGTCACGATCGTCTTTTCCTCCAAAATCTGATTCTAACTCACTCCTCTGGCATCTCCTATCTCCCCTTGGCTCCTACACAGGAGGAGATGGAGGTGTCTCCGTCAGGCTGCAAACTCTGCGCTACGAGGAAGAGCTTCGAGACCTAAAGCCAGTGTTTTCTCTTAGACCTGAATGGAGCCCGGGTGTGATCTTCAAGTGACTTTCAGCCCGCTTCGTATTCAGGAGGCTGTGCACTCACTCGCCCTCCTTACAGGCACTGAATAGATTTCCCTGAGCCTTCTCACAAACAGTCTACTGTTTGAGTAAGACTTTACGGCTGTCAAAGTGTTTACTCACATAATCCAACTTGATCCTCACCTTGAGGGGTAGCCGGGGCCGGTAGCGAGGTGTCATTTCACGGACAAGGATGCGTCTTCTGACGCAAGCCCGCCGGCCGGCGGTGGAGCTGGGGCCCGAGGCTTGCGCCCACGCGCCTGTCCTGCCCCTGGAGCCCCCTCGGGACCACCCCTGTGATCTGGGCTCAGCGCGGGCGCTCCAGAAGTCCTGACCGACCCTTTTACAGTGTGCACTTATGTGTTATTTCGCTTTAATTGTCTTAATCTTAGGGACTTTGCAGAAAGTTGTCCTAAAAGTATTGCTAAAAATACGTGGCGATTATGAAAGGAGATGTGGTCTGCCCCCCACCTTTCTAAGCATTAACAGCACCAATTCCCTGTAGAGAAAAGGTCGGCAGGAGATGGCAGACGTTGTCATTTGGTAGCTGGCATTTCCTAACATGATTTTACGTTACGCAAGTAGCCTGAACTCTTTCTTGATAATTCTCTCACTTACCTTCAGGCAGAAGACGGATTTTGTTTTTGTTTTGTTTTTAATGGACGCACATAGAAGTCAAATCGGGCACGCATTTTCCCTGCCGTTATGATGACCGTCTTGGTAACAGCCAGTGGTGTATAATAGGAAAGTCTTTCTACCTTTAAGCAAACTTTGTTTTCCTTATTAAGAAAGAAGGTATAAGCTAGAATTTTCTGTACATTGGTCCATGTTTTTGTAAAATTTCCTTAAAGGAAATCATGAAAAAGCAAGGTGATAATATATTTTGGGAACAAGCCCTCATGACTTAGATTTTTTAAACAACGCCTTTGTTAAGTGTTTTGGACTTTGGACAGACTGTCTCCATAAGGAGCTCCATTTCCCACCACGCGGTTCTTCACATGGCTGGGCTGAAGTTCATGTTACCTTTTTATATCTGAGAAGTATAGGCAGAGGATGTTTTGTTTCATCCAACAGTTGTCTGTACACACGAGCAGACGGCTCGCCTGCGTCTGTATTTACGCCCCGAAAGCGTGAGCGTGTGTTTATTTCATTATAGTCAAGCACGTCACATATGTTTTCAGTCAGTTGAAGTATAGTTAGAACAACCATGAATCTAAGATGATCCATAAACCAAAAAACATTCCATCTTAACAGAGTAGCCTTGGCTGACTCTACGCATGAGCTTAAACAAAATGATGAGTTCATAATTATTTAATGTGAACCCGAGTAAGGCTGAAGGGCCCTGTGGGGTCGATTATCTCAGAGTGCTCCGATGATTACACATCATAGACCGCCTTCCCGGGAAAGCGCTGTTCAGGTGGGAGGCTAGCTGGCAGCACCATAAAGCACCTAAATGGCTTCAGACTAAAGAATCTGTTAGTTTTGTAGGTTTAACATCCTTGACACTTAATAGGATTTGGGATTCCAGTGTAGCAGCAGCTTTTATTGCAGACACTTTAATTGAATGCCTCAGAGTAAAATGAAATTAGCAAAGACAGTATTAAATTATGGATGCTCCTTTTTTATCATTTGGATAAGAATTCTGCCCAGTTTCTTTTTCTAATTGTATTATTTCAAACTGATTGATATAAAAACTTAACACACTGTCTTTAAGACTGGGTATGCCATCTGGTCCAAGAAATTCCAAATAGGAGTGTGGAGTTGACGCTGGCCGAATCGCCTCTCCTAAGCTTCAGAAAGGAGTCTCATTTGGGCTGGTGTTTTAATAACAGCCCACAATAATTCCCCATTCTTGAGTGGGCAGGGGTCAGACAGACCCGCAGACACCAGAGCTTCACGTGACCCTGCAGGCATGCGGGAGACACTGAGCATCTGCAGACACGGTGGCAACTGCAGGTGACGTCACGCTGTTCTCAGGGTGGCAAGGGGTAGGTGTCCGGTGCCCTTCACAGTCACGGGCAAAGGCAGCTGAGGCAGACCTGCTTTGTTTTTCCTATTTATTAGCTGAGGCAGGCAGCTCTGGTTCTGCCACACACTGTGTAGCCCCCTGACCAAGGATGGAACCTGGGCTCTCTACACTGGGAGCACCAGGGAAGTCCTCAGACTCGGTTTTATTTAAACACCCATGAGTGAAAAATAGTTTTTGTATTTAGCTATTGTTGATCTTGATATTGCATCTCTCTTGTTTTGGACACAACTTTTAAGATGATAGGCATCTTCAAACTGAAACAAAATCTGGGGGAAACATTGTCTAATTAAGAAGCTGAGGGCAGTCCACATGGAAACTATGGAAACAGACACAAAATGTAGGAAAGCATTGCAGATGAAATACTTGTTTTTCAACAGACCATTGAAATAAATGCTGCATAAAGGAAAGGCAGAAGAAAGCTGAACACATCTGGGGACTCAGTCAGCTGTTGCTCAGCCCCTCAGTCGCGCCGGACTCTCCATGACCCCACACGCTGCAGCACGCCAGTCTCCCCTGACCTTCACTGTTTCCCAGAGTTTGTCCAGGTTTCATGCCCGTTGAGCCAACAACACTATCTAACCATCTCATCTTCTGCCGTCCCCTTCTCCTCCTGCCCTCAATCTTGCTCAGCATCACGGTCAGCACTTCACATCAGGTGGCCAAAATACTGGAGTTTCAGCTTCTGAATCAGTCCTTCCAATGAGTATTCAAGGCTGATGTCCTTTAGGATTGACTGGTTTTATCTCCTTGCAGTCCAAGGAACTCTCAACAGTCTTCTCCATCCACACAGTTTGAAAGCATCAGTTCTTCAGCACTCAGCCTTCTTCATGGTCCAACTCTCACATCCATGCATGGCTACTAGAGAAACCATAGCTTTAAGTGTACAGACTTTTGTCAGCAAAGTGATGTCTCTGCTTTCAATATGCTGTCCTGATTTGTCATAGCCCTTCTTCGAAGGAGCAAGTGCCTTTTAGTTTTGCGGCTGCCGTCACCATCCACGCCGATTTTGGAGCCCAAGAAGATAAAATTGGTCACCTTTCCACTTTTCCCCCTTCTGTTTGCCGTGAAGTGATGGACCGGATGCCAGTTTTTTGAATGTTGAATTTTAAGCCAGCTTTTTCACTCTCATTTTAACCCTCATCAAGAGGCTCTTTAGTTCTCTTCACTTTCTGCCATTAGAGTGGTATCATCTGCATACCCAGTCGGCAAAGACATTTATTTAATTTGAAAAATATGGCTGCCCATGATCATAAGTACCCTTCCAAGCTCTTAAGTCTGAAGAGCGCAAGGAAAGAGAAGACAGTCCTGGACATTTCCCAGGGGGTGCAGATTCACACAGGGCATCCGCAGCTGCCGCGTCCTTCCCCTCCAGCCACGCCAGCAGGCTGTTCAAACAGCAGCGCCCTTACCTTCGTCCCCCATGCACATTGGTGAATACATGCTAAGTAGATAAAGTGTGCGTTTCAGATACGCACGGCTGCAGGGCTCGCTCGCTGAGTTAGGTCGTGGATCGTATCGTCTCTCTGTGTCACGTGACGCAGTCGTGGTCACACACATCGTATACAAATATGATGTCTTTCAAAATTGGACAAGCTGGCACCACAGTGGAGCGGAAAAGGCATCTTGTTCTCCTGAATCCCCTCGTCTTCCTGTCTTGTCCCTCTTCCTTCGAGTTCTTTCTGTCCATCTTTTGGCTTCTGTCTCCGCTTCCTTCCTCCCCACCTCCTGGTGAGCAGCACTTGTCGCTGGACAGAGCGTGCGTGGGTCAGCCACGCACGGTCCTCTTTACGGCCGAGGCTATTGTCCACCGTCAGTAACTGCTGCTGGCGACTTGCTGCCGGCTAGACAGGCTTCCCAGTGAGCGCCGGCGCTCTGAAAGCAGGGGCGTCCTCCGCAGCGGGCCTCCTCTTCCCCAGCCACCCTGGGGAGGCTTTCTCCTCTCTCCCACCTGAGGACGTATCAGATACCTTTGGTTTCAGGATCGTAAATTCTGACCTAGTGGCAGTCACGTATGTGAAGCACAAAAGAAGGAGAGCGGATTCTGGTTAATGCCCTTGACGCCTCTGCACATGAAAGAAGGTACATGAGATCCCTCAATGTCTGCCAAGGGGCAGAGCTACTTCTGTGTCCCCTGGCAGGGACTGGGGGTCGAGACCAGCTATGTGCTTTGGTAACAGTGAGTTTCAAACAGTAAACGCCTTTACTGGTCTTCATCTCCTGGATGTGGAGACTATTTGCTTGCATTAGGGCCAGAGGGAGAGAAGAGGTAAGCTAGATGGTACCTGCGTGCTTTACACTTCACTTTTCCTTAAAAAAAAAAAAAATGTGTGTGTGTATATATATATATATATATACTTTTTTTTTTAAACACAACTGCCCTACAACTGGCTTCCCAGGTGGCACAGTGGTGAAGAATCCACCTGCCAATGTGAGAGACATGGGAGACGTGGGTTCAGTCCCTGGGTTGAGAAGATTCCCTGGAGAAGGAAATGGCAACCCTCTCCAGTCGTCTTGCCTGGAGAATCCCATGGATGGAGTGGCCTGGTGGGCTAGAGTCCATGGGGTCCCAAAGAACCAGGCACGTCTTAGCATGCAGGCAAGTTCTCCTTACAACTAGTACTTTGCAACTCCCTTGGCTCTTTTTGCTCTTCTCCGCTCCCACACACATGCTGGCTCATAAAAAAGGAGTATCACTGGAACTTCGTGTCAGTTTACTTAAAACATAGCAAAGAAAGCAGAAGAAAGAGGATAAACACGTTCCCTTCCTTTGCTCAAACCAAATTGGTTGATGCCGTTCCCTTGACATAAACATTGCTTCTGTTTGCAGGCTGCAAATAAGAAATGCGGCCTCTCTTGACAAGATATTCATTATCACTAAAATTCCTTCATCCCAGGAAAGACTTATTACCGAAATCATTTTTTTTTTTTTAAATCCCACAAGGAAAACTTTTCTGCCGCAGAGTACATTCCTTAATCTTCTTTCTTCTTTTGCCCACTTAATTTTAATGTTCTGGCATTGTTTGAATGCTAATGATGACTGACAAAATTCTTTTTTTTTCTAAACGTATTCATCTAAATTCTGATTAACTAGGAAAAGCACAAAGAAAGCAGTTATTTCGGTACAGGAATGAAATATTTGTTGCGTTTGTAGGAAGGGGAAGGTGACTGAGCTCAGGAACAAGGAAGGCGCAGTGAGGAGAGGCCTGTGCCCCTCGGCCCTGCTCCTCAGGCGCGCAGAGCGTCTTCTCTCCTGAGGCGAGCTACCCAAGAAGAAGAAAGAAATACCTGTAGAAACTAGTTTTGAAACATTTGCTTTTCTAAGGCGGTGTTTCAAAATCTCTTCTGATTCCCTCAATTTCTGTATCTCAGGGATTCCCAAAGCACCTCTGTATAAGCTGGCCCAATTCACAGGTGTCCTTTTTTAAAAACGTGTGTGGTGAAGTGAAGTTGCTCAGTCACATCCAACTCTTTGCGACCTCGTGAACTGTAGCCCGCCAGTCTCCTCTGTCCATGGGATTTCCCAGGCAAGGATACTGGAGTGGGCAGCCATTCCCTTCTCCAGGGGATCTTCCCAACCCAGGGATCGAACCCATACCTCTTTCGTCTCCTGCCCTGGCAGATGGGTTCTTTACCACTAGCGCCCCCCTCTAGCCAGTTCACCATAATATAGTTAGTTCAAGAGGCAGTCTTAAAACCCCGTGAAGTTGCCCCACTTGGCAGGAATGTAACATACCTGCTCTCTGCTGTCCCTTGTACATTTAGCAGCTGAGTGAGTCGCTGCATGAAATCGTCCCTAGACACAGGAGGGCGTTTCGCTGGGGCCCCCGCCTCAGGAGCGCGGGAGTTCTCTGCCGTCAGTGTCGGGGCCAGATGGCCCAGCACCCTCTCTCAGCAGGTCTGCAGACGCAGGCACGGAATGCAAGCTGGATGCTCACAGAGCGCTGGGAGAAGAACAGGGCAGCTCTGCACCGAGCTGGGAAAGCTGAGCAGTCGGCTGCCCTCGGGATCGGGGTCCCGGTACACGCAGGTGGGCAGGAGGTGGCCAGCCGGAAAGCTGCCCCACCAGGGCTGGCCCCACGGCCGCCTGCCTCTGCGGGGTCGGAGGCGGGACGCCCTGTGTGACTGTTGGCTCCCAGCTGACCTCACTGGTGCCGTCAGAGGCAGAGGGATCCTCTGCCTCTGGACACCAGGTGAGTGAAGGATGTGGTCACCGGACCCCCTGTGAGGGGGCCCTCCCGGCAGCCGCCCAGTGGTGCATACCCGCCTCAGAGCCCAGCGCTGGGCGCTGCTCCTCCCAGCCCTGTGTCCCCATGGCCCTCGCAGCGGCGGCTGCTCCCACGGTGGCTGCTCTGTATCAGCTCCTTCCTGCTCTCAGGCTTTGGACACCTCTGGAGTCAGCACCGCATGTAAATCCCCTCTGCTGACACCCCTGGCATGCCTGCTGTTTCCCTGGCTCACAAACCTCAGTACGTGGAAGTCTTTCCCCCGAGTTCATTCAGCTTCTTCAGAGATGGCCACTCTCCTGCCCCGGCTTCCAGTCTGTGATGTAAATGTCAGGCTGCTGGTTTGGGGGACACCGGGCAGACAGCAGATCACAATAAAGTGGAAAATTCTGAAAGAGATGGGAATACCAGACCACCTGACCTGCCTCTTGAGAAATCTGTATGCAGGTCAGGAAACAACAGTTAGAACTGGACATGGAACAACAGACTGGTTCCAAATAGGAAAAGGAGTACGTCAAGGCTGTATATGGTCACCCTGCTTATTTAACTTATATGCAGAGTACATCATGAGAAACACTGGGCTGGATGAAGCACAAGCTGGATCAAGATTGCCGGGAGAAATATCAATAACCTCAGATATGCAAATGACACCACCCTTATGGCAGAAAGTGAAGAACTAAAGAGCCTCTTGATGAAGGTGAAAGAGGAGAGTGAAAAAGTTGGCTTAAAGTTCAACATTCAGAAAACGAAGATCATGGCATCTGGTCCCATTACTTCATGGGAAATAGATGGGGGGAACAGTGGAAACAGTGTCAGATTTTATTTTGGGGGCCTCCAAAATCACTGCAGATGGTGACGGCAGCCATGAAATTAAAAGACGCTTACTCCTTGGAAGAAAAGCTATGACCAACCTAGACAGCATATTAAAGCAGAGACATTCTTTGCCAACAAGGGTCCATCTAGTCAAGGCTATGGTTTTTCCAGTGATCATGTATGGATGTGAGAGTTGGACTATAAAGAAAGCTGAGTGCCAAAGGATTGATGCTTTCTGAACTGTGGTGTTGGAGAAGACTCTTGAGAGTCCCTTGGACTGCAAGGAGATCCAAGCAGTCCATCCTAAAGGAGATCAGTCCTGAATATTCATTGGAAGAACTGATGTTGAAGCTGAAACTCTAATACTTTGGCCACCTGATGCAAAGCACTGACTCACTGGAAAAGACTCTGATGCTGGGAAAGATTGAGGGCAGGAGGAGAAGGGGACGACAGAGGATGAGATGGTTGGATGGCATCAGTGACTCAATGGACATGAATTTGAGTAACTCCAGGAGTTGATGATGGACAGGGAGGCCTGGTGTGCTGTGGTTCGTGGGGTCCCAAAGAGTTGGACACGACTGAACAATTGAACTGAACTGAACTAAGGTAGACAGTGGGCAGGAGGTCCAGCACTCAGCCCGCAGCCTGTCACTCCAGCTCCTGGCACCCCACTCTCTGCCACACCTAGCACCCCCGCATGGGGACTCTCTCTAGGGTAACTTCCCGGGAACGTCAGCTGTCCTGGGCTGTGGGCTGGGTACTGCTGGGAAGGTTGTATAAAGTCTGCATGTGAACTTCACACCAATTCTGCTGCTTCCGTCCTGCACCCCGCCAGCCCCCACGGGACCCGTCGTCACTGCCTCGGTTCTGCTGATCCAGCTCCAGCTCCTCTAGAGAGCTTTGCAGGATAGAAATCTTTCCCCCTCACCCCGCCGCCCACCCGCCAGGACCAGTCGCCCTCTGGGGGAAGCTGACCCAGTGAGCGACCCCGAGTGGGGTGCACGGTGTGGCAGAGGGCGACAGGAGGTGCGGGGCAGGCTGCCTGCTGGGCCCGTCTGTGCTGTCCCCCCAAACCCGGGCTATGTGAGCGGCTCACTGTGAGCACTCAGCAGTGGCCGCTGCTGAGGAGCCTGCAGAGGCCCAGCCCGATCCCGGCACTCAGAGAGTGGCCCACACAGAGGCAGACACCAGGGGAGCAGCCTCAGAGGCTGAGCGAGTCTCTGGAGTAGCACCAGGGAGCCAGGGAGGGGTGGCATGGGGGCCGCTGTGCCTCGGGAGAGAAACACAAGCACAGCGGACTGCCCCCCCCCCCCAGCAACTTCACTTTGCTCACTTAACCTGCGGTCAATCGTGGTCTGAAAATATTAAATGGAAAATTCTGGAAATAAATAATTCATAGGTTTTAAATTGCACACTCTTCTGAGTGGAGAGGTAAACTCTTGTGCTGTCCCGCTCTCACGCCCGGGCCGTGAGTCACTCCTGTGTCCAGCGTCCCCTGACCCACAGTCCCTTGCAGCCCCCGGACCATCAGATCAGCT
Organism: Aepyceros melampus; assembly: GCA_006408695.1. NCBI lineage: Eukaryota > Metazoa > Chordata > Mammalia > Artiodactyla > Bovidae > Aepyceros > Aepyceros melampus. Next base: position 88,561 of record SJXQ01011179.1, on the reverse strand, counting down.
ATCATGGTGTCCCAGTGCCTGTGCGTGTCGCTCTCGGCTTACTTAATAGTCGACCCAAAGGGTACAGGTAGTCACGCTGGCAATCTGTATATTCTCTCACCGTGCCTGGTTTACAAATTAAACTTTATCATAGATATGTCCGTATAGGAAAAACCATAGTGTGTGTGTGTGTGTGTGTGGCTGGGTATTAAACTGTCCCCAGTTTCGGGCATGCAGCTGTCACCTCCCCTGTGGATAAGGGAAGAGCACTGTGTGAGTAAACCAGCTTGAGCTTTCGCAGTGGCCCAGAGGGCTTTGATTCTGGAGCCTCCTCCTTGGGTTTGAATCTCAGCTCCACCCTCACTAACTGAGTGATTTTGTACAAGTTACTGCTGTTGTTCTTGTCGCGTCCCTAAGTTGTGTCTGATTCTTTGTGACCCCATGGACTGCAGCACACCAGGCTTCCCTTCACTATCTTCTGGACTTTGCTCAAGGTGGGCGATGCCATCCAACCATCTCATCCTCTGTCCCCCTCTTCTCCTCCTGCCCTCAATCTTTCCCAGCATCAGAGCCTTTTCCAATGAGTTGGCTCTTCACATCAGGTGGCTAAAGGATTAGAGCTCCAGCAGCAGTCCTTCCAACAAATATTCAGGCTGATTTCCTTTAGGATTGACTGGTTTGATTCCATCTCTGTCCAAGGGACTCTCAAGTTACTTAACCTTTCTGTGCCTCGTGTACAGACACGAGGGGAGGCTGACTTGGCGGTAGCTGCTTGTTCCAAAGCTCCCCCAAGCCTGTTGGTCAGGAGCCCAAAGCAGCAGAATCTTCCAGGTCCTACTAACGGGGAACAGCTGCTGGTGTGACTCCTGCCAGGCCTTCATTCCTTCAGGACCCAGCCCAAAGCTGAGTGGAATGATGCCGGAAGCTCCCCCCAGGGAGGGGGGACGGGAACCTGGGCAAGGTGGGGCTCATGCCCAGCGCCCTCTCTGCTGAAGGAAGCCTCTAGTTCTCTGTCTTTGAAAGGGGATCGATTTTGAACTAGACCTTGATCAAGGGGGATGGGTGCAGGATGTGCTCTGGGGACGCAGTTCAATCCGGAGCCTTCGGCCACACATGGAAGAAAGCTTCCAGATCCCTGGGGTAGCTTGGAATCCAGCACGGACCCCGGACCAGGGTCCACGCTGTCCTGGACGCACACTCCCACCCCCTAGTGGCCACACCCTGACCTGCAGCTGCCTGCTGGTGTGGGCGTCCTGCTCGTCTCAGCCAGAGGCAGAGCCCCCAGTATGGCCTGCATAAGTGTTCATGCCTTCCTTTCCTGCATTCTCTTTCCCGTTCTTCTTCAGTCATTTCTAGTGAACTCTGGAATTAATTTTTAAATTTCCCAAAATGTCTGTTCTTGGAGGTATGCGATGTATCTTATATATCTTTATATTTACTGTACCCCTGCCAAGCAGGCTCTGCAAAGAACTGACCTTTATTAGCTGACAAACAAGCAGATCACACAGAACAGCACTTCTGTGCCGTCACTTTCGTTCTCACTGAAGGTGTCTCATCATGGACCTGAATATCTCTACTCTCTCTTTCATTGATCCACCCACCCACCCATCCATCCACCCACCCGTCCATCAATTCTTCCATCTATCCACTCACCCATTCACCCACCCGTGTGTCCATCTGTGGTTCTCTAAACATCTCACTATAAACTCATTTACTTAACATCAGTGCCACTGCTGACTCTTGCCCAGGCTCGTTCTCTGCAACTTCTAACACATATATCAGCCTAGCTTTTAACATAGAAAGCTTAATGAATACATGTTATTTGTAGCTTCAACTCAATGAAATGTTAAAATTGTACTAATTCAAGGGTTTTTTTTTTCACATGGGAAAGAAAAAGATTCATTTCACAGTGATACACAGAATTATGTGGATGATTTAAAAAAAAAAAAGGTCAAAGGATTTCAGAATCTTCCAGATGGGACGATGATAAGATTGTCACTAAGAAGAGTGACAGGCTGTTATGAGAAATATCTACCCAAAGGTCCCTTTTTAAAGAGTTATTAACATGTAAGGGTAATAAGTTCAGAATTTTAGTCTGTTTCTGTAAAAGACAAGTAACACATTTCTAAATTTGAAGGCAACCCCTCCACTATTATAAGATCCTGTAAATATTCACTTACTTAGCTTTAAACCATGTTTCTTTATATCCCTCTGAAAAGACATGGTCATTATTAGTCATCAGCAGCACATAAAGTATATTTTCTAATGGACAGAAAAGCTGTGTATTTGAAGATCTCCCTGCTCCATAGAGAAAAGCCCACCCAGCCACTGGCATGACCAGCCCTGACCACCACACAGCGGTGGTCACGTTGGGTGGAGAGGGGTTCCTGGGCCGCGGACGGTCTTCCGGTCCCGCTCTCGGCGAACTGTGCCCAGAGCCTGGAGCCTCTGTCCCTGCAGCTCCCACCTCCTTCGAGGCTGTCAGTTCCACGGCTGTTCTCGGCAACTTGTTTTCTCTTTAGATTTGGGAGGCTATAAATTGCATCTCTTCTAACCTTCCGCTCCTCTGCCACTCAGCTATTGGAAGTGAGATTTAAAGAACAAGCGGGGTGTCAGCTTTCAGAACAGAGTCCTTAATGGCTGTGCAGCGCAGCCCTTCTGGAATCGCAGGAAGGGAATGGGCTCAGCCTGGGTTGAGGGTGGGGGAGGGAACAGCGTTTTTGCACAGTTGCAGTCACCTTGGAAAACGTACCGGGTCTCCCTAAGCCTGATTAGGACTGCCCCTCACCCCTTAAAAGGGGCCCCTGGGAACAGGGCCTTCCCTGCCCTCTCTCTGCAGAGACCTCCCCTCCTCTGCTTCTGAAGCCCTCTTGCTCCGAGGGTGTCCCCCAGTGCTTTTGTTTGGGAGCACTGTCTGGTTTTGAATAAACACATCATCTTTATAAAAGTACTCCAATATGTTCGCTGAGTTCATTTGACATCTTACAATTTTTGCCTCCATTTTTAAAAATATATAAATTATTTTATATGTACAGAAACAGTTTGCAAGAGAGCGTCCTGAACGCCTGAGCTGCCTGGCTGCAGCCGAGGCCAAGGAGCATTGTCCGAGCACGTGCCGGCCCTTCCTGCTTCTCCAGCCCTCAAGCTGCAGACAGCATCCTGGATCTTGTATTTCATGTTCTTGTTTTAGCTCTGCTACATTTTTATTTTAGTATGATTTTTCAAAAAGAAAAAAATTCAATATATCAAATGTATCTCAGTACAGCTGGGAATTTTAAAAATAAAGGCTAAGTTATCAAAGCAAGAAAATAACGCCCGGTGAGGGACCAGCTCTGGGGACGCCCAGCACGCCCACGCACCTGCCCACATTTCAGAAGTGGACGGTGTCCTTTGTCCGCGTGGCCGGCCTGGAAGGCATCTGCCTGGGATCCTCTGTCTGTTGCTTGCATGAATTCTTGGCTGCTAAATTTGTCCTTTAAGCAAAGATTAATGGGCTTCCTGTAACAGGTTATGATAGCTGTTGCTGTTGCCATCACTGTTAACCGTTTGGGATGAGCCTTGCCAGGGACTCTGATGGGCACCATGCCTGTGCCTCCTTTCCTCCCTGCTGCGGCCATCCCGTGGGGCATCCTCATTTGTCTCCTCGCGTGGGTGACGGAGCTGCCGTTAGGTCAGGCAGCTTGTCCAAGGCTGGAGGTCACCGCCTGCCTCCAGCATCGCCAGCCGCGCGGTGCCCTCCCGGCACCCGAGGTGGGGCTGAGCAGCCGGCACTCAGCCGGCTCAGTCCCCTGTTGTCCTTCAGTGGGCCGTGTGCTCTGACTGTGATCATTTTTTTTCCCGTTCAGGAGCGTTGGGTATATGTGTCTTATAAACTGATGCCACCTCATATGCCAGGCCAAACAAGACTTGGCTCTCCATGTACAGCTGGCACCTCCCTTGGTGCTGCTCGAAGGGGTCATGTCAAGGCTTATAGACCATTGTGTGAGTTTATGACAGAGGGGGAATTCGAGGGCCTAGGAACAAATGCACAGTGCTCAGAACTCCTTCAGAAATGGGACCTGAGAGGATGGTGGGGTCTGCAAAGAGCAAGAGGAGGAGGACAGGGGACCGGGGACGTCTTCCTTGTGTCCCTCCCCGAAGCTGGCGTCCTCTCCCTCCTCCTATTTGTCATGAAAAGTTGTTGCCGTTCAGTCACTCAGTCGTGCCCGACTCTTTCGACCCCATGGACTGCAGCGCGCCAGGCCTCCCTGTCCTTCACCAGCTCCCGGAGTTTACTCAAACCCATGTCTGTCGAGTCATGATGCCATCCAACCATCTCATCCTCTGTCGTGCCCTTCTCCCGCCTTCAGTCTTTCCCAGCATCAAGGTCTTTTCCAACGAGTCAGTTCTTTACATCAGGTGGCCAAAGTATTGGAGCTTCCACTTTAGCATCAGTCCTTCCAATGAATATTCAGAGTTGATTTCCTTTACTGTTTTGAACTCCATGAAAAGTTAAATTACATTAAATTGGAAAGTGACGCTAATATGTTACAACCCATCATATTAGATTGAGAGCCGAAATCTAACACGAATATCACACGTCTCTTTTCTGAAGCATCACTCTGGCACATGGTCCGTGTTCTCCCCGTGGGTAAAGTTGCAAGAGTAGTGTGTACCCATCTGTGTTCTTCCTTGAGTCAGGTAGTAAAATCTGTGAGGTTGACTGATTATACTCGGAATCATATCAGCAAGGACGATAAATCTAACTTTAGATGTCATAAAATGTGTTTCTGGGAAGGTGATGATTCACGATCAAATGCACACACAGACATCACGAGAGAGCTAAGAAATAGAAGTCATAACCTCTGGCTCTAAAACTCATGGACTTTCTGTGAACTCAACCAGCCTTTCTCTGGAAACCAGGAAAATGGAGCTTGACAACTGTGTGCCCTCTTTTTTCCTTCTCCACCTCTCTCGATTTTCTTGGAGGTGTAAGTTCTGCTTCTTGTGATGTTTTGGAGATGAAATTTAAAAATAAAGGAATAAAAAATAGTTCTGTAAAATGAAAGGGAGGTTCGAGTGTGTATAGGCTCATAACGGGAAAACTAATGAGGTCTTTAAGTGTGAGTGAAGGGGACACCTGGCGAGTTTATGCCAGAGCCCACAGATGGCCAGATAAAATGGAAGAGGCTAGAATAGAGAGGGAGAGGCTTTCTTGGCCAAGAAAGAGAAGTTCTTAATCAAGAAGGTAACAAAAGTAGAGGTGGGTCTCCTGTGCAGGCTGCTCTCGCTCCCCGCCCCCCCGCAGAAGCAAAGCTCCCTCCACAGACGCTGCGCTTTTCTGCCTCCCGTCCTGGGCGGCGCGTCCTGTCTCCTTCCTCCGTGGGCCCCGCCTGCTGTGAACATCCCGGGTGCAACCGCTTCTGACCGTCTTCCATGACCACCACGTCTCCTGGTGACCGCTGAGGTCCAAGCGCGTGGATTCAGCTGTGCCCCTCTGACCCTGATAAAGACACCAGTCATTGCTTTTGCAATGACAGTTTCGCTGTTGACAATGCCGAGTTTTTTTCAGATATGCGTTCTTCCGTTTTTGTTCTTAAATGAATTTTACGTTTGCTTTCTACGTTTGGGCAGTTTGCCTTTCAGCCTTCTCGATTTTTCGCTGTAGCCCAGTCAGTGCCCCTTTTCTGCTCCGGGAGCCCATCCAGGATCCTGCATTCCGGGATTTACCCATCACATCCCCTTAATCTCCTGCAACCTATGACAGTTTCTCCATCTTTCCTTCTCTTTCGACTTTTACACCCTTGAAGAGCACTGATTACTTGCTTTTCAAAGTGTCCCCAAATTTCGGCTTGTCTGATGTTTTCTCATAATTAGGTTGGGGTTATTTGTTCAGTTGCTCAGTCGTGTCTGACTCTTTGCAGCCCCATGGACTGCAGCACACCAGACTTTCCTGTCCTTCACTGTCTCCCAGAGCTTGCTCAGACTCCTGTCCATCGAGTCCGTGATGCCATCCAACCATCTCATCCTCCATCACCCTCTTCTCCTCCCGCCCTCAGTATTTCCCAGCATCAGGGTCTTTTCCGGTGAGTCGGCTCTTTACATCAGGTGGCCAAAGCATTGGGACTTCAGCTTCAAAATCGGCCCTTCCGATGACTGTTCAGGGTTGATTCCCTTTAGAATTGACTGGTTTGATCTTGCAGTCCAGGGACTCTTGAGAGTCTTCTCCAACACCACATTTCAAAAGCACCAGTTCTTTGATGTTCAGCCTTCTTTATGTCCAGCTCTCACATTCATGTGTGGCTACTGGGAAAAACAGAGCTTTGACTGGAGGAACGCTTGCTGGCAAAGTGATGTCTCTGCCTTTTAATACGCTGTCTAGGTTGGTCATAGCTCTTCTTCCAAGGAACAGGCGTCTTTTAAGTTCACGGCTGCAGTCACCATCCACAGTGATTTTGGAGCCCTAGAAAATAAAATCTGTCACTGTTCTCACTGCGCCCCATCTGTTTGCCATGAAGTGATAGGACTAAATGCCATAATCTTCATTTTTTGAATGTTGAATTTTAAGCCACCTTTCTCACTCTCCTCTTTCACCTTCATCAAGAGGCTCTTTAGTTCCTCTTCACTTTTATAAGGGTGGTGTCCTCTGCATATCTGAGGTTATTGATATTTCTCCCGTCAATCTTGATTCCAGCTTGTGCCTCATCCAGCCCGGCATTTCACACAATGTACTCTGCATATAAATTAAATAAGCAGGGTGACAGTATTCAACCTTGACATATTCCTTTCCCAATTGGAACCAGACCATTGTTCCATGTCTGGTTCTAACTCTCGCTTCTTGACCTGCCTACAGGTTCCTCGTGAGCATGGCCTTGCCCAGCAGAGCAAGGTTGGGGTTACAGATTTGGGGATGAAGGGCCAGGGAGGTGAGCTCCTGCTCCTGTGGCCCTGCCTCGTGACATCAGCATCAGCCATTACTGGTGGCATTAGTCTCGGTCAGCAGCTTAAGGTGGTGTCAGCGAGTCCGTCCACTGAGAAGTTAGACTCGGCAGAGCTATCGTTGTCAGAATTCTTGGCTCTCCTTGAGCTAACTACCTTTAACTTTCTTTTTGTATCAACTGGTCCCTTTGTTCTGAACTGACTGAAATGTCCCAAATGCAGATGCTTGCATAATGAAATCACTCCACTGTTATATCCAAAAAGCACACGTAAACTGGTCACACCAGCCTGACAGATTTTGAGCAAAGGAAGACAGAGACGCAGAAGATAATATCAAACACACGACTATTTCATTTATGAGGATTATTAGTAATTAGCTATTTCACATAATAGGGTTTTTCTTTAATAGCTGAAAGTGATACTTTATTACTATAACCTTTTTTATTTTTACTTTGTGTTAGCTTTAATGAAAACTTTTTTAGAACGTGTCTACTTTTATTTTAGAGCACAGGGCATGTAATTTACTTTCTTCTCAATGTCACTTCAAGGTTATAATTAACAGCATTAACTCCTGTTCCCTGACCCTTACAGTCTACTGAGTTCTTTAATCCTTTGTAAAATTCAGTGACTGGCCTTAGCTCTGCGTTTTGAGTTCTTAGAGCTGCATTTAAATAGCTTATTTACTCCCAGTGCAGACTGTCAGTATCCCCGCCTCCTTCATCCTCCTCTCTCAGCCCTGAGGCTCTGCCCTGAGTTGGACCAAAGAAGCAAGGGTGACCTTGCAGCAGTGAGCTGCGCGGCCTGCCCTGAGAAGGGCTCCTGAGCGAGGAAGGTCTGGGAAGGTCCAGGGGCCAGGGCCGCCCCCATCGCGTCTCCTGCCCCGGCTCCCTGCTGCGTCTGCTCTGGCCTCCACGGCTTCCTCTGACATCCAGGAACACCCCACACCTGTCCCGTCCCAGGGCTTCACACGTGGTGTCCACATCAGAGCCTCGGACCTGTTTTATCATTCCGTCCTCAAACCCCAACTTGTATCCCCCTTGGAAGCTCCGGCTGTAACTCTCCGCTGACAAACTGGTGAGTTCCAGGAGAATAAAACAGCTTGTTGGCTTTAGTTTCCAAGTTGTTGTCTTCCCAAAGAATGAGTTGGGAGTGTTCCTTCTTTTTCTTTTCTCTGGCATAGGTTTACTCCCGTTGTTTAAAATTTTTTATTTTGAAATAACTATATACTCCCAGGCAGTTGCAACATCATTCAGAGAGGTCCTGTGCACCCTTCACCCATGGGTTATGTTTTCCGTGACTAAGGTGCGCTGTCAAAACGGGGAGGCTGAGCTGGTGTGACATGAGTGTCGCTCCATGTCCTGTATCACGCGTGTGGTTCACCTGGGACTGGCTTGCTGTGGTGTGCATGTCGCTCTGTGTCCACTGGTCGTGAGTGTGGTTTCCCAGGAGACTAGCTTGCTGTGATGTGTGTGTCTCTCCGTGTCTTGTATCACGCGTGTGGTTTTCCAGGAGACTAGCTTGCTGTGCTGTGAGTGCCGCTCTGTGTGTGATATGCAGCTCCGTGTCCTATATCACACGTGTGGTTTCCCAGGAGACTGAGCTTGCTGTGGTGTGCATGCTGTGTGTCCTGTAATCACGTGTGTAATTTCCCAGGAGACTAGCTTGCTGTGATGTGAGTGCTGCTCTGTGTGTGATGTGAGTGTTGCTCCATGTCTTGTATCACACGTGTGGTTTCCCAGGAGACTAGCTTGCTGTGGTGTGCGTGTCTCTCCGTGTCCTGTATCACGCGTGTGGTTTCCCAGGAGACTGAGCTTGCTGTGGTGTGCATGCTGTGTGTCCTGTAATCACCTGTGTAATTTCCCAGGAGACTGAGCTTGCTGTGATGTGAGTGCCGCTCTGTGTGTGATGTGCAGCTCCGTGTCCTATATCACGCGTGTGGTTTCCCAGACTAGCTTGCTGTGGTGTGCCTGTCTCTCCGTGTCCTGTATCACGTGTGTGGTTTCCCAGGAGACTAGCTTGCTGTGATGTGAGTGCCGCTCTATGTGTGATGTGCAGCTCCGTGTCCTGTATCACGCGTGTGGTTTCCCAGGAGACTAGCTTGCTGTGGTGTGCCTGTCTCTCCGTGTCCTGTATCACGTGTGTGGTTTCCCAGGAGACTGAGCTTGCTGTGGTGTGCATGCTGCTGTGTCCTGTAATCACGTGTGTAATTTCCCAGGAGACTAGCTTGCTGTGATGTGAGTGCCGCTCTGTGTGTGATATGCAGCTCCGTGTCCTATATCACATGTGTGGTTTCCCAGGAGACTGAGCTTGCTGTGATGTGTGTGTCTCTCTGTGTCCTGTAATCACATGTGTAATTTCCCAGGAGACTAGCTTGCTGTGATGTGAGTGCCGCTCTGTGTGTGATGTCAGCTCCGTGTCCTGTATCACACGTGTGGTTTCCCAGGAGACTGAGCTTGCTGTGGTGTGCATGCTGTGTGTCCTGTAATCACGTGTGTAATTTCCCAGGAGACTGAGCTTGGTGTGATGTGAGTGCTGCTCTGTGTGTGATGTGAGTGTTGCTCCGTGTCTTGTATCACACGTGTGGTTTCTCAGGAGACTAGCTTGCTGTGGTGTGCGTGTCTCTCCATGTCCTGTATCACGCATGTGGTTTCCCAGGAGACTGAGTTTGCTGTGGTGTGGGTGCCACTCTGTGTGTGATGTGCGTGCCTCTCCATGTCTGCTGGTCGCGTGTGTGGGTTCAAGGCGCCGCCTCCGCTGTCAGGGTGCAGAGCGGCCCCCTCTCCACAAAGGCCTCTAGCGCTGCCCCCGAATGGTCACACCTGCCTCCCACCCACAGCATCCCTGAAGCCCACCAGTCACTTCTCCTCCCTTGCTAAAGTTTCGGCTTTTCTGGAATGCCATGTAAGTGGAATCATAGCCTGTGACTTTTTGAGATCGGCTTGTTCACTCAGCGTTAACGCCCTTGAGATCCATCCAAGCGGTGTGTATCGGTCGGTAGTTCCTTTCTATCGTGTGGTTCCCTTTAGTATGGAAGCAGCAAAGTCTATTTAACTCTTCACCTGTTGAGAGATACTCAGGTTGTTCTCAGAATTTGGCTATTCCAAATAAAGCTACTATGAACATTTGTACACAGGTTTTTGTGTTTACTTAAATTTTGATTCCCTGGGGAAAATGTCCAGGGCTCTAATTGCTGGGTCAAATGGTAAGTATATTTGTGTTTAGCTTTTTTAAGAAACTGACAACCAGTTTTCCAGAGTGGCTATACCATTGTACCTTCCCACTGGCAATAAAAGGAAGATGCAGTTTCTCTGCCCTACCACTTTCAGATTTTAGCTGTTTTCATAAGTGTAGCTGCCCCCGAATGGTCACACCTGCCTCCCACCCACAGCATCCCTGAAGCCCACCAGTCACTTCTCCTCCCTTGCTAAAGTTTCGGCTTTTCTGGAATGCCATGTAAGTGGAATCATAGCCTGTGACTTTTTGAGATCGGCTTGTTCACTCAGCGTTAACGCCCTTGAGATCCATCCAAGCGGTGTGTATCGGTCGGTAGTTCCTTTCTATCGTGTGGTTCCCTTTAGTATGGAAGCAGCAAAGTCTATTTAACTCTTCACCTGTTGAGAGATACTCAGGTTGTTCTCAGAATTTGGCTATTCCAAATAAAGCTACTATGAACATTTGTACACAGGTTTTTGTGTTTACTTAAATTTTGATTCCCTGGGGAAAATGTCCAGGGCTCTAATTGCTGGGTCAAATGGTAAGTATATTTGTGTTTAGCTTTTTTAAGAAACTGACAACCAGTTTTCCAGAGTGGCTATACCATTGTACCTTCCCACTGGCAATAAAAGGAAGATGCAGTTTCTCTGCCCTACCACTTTCAGATTTTAGCTGTTTTCATAAGTGTGTATTAATATCTCACCACGGTCTAGTCAAGGCTATGGTTTTTCCAGTGGTCATGTATGGATGTGAGAATTGGACTGTGGAGAAAGCTGAGCACTAAAGAATTGATGCTTTTGAACTGTGGTATTGGAGAAGACTCTTGAGAGTCCCTTGGACTGCAAGGAGATCCAACCAGTCCATTCTGAAGGAGATCAGCCCTGGGATTTCTTTGGAAGGAATGATGCTAAAGCTGAAGCTCCAGCACTTTGGCCACCTCATGCAAAGAGTTGACTCATTGGAAAAGACCCTGATGCTGGGAGGGATTGGGGGCAGGAGGAGAAGGGGACGACCGAGGATGAGATGGTTGGATGGCGTAACGGACTCGATGGACGTGAGTCTGAGTGAACTCCGGGAGTTGCTGATGACAGGGAGGCCTGACGTGCTGCGATTCATGGGGTCGCAAAGACTCGGACACGACTGAGCGGCTGAGCCGACCTGAGCTATGGTCCTAATTCACGCTTCCTTCCTGGCGAGGGACGCCACGCGTCCCCTCACGTGCTCGTCCGCCGTCCGTGCCCCTCTCCACTGGATGCCGCTCCGGGCCCTTTGGCGCTTTTCTGGTTGGGTTGTTCAGTTTTGTTTGCCTGTTTCTTTGTCCTGCTGTAGACTTTCGAGAGTCTTTATGTATTCTAGATATGTATCCTTTGTCAGACTTATGATTTACAGATATTTTTTCAAAATCTATAATATGTTTGTTTTTTTTATAGGGTTTTTCATAAAACAAAAGTTTTAAGTTGTGATGGTCTAGTTTACTGATTTTCTTCTCTTTGCTTTCAATGTCATGTCTCAGAAGTCTGCACCAAGCCCTACGTCCCAAAGAATTTCTCCTGAAATGTCTTCTGGAAATTTTATAGTTGCACATTTTACATATAATCTCTGACATATTATGAGTTAATTTTCTTATGTATGGAGGTTAAATCACAGTTAATCTTACTTTTCCTTTGTTGTTGTTCCATCAGTCGTGTCCGCCTCTTTGTGATACCAGGGACTGCAGCACACCAGGCTTCCCCGTCCTTCACTGTCTCCTGGAATTTGTTCAAACCCATGTCCATTGAGTCGGTGACGCCAGCCAACGATCTCATCCTCTGTCACCCTCTTCTCCTCCTGCCCTCAGTTTTTCCCAGCATCCGGGGTCTTTTCTAGTGAGTCAGCTCTTCACATCAGGTGGCCAAAGTATTAGAGCTTCAGCTTCAGCTTCAGTCCTTCCAATGAGTATTCAGAGTTGATTTCCTTCACTATTGACTGGTTTGATCTCCTTGCAGTCCAGGGGACTCTCAATGTCTTGCCCAGTACTGCAGTACTTTCCCCTAGGAATGTCCAGTCACCCAAACCCCATTTGTTGAAAAGACTCTCCCGCCTCCGTTCAGTCACATTGTCCCCTTTGTCAGAGCCAGTTGGCCGGACTTGCAGCCGTGTGCTTCTGGGTTTTCCAGTGTATCTGCTGGTTGAAGTGTCTGTCCATCTGTCAGCACCGCTGTTCCAATAACTGTGTTATGCAGTAAATCTTAGCATCGGGGAGAGTAATTCTTCCTACTTATAAAACATTGTTTTAACCATTCTAATTTTTTAATCTTCCATATTAATTTTAGAAATATCTTTCCTACATCTCCGAAACTATTTCTGGGATTTTGATAGAAAGTACGTTAAACCTATAGACCTGTTTGGAGAGCACTAATATTTTTACTTTTCCACCCTATGAACTCAGTATGTCTTTTCATTAATTTAGAACTTTGTTTTCTTTCTTCAGTGTTTGTGGAGTTTTTTTACATAGGAATCCTGTGTGCATTTTCATTTTCACATGAGTATTTGTGTTGGGCCATTATAAGTGGTGTTATATTTTTAATTTTGATTTTTGCGTGTTTGTTGCTGTTATACAGAAATATAATTGGTTTTTGTATGCTTATCTCATATCCTGAAGCCTTTGCAGAACTCGCTTATTAATTCCACGAGTTGCTTTTGTGTTTGTTTTCTGTCGATTTCTGGTATTTTCCGTGCAGACTGTGCTATCTGCAGATCAAGACCGTTTACGTCTTCTTTTCTGATTTTCCTGCTGTCTTATTTGTTTTGTTGTTTTGTTAATATTTATTTATTTATCTACTACTGTGCTGCGTCTCCATGCGTGCTGTCTTATTGATGTCAAATTGTGCCCTTTTAAGGCAGTGAAAGCATCTTCGGGTTGATTCCTGAGTCCTTTCCATACGACCTTGTCTTTGGTTGTTTCCTCCCCGTGTGATACCAGATGTTCAAGGCTCATCTTGTACATTTCCTGCCCCAGATCCATCATTAATCATTTCTCCAGAAGGCCCTGGTTCCCTTTTGTGGGAGCAGCATTTACGGACCACAGTCTGGTATTAGGGGTTGGAGCCAGCACTTCAGGCCGTTGCGATAGACATGCCCCGACCTCAGCCCTGCTGGAGTGTGGAGCCCGAGAAGCCCTCCCTCGTCCTCTCTGACCTCACCTTCCAGGACAGGCGCGTGGTCGTCTGTCAGACGAGTGAGTGAGTGAGTGAGTGAGTGAACACGCGGACGAAACACATCTCGTGTAACCCCTGCTTGACGGCAAAGCAGAAAATATAACACAGCCATCCAGAAAAGAAGTGTTGTCAAAGCAGCTAAAATCACTGCCGGCCCCACCAGAAACGACACACACAGGCGGAGCGCGGGCTGCACTCTGCCCACCCTCCCCTCCGCGCCCCTGTCTCCAGCCGGCGCTTCCCCTGCCCTGCCCGCGGGGTCAGCTCTGGGTTTCGGGTTCTCTTCTCAGTGTGAAGCCCTCGGGCCTGGGTTCTCCTCCAGGCCTCTGCTGTTACCCTGGATAGCTCAAGAGGACCCTGAAGTAAAGGCACAGGGAGATCATAAATGCTTTTGATTAAAAATCTTCCCTTTTATTCTCATCACAAATAAATGATAAATGCTGCCAACATTCTGTCAGAGGGAGCTCTGAATCAGTCTTGCCATAAATTTGAATTTGTGTGATAAGGGGAAGTGTGTTGAATATTTTACAGTGCCAGGCCCTATGCTTAGTGTCCGCACGCGCGCACACACACACACACACACACACACACACTTTAAACTCACGTTATTCAATGCACATAACAACCCTGTGGGCTGGGCAGGGATCTCTCACTTCAGAAGTGAAAAGCTAGAGCCCAGAACACTGAGGTTTTCTCTTGCTCTGTGACATGTTACACACACCTAATGTCTAAACGGGCTGAACTGGCGGCTCAGATGGCAGAGTCCGCCTGTAACGCAGGAGACCTGGGTTCAGTTCCTGGGCCAGGAAGACCCCCTGGAGAAGGGAACGAAGGTTTACTGTCTCACAGCTCTGGGGGTCAGGAGGTTGAAACTGGCCTCACTGGCTAAAATCAAGGTGTCAGTAGGGCTGTGTTCTCTGGCGGGTCCTGGGCTCTTCCAGCTTCTGGGGCACCTGGTTCCGTGCTGTGGCCCCTTCCTCCATATCAGAGCCCCCCCATCACACCTCCAGACGTCCTCTGGGCTCAGATGCTCCCGACTCTTTCACTTTTAAGATCCTGTGTGATTACCTGGACCCACCTGGAGAGTCCACCATCATCTCCCTGTGTCAAGATTCTTAACTTAGCTGCATCTGCAAAGTCCTTTGCCATGTGAGGTCACGTGTTTAAAGGTTCTGGGGGTTGGGACATGGCCATCTTTGAGGCCACTGTCCCTCAGCCCAGAGGAGGTTCACACAGCAGGCGCCTGGCGTGGGTGGGCTGCGTGGCCACCTCCTCTTAGCTCCCCTTCCAGCACAGGTGCCCTCTCCTTCAGGAAACCCCAGAGGTCCTTACCTCTGTGTCTCTTTGTGAGGGTTGGCTGTGGTCTTCCGTTGCGTTCGAAGCGTGTGCCTGGCTCACTGAATCACTCTGGGCCAGGGTGCTCGTTGCACAGGGCTCACGGCGAACCTGGGAGGCCTTTGCGGGATGCGGCCGGGGGCCAGGAACAAATGCGTCACCGCCCAGCGAGCACCAGCGCGGCTCCGCGGAGATGCGTGGAGGCGACTGCTTTGCGTGCGGTCGCGTTGTGTTTGTCACGGAAATGAGCCGCCTGATCAGTAACGGTGGCAAGAAGTGGAGGCAGTTGGGAGAAGCGGCTGTTGTCTTTTTCTATTTTTATCCACTCCCCTCCTTTTCATCTCCGTTGGGGTGTCTAGGCGCTGTGAGTGATGTCACCTAAAGATGCGTGCCGCCTGCATTGCACAGGTGTGTTCTCACGGTTCATAATGTCTCCGGTTCACTCAGACTTTCCCCAAACGGCCCTCTTCACATTATTTATGGCTAGGCCCTGGGCAGATCAGCATTTACCCAGACAAGTCTGAAGTCACCGGCTCATTTTCTCATTTTAGGTGCATTCTAATGCCCCAAAGAAAAGCTATTTAAGCTTTTCTGGGGAGGGTCCAAAGTAGGTAGTTCTTGAGAAAAAACATTCCCTCTCCCCAGGGAAGGAGCGTTTTCACGAACTGTCAGGACCCAGCCGGGCCCCTACCCCTGCCCCTTGTTTCCAGGGCTGATGGCTGTGACCCAGAGGATATGGGGACTTCTGGAACCGTGACCGAGACGGCCTGGCCTTAGGGTCCCACCAGGACAGGAAATGGGGCCCCGCCCCTCCAGCCCACACTCCTCAGGCGCACGGGGCTCCCACGGGGATCCGGAGCATCATGGAACCGCCCTCCTCCCGGGGGATGTGGGTGCCAGGACGGCCTCGCGTCCAGCGGTCACAGCCCCACTCCTTCACTGCGTCGCCGCTTCCCCCAGGACTGCCGTATGCCAGGCGCCAGCTTAGCCACTGGGGGACCAGGCAGGAGTCCTAGCAAGGTGGGGTGGGGGTTAGAGGAACGGAGACAGAGAGAAAGCGAGAGCGGCCCAGGACGCCATAGTGAGACGCCCTGGACAGCGCTTTGCCCCGGGACCGAGGCTGGCCTCCCGGTCTGGGCGGAGGGCAGGTGGCGTAGTCTGGGGTGAGGGGCCTTGAGCAAGGACTGCATCGGGGTGGGGGGCTGGAGGGCGCTGGCCTAGCATTTCGGCTCTTCCCTTTTCTTTGGAGAAGCTATTTCACCCGGAGGAGCCTCCGTTTCCGCCTGTAACATGGGCATCGTGAGCAGTTTGGAGTGTGGGGTGTGTGCCAGCTGTGGCGCTAGTTGGTTTTAGACCCAGTCTCACTCGTCTCTCACACCTACACGGGGAGGTGGGTCCCTTTATTATGCCCATCAGCAGAGCGGGCGTCAGGATTGTGCCGCCCAGCAGGTGGGCAGCTTGCTCAGTGCCACAGTGGTGTCAGAGGAGCCTCCTTCTGCAGCCACACCCGGGCTGCTCACCCCCCGGTGGCCGGGAGAATGAGGGAGACGGCACCTGCAGACTCAGCCCCGGGCACGCCCCTGGCAGGCGCCCAGAGTGGGAGACGCAAGGGGGCTTCCTGCCCCCTTCCACGGGCACCCAGGGAGACGGACAAAGAGGGCGACGCTCGGGAGTCAGCCCTCAGGGGCACTGTTCAGACAGCCAGGCTCGCCCCTGCTGAGCCCGGACGCAGAGCTCCCCGTCAGAGCCCTGAGGATGCCAGCGTCCGTCTCCCCACTGTGGCTGCTGCTCAGCTGGTTCTCTGACGGCACCTGTGGACTCACTCCAGCCCCACGGCCCCCACCGGCCTGCAAAGGGGCGTGGTGACATTTCCAGGGAATTTGGTATAGGGGCCCAGAGTGTTAAATAACTCTCGACCTTGTTTATAAATCAGCTACTCTCTGTTGAAAGTTTCCCACTTTCCTGAGTGTGTCAGAGCCTGTGTGTAACCGCAGACGGCTCATGGGCCCCTGAGAAGGCGGAGAACATCAGACATTGTGCTTACACACTGCTGCTTACACACAGTGGTAGTTTCCAGAAGGAAAAGAGGCTACAAGAGAACTGGGTTGTCTTCCCGGTTAACTTCCCTTCGGTGTCTAGGGCGTCGTATTCTGAGTGTGAGGTCTCTCCCTGGAGTCTGGGGAGCGGTGTCTCCGGGCCCTGTTGCTGAAGGTCCGCTGCAGCGCTTGAGGCTCTGCACACAGCTCTGTCCCTGAATAACTACGAAGAGGTGAACAAAGAGCAGACCGCCTTTGTGATAAGCCAGGCTCTTTAAAGAGGAGCTGATACTGCGGCCGACTTGAAAGGCGAGGCAAGTACAAAGCCTGTGCCCACTAGCGTTGCCCAGGGTCCCTCTGCCATTGTGGGGTGTTACAGGAGAGTGCCTCTTCCATGGCTGCCGGTCCGCCCACTTGATCCTGCCTTGAGGACACAGTCCTGCTCTGGGGAAGCACGCCGAGCAGGGTCAAGTGCTCCGCCCACTGTGAGTGCCTTCCTCTGAAGAGAGTGGGTGCAGAGAGGAACCGGCTTGTCTGGAAGCTTCACTGGCCAGCCGCAGGCTTTCCCAACTCCACCTGCACGCAGGGACAGCTGGGTCTACTTACCCCTCCTCTCCAGCCTTCCCTGGGAAGGGCCCCCCTCCCAGAGCCACATGGATCACCTCGCGCCCCGCCCTGGGAAGGGCCCACCTCCCCGAGCCCACACGGGTCACCTCGTGCCCTGCCCTGGGAATGGCCCACCTCCCCGAGCCTACACAGGTCTCTACACACCCCGCCCTGGGAAGGGCCCACCTGCCCGAGCCCACATGTACCCTGCGTCCACGCTGGCTCCCAGCACACAGGTCACCTCGCGCCTGCAGAACTCTTCACCAGAGGCTTGTGCCCCTGGCTTGCCCACCACCCTGGTCTTAATGGGCTCTTACTTTGGGGGCGTCTCTAACTTGGCTACTCATTAATTCTTGGCTGAGTCACATTCCATTTTTATTAGATCACTGCATAGCGTCACTTGCCTCAGCCTCGTCCATTGCTCTGAGAGGCTCTCGGGGCAGAGCGGCTGTCTCTGGTGCCCTCTTTCTCGTTTGCCTTTCTGTTATGTTTCAAATGGCTTTTAGTTTGAGTGGATCTTACACTCTGTTCAGAGTATAAGATGGGTGTTTAGGACACTCTTTGGACTTAAATACCTAAAAGCACACATTCCACACATTTTAAATCTTGTTTCTTGTTCTTTTTGTTTTAGCAGGAAAAAAAAAAAAAGGTTGGTTGGAAATTTTTATGCCTTGACCGCAGCACCACTGAACCCTTCCCCTGTTACTTCACTCTTTGCTGAATGACTGACCACACCAGGAATCCTGCAAGGCTGTTTATTTGTGTCTGTGCTGACAATTAGTTAAAATAACAGAAGCCCCCGAGCATAAATCGACTAAGTTATAGATCGACTGAAATGCTTTAGAAAACTAGCTAGAAATGTTAAGAAACCCTGTTATCAGTAAATATATTTCTGCTGGGCAGAGTCCCCGATGAAATGAATCCCTCCCCGGTGCATTGTCACCCTGTAATTTCCGTGTTTCTCTTCCGCCTCTCCCTTCGCTCGGTGTCTATTCCAGAGGAAAAGGGCCGCTCTGTCTGTGACACATCAACACGTGTTGAGAAGCCGCCGTGGGTTTCCCGGCCTGAAGTCTCGTAAAGCGGGCTTCGCCGTCTGTTTCTCAGATGGTGGACGTGTCTGAAAGTGGGCCTTTCCCGGCTCTCTGCCGCACCGTGACGCCTCGGCTCCCCGGCGAAGGCTTTCAGGTGGTGGCGGATCAGATGGTCATGACCGTAATCGGATGATTCCGTTGCCTGGCCGTCTGTGTGTTTACAGGGAGGTCTGTGAACTAACACTCTAGGAAGTGGCTGCCGTTTAGCCGCCCCACAAATAGGACAATTGTCTGTGTTTCTCAGTTGATCACTTATTGCCTGTGTGCACCGCACCTGGGAGCTGGGTTCAGCACCAGCCAACACTGAATGGCTGGCTGTGTGTCGGCCTCGTGTCCCTCACTGCCTCAATTGCTGTTTCACACTCTTCTTTCACAGATGGAAAAAAACCACCTAAGGAGCCTCAGGGAACAGAGTTAGGGCCAGATCTGGTTCCAGGCCTCGCTCCATCCAGGTTGAACCTGTCTGAACATTTTTAGGGGTTCGATCCCTGGGTCAGGAAGATCCTCTGGAGAAGAAAATGGCAACCCGCTCCAGTGTTCTTGCAGAGAATCCTGTGGACACAGGAGCCTGGTGGGCTGCACCCCACGGGGTCACAAAGAGTCAGACATGACTTAGCAACTGAGCTTAGCATACGGCGGCCATAGAGCAGGGCCCCTGAATGGTCTGAGGGCAGGGAACGTTCCACAAGGCACAGGCCATACTGCTCACTGAACTGGTGGAGGTTTGAACGGCCCTTCCTGTCTCTAGGGTCTTACTCTCAGGTCACGGCTGGTCCTTCCCTCACCGGACAAGGGCCTCACTGCACAACCTGAGCGCTCACGGGCCTGCAGCACTGGGTACAGCAGGGCTAAAGTCAAGTCCCATTTACTCCTTGTCGTCTATCCTGGGTTTTCCTGTTTCTACCAATGAGCACAACTCAACTCACCACCTCTCTGGGTTTGAAATTTTGAGAAGTAGGTTTCCCAAATTCTTGTTCACTTGCCTTTAAAATGTTCCTTAACACCCGGGGCAACCAGGGAGCAGCAAGTGTTTACATCTTGACTAAGTAAGCACGTCATTCCACTGCCTTAACATTTATTGAGTACCTAGGGACTCCTTATGGCCAACAACTCTTTAGAAGCAATTTTAGTTCTTGTAATTGTACAAGTAAGGGAAGTTCATCAATTTAGAAGTTGTCTGCCTTGAACTTGCTGTTACACAGGAAGGCTTGAGATCCAGATTATTCTCACAGCACTAAACCTCAGAACCGACCCATTAAAAAGCTGTTTAATTAAAATAGGGAATATTTTAAACGTTTCATTTTTACTTTTAAGGGTTTAAAAACTAATGTTCTGCATTTTTCTGCACTCCCAATTTTTAAAAAAATGTAATTGAATAACAATCGAAACCAATCAAATACTGCTTTAACATCTGCAATAGGAAAGCCACAGACCCAGATTTATACTCTCCTATCTCATTGGCAAAGTCCTTACTCCCCTGAACCCTTGACTGAGTTTCCATCATAATGTTAGTCGCTTGGTCGTGTCTGGACTGTTGATAATGTGTCAATACAGATCCACGTTTATATTACCACAGGCTGTGTGTTAAAAAGTGTCAAAGATCAAAATACTTACTGAGAACTAAGTATATATTTAAACTTTTTTATGAAAACAAACAGGATGAGCTACAGTGACCTTTTTTTTAAGGTGTATTTATTTAGCGTTGGCTGTGCTGGGTCTCCGCTGCTGCGGGCTTTCCTCTAGTTGCAGGGAGAGGGGGCCGCTCTTCATGGCCGTGCGCGGGCTTCTCATTCCGGTGGCCTCTCTTGCTGCAGAGCGCAGGCTGTAGGGCGCACGGGCTTCAGTGCTGCGGCGCTCAGCCTGACTTGCTCTGTTGCGCGGGGGCTCTTCCCCGACCAGGGACTGAACCTGTGTCCCCTGCCTCGGCAGGCAGGTTATTGACTGCTAGACCGTCGGGGAAGCCCGCACTGCACATTGTGGTGAGCGTCATGGAAATCTTGGGACACCCTTGGGGCCCTCTCGTCTGTAACCACGCTTGCTGCTGCTGCGTTTGGCCCCTGCATCGGCAGGCGGGTTCTTAACTGCTAGACTGCTGGGGAAGCCGCACAGCATGTTGTGTGCGTTTTGGACATTTGGGGAGCCCTTGGAGGCCTCTCTCCGCGTCCATAACCACACTCGCTGCTGCTGCCGTCCGGTCGCTGAGTCACGTCCGACTCTTCCGTGACCCCATGGGCTGTTTGTGGCCTGTGAGGCTCCTCTGTCCATGGGATTTCCCAGGCAAGAACCCTGGAGTGTGTTGCCACTTCCTTCTCCGGAGGCTCTTCCTGCCCAGGGATGGAACCTGACTATCGTTTGTCTCCCGCGTTGGCAGGTGGATTCTTTACCACTGAGCCACCAGAGAAGCCCTCAGCCCCGCTTAGCACTCTTAAGGGCAGCTCATTAGAGTGCTCCCTGTCACTTCATGTGGTATATGAACATATCAGCTCTGAGCTCCGTGGGGCATGGGCAGTGTGTGCCCGGCTCAGGCTGGATTCCCTCCACTCCACTCAGGCCTGGGAACTCAAATGGTTGCTGATTCATTAGCCTTACAGGTGTTTGGACCTGTCCCCATGGCAACCCAAGGGAGCGCAGACCCTCGCTTTCCTTTCCTGGCCTTGAGCAGGCACACCCTGGGCTATTTGCATCAGTGACCAACCTGGCGCTTCTGGAATTGATACGACGATGTCACTTCTCTGACAGCAGATGCTCCGTGGGGCACAGGGAGCGTGTCGTCCCTTTGCCATTGGCTGACCAGCACGGACCATATCACTGTGACCACTGATATGGTCACAGCACTGACCATATCGCCACAGCCCAGCCCCCAAAACCCACCCACCACATGCATCAGCCCGGGCCTAGGAGCCCGCCCCCCAGGAGCCTGCCCCCCTCAGTGCTTCTGACCAGTGCTGACGGCCAGGGACAGCCAGTGGCTCCTGGGGTCAACACCGGGAGGACCAGGTGGAGACCACGGCCCTAGAGAGCTGTCCATCCTAACCGCTTCCTTGTGGAGCCAGCGCTGCCTCTGTGAGGAATGTCCACTGTTGAGGGCACCTGGCCAGTGACAGCTCCCTGTGCTCAGAGTCAGTACTGGTGTGTGGCCCTTTAGCTTCTTTTCTTTATGGGTCCAACACTCTGGTTTCCTGACTAAAGCATAGTTATTTCACCCATACTCGACCAGGTGCTTTCATTTTTTTCTTATTTTCTATATCGCTGTTCCAATACTTTGGCCACCTGATGCGAAGTGCCAACTCACTGGAAAAGACCCTAGTGCTAGAAAAGACTGAGGGCAGGAGAAGAGGAAGAGATGGCTGGATGGCATCACCGACTCAGTGGACGTGATTTTGAGCAAACTTCAGGAGACAGTGGAGGTCAGGGAAGTTCTGTAGTCCATGGGATCACAAAGAGTCAGACACGGCTGAGTGTCCAGCAGCAGCAACGTTATTCCATGGAATTCGAATGATAAGATGTCATTTTGAAGTGTAGAATTAAGTTGGGAAAGACTAAGGAAATAATTTTACATAAAACCATACATACAGTTATTTCAATAAAGTTAAGAGAAAGGAAAATCTCTGGCCTAATACTGTAGTTTTCCTATTAAGCTCAATGTAAGTTTTAAATTAGTACTTTGGAATTACATTGTAGTGGAAGCTACATAGTTTGCAACATGGGAAATTATTGAACTTTGCCAATTACTTAGCATACCCTGCATTCATTTTGAGATTCTTTTTTCTTTTGATAACAAAAATGATATTTACTATGGAAAATATTTTTAAAAAACAAAAATCAAAAGAAAATAATTTGGAATCTTTTTACTCAGAGCTAGCCACTGACTGCTAGGGTCTCCCAGGTGGCACTAGCGGTAAAGAACCTGCCTGCAGTGTAGGAAGCTCACGAGACACAGGTCCAGTCCCTGGGTCAGGAAGCTCCCTAGAGGAGGGCGTGGCCACCCACTCCAGTGTTCATGCCTGGAGAATCCCATGGACAGAGGGGCCTGGAGGGCCGCAATCCATAGGGTTGCAAGGAGTAGACACAACTTAGCCCAGCACACAAGACAGCCACTGTTTACATTTCACGTCTACACCTAGGTAGGCTAATATATGGGGTTATTTTCCCATGCACAGAGGATACACATGCTTTAGGTTTTGTTTTGTTTTGTTTTGTTTACCCTCAATTCAGTTCAGTTCAGTTGCTCAGTCGTGTCCGAGTCTTTGTAACCCCATGGACTGCAGCACGCCAGGTTTCCCTGTCCATCATCAACTCCCAGAGCTTGCTCAAACTCATGTCCATCGAGTTGGTGATGCCATCCAACCATCTCATCCTCTGTCGTCCCCTTCTCCTCCTGCCTTCAGTCTTTCCCAACGTCAGGGTCATTCTCAACGAATCAGCTCTTCACATCAAGTGGCCGAAGTATTGGTATTTCAGCTCCAACATCAGTTCTTCCAATGAATATTCAGGGTTGATTTCTTTTACGATGGATTGGTTGGATTTCCTTGCAGTCCAAAGGACTCTCAAGAGTCTTCTCCAACACCACAGTTCAGAACCATCAGTTCTTCAGCACTCAGCTTTCTTTATAGTCCAACTCTGACATCCATCCATACATGACCACTGGAAAAACCATAGCTTTGACTAGACAGACCTTTTTTGGCAAGGTAATGTCTCTGCTTTAATATGCTGTCTAGGTTGGTCATAGCTTTTCTCCCAAGGAGCAAGCACCTTTTAATTTCATGGCTACAGTCACCATTTGCAGTGATTTTGGAGTCCAAGAAAAGAAAGTCTGTCACTGTTTCCATCGTTTCCCCATCTATATGCCCCATCTATATATGAAGTGATGGGACTGGATGCCATGGTCTTTGTTTTTTGAATGTTGAGCTTTAAGCCACCTTCTCACTCTTGTCTGCTGTTATATGTGCTGAATCTACATCAGAATGTGCTTCGCTTCTAGTAACAGAAACCCTTACTTACTGTGTTTAAGCATGAATGGCGAACATGGCCTCGTGAAGTGGGAGATCAGGGGTAGGAGGCCTGCAGGACGGTTCACTGGCCCCACAGGGCCGCAAGGTCAAGGACACAGGCGCTGTCCTTTCTCTCTGTCCTGCCATCAGCACGTCAGCCTCGTGCTAAGGTTGTTCCCGACACGGCCATAAAATTGTCACCCTGAGCAGCTATCTGGGGCAGCAGGCTTCCTTGTTCCCACCCGGTAGTGGGAGAAAAAGCCCGACCCCCAGCCAAGGGATGGACAGCCGGCCCTTGAGCTGCTGAACTAACTTAGGTGTGGCCACCCCAGACCAGTGACAGCCCAGGTCCACGCCGCAGCCCGGCTGGCCGGAGCCTGGTCTCCTGTGTCCATCGCTAGCGAGAGGGACTGGAGAGCTCGGCTGGCAGAGAGCAGTCTCTGTGGCCTGGTCCTCTCAGCACAGGACTGCTGCCCCAGGGCGGGCTGTGAGGAGACGCTGACGTCAGCCCACCTGGTGGCCTCACGTCACCACCGAATATTTTATGAACAAGTGTAAGAGTCGTATTAAAGGATCACGTTGGTCACTTTCTCGTCATTACATTCAGGCTGTGGGCTAGCTTGCTCTGATTCTCACAGTCCCAGCCTTCCTCCTGACTTGTTCACATGCTCCCTCCCCTTGGGATTGGAAGGGTGGCCACCGGCAGCCCCCAGGGCAGCCGAGGTCTGACCGGCCCCTGCACAGTCCTTCCGCTGGCCTCATGGGGAGCTCGGGTCCCCTGGCAGCTCCTCACTGCCTCGAACAAAGCCAGGGTGGCAAGCCTGCTGCTGGGAGCGGGGCTGGCTTCACTCTTCATCATGTGGCTGCCTGGGGAGGCTTGGGCACCACCCCAAATTCAGGGTCTCCCGGGAAGGAGGACCCAGAACGTGGACGCCTGGTACCCGCTCCACTGTCTTTAAAGATGGTCTTCTTAAGCATTACAGCCGTCACCAGAGTTGTGAACGAGTTGAATGTTGTTATATATTTTAGTTTTCATTTAAAAATCAGTTCCTTTTGTATAAGTGCTCTGTCTGTTCAGAAAGAGTTTAATAGGCAGGGATGAAGTCTTCTGGGGAACGACCCTTATTAATGTAATGTTCTGTAAAGTTTGGGAATTTTTGTGGTGTTCTTTTTGGCAATAGATTTCTCTTCACAAGTTTTGACTTTACTACAGAAATTTAAAGCTAGAAGAAAAAAATGAGCTTATAGATATAAATTATAATAGACCTAAACTTTAATATTTCTATTCTTTATGTACTTTTTTATTTTCAGTACCCTTGAAACAATGTCATAAATAATACAGAGAATTAATGGATATATTTTGGAGAATAATTCTGAGGAATAATAGGCATATTTGAAATTACTATTGCAAAAATCAGATGTTAAAGAAAAAAAGTTATGATATATTCAGTTTTTAAATTGTACTATTAAATGTGAAACTTCATGTGTAATAAATAATTCGTATTTAATTTTAGGTGCCAGTGTAACATATACTAAAATAAAATGGAACAATTTCCATGGTTCTGTAAAGGAATCTATAAAAGAGTTATAAATAATTATAGTAAAGCTTTTGTGAAATATTTTTATGGGACTAAAAATTGAAAACTTCTTAATAGGGAAATTTTCTTAAATGAGAAATAGGGTAAGTTAGTCATAGAGACCTCAAATCTAATATATCCTATGGGAACCCTGAATAAGCAGTAACTTCTTAAGATAATCTTAAAAAGTGTCTGAAAATCAAGAGATTTCAAAAAAGGTTTTTGGAGGTAGCAGGAAGAAAAAGATGATTGTTAGGTTAAAATTTCTCATGGGAAGTTATTTATTTTGCATGTTTTTTGATGCTACTGGACTAGAGATCTCGGCTTACCTGAACCTGGAAGGGCTGTGACTATGTAGGATTAAAAGTGAACAAATGAAACTGTTCACCATAGCGTCACGCAGTTGGGGGAGGTGACACGATCCGCCCCAGGGTCCCAGGATTCTTCCAGTGTTTTGAACATGAGGGCGTAGGCTGGAGGACATTCGGTGCTCAGACTGTGAAGAAGGCGCTCCTCAGCAGACAAGGAAAAGATCACTTACCTTTGTTTTTTTGTTTTTTAAACAGGGCCTTACCGCCTCCCAACCTCCTTAACTAGTGAAAAGAGTACAGAACTATAGCACGGGCAAAGCATACCCGTTTAATGAAAGGCCGCTCGGATTTATGAAGTTTTGTCTTTATTGCTTTTCTCCTTCTTTTGAATAAGTAAGGGTGAGAGTCTGTGTTGGGTATGGTCGGCAGAGCACAGTCGGTATGTGAGAAGACTGAGTCCCCTCTGGTACCGTCTCCTGCTGTGTAACTTGATTGCTGTGTTCAGTCTTCCAGTCGTGTCTGACTCTTTTTGACCCCATGGACCACAGTACTCCAAGCTTCCCTGTCTTTCACCATCTCCGAGAGCTTCCAAACTCGTCTCCCAAACTCATGTCCATTGAATCAGTGATGCCATCTAACTATCTCGTCCTCTGTTGTCCCCTTCTCCTGCCTTCAGTCTTTCCCAGCATCAGGGTCTTTTCCAGTGAGTTGGCTCTTTGCATCAGGTGGCTAAAGTATTGGAGCTTCAACTTCAGCATCAGGCCTTCCAATGAATATTCAGGATTGGTTTCCTTCAGGATGGACTAGTTTGATCTCCTTGCAGTCCAAGGGACTCTCAAGAGTCTTCTTCATCACTCCAGTTTGAAAGTATCAATTCTTCAGGGCTCACCTTCTTTATGGTCCAACTCTCACATCTGTACATGGCTACTGAAAAAATCATAGCTTTGACTAGACGGACCTTTGTTGGCAAAGTGATGCCTCTGTGTTACCTTGGACAAACAAGGTCACCTCTCTGACCCTTGGTCTTCTCATTTCTGAAGAGAAGGTGTGCAGGTCAGATGTGTCCCAGTGGTTCCTTTTCACCATAGGGTTGGAGTGTGTGAGGACTCAGGGGCGATGGCCTAGAATGTCTGTCTGCACTTGCGGGCGTGGGGAGAGCACAGGAGGGCCTGCAGCCCTGGGTTAGCGGCTGTGGGGGGACTGAGCTGAAGGGGTCGGCACGGTGCCCCCTGCCCACCCTTCTTCTACCCAGGCACAGCGGCTCCAAGGAGGCCCCTGGGAGTGGAGAATCACAGTGAACCCCGTCTCCGTGGGCCCGGGTTTGGGGTCCAGTGTGGACAAGTAGCAGTGCCTGGAGGAGAGGCCAGCCCCTCCAGAGTTTCTTCTCACCCGTCTCGTCATGAATTCCCAGAGGAACCTCTGAGCGTGACCAGCCCTGGGTGTGTGTTTCCAAAGGGTGTGTCTTCCCGCAGCCGGGGCAGGTGGCGTCCGGGGCTCCCAGGCCCCTGCCCGGCAGGCGCGAGCGCAGCGTTGGACCTGAGGAGGCTCGGCCTCCGCCTCAGTCCTCAGGTCGGCCTGGGGATTCGTGTCTGTCCTTCCAGCTCTCGTTTTAACCTAAAAACAAAACAAAACCCAACCGTGGACTTTCCTTTCCCGTTGGCCTGGTGACTCAGCGTGCTGACCCTGTCCTTTCCTCTCCCCTGATGCAGAGCCATCACCCTGGAGAACCAGCTGGTGATCCTGGCAGCGGCGGCCGGCGACGCGGGGGCCTACTACGTGCAGGCGGTCAACGAGAGAAACGGGGAGAACAAGACCAGCCCGCCCGTGCACCTGAGCGTAGCCCGTGAGTGCGCAGCCGCTCGGCCTCGGGGCGGGGGGCCACGCTGGCTGCAGGCGGCGCCGCGACTCACAGGGCCAGGCGGGTGCAGCGAGTCTCGCCCCTCTGGCTAGTGCCTGTGGTTCAGGGTTGATCCAGTGTCTGTAGCTGCTTTCCTTGAAGTGACTGGCAGGAAATGTGACCCCGACCAGTAATTCTAAATGCAAGATCTTATTTATTTGGGGGAACTTAAAAAGAAAAAATGTGTCTTGCTTTGGTACTCTGTTAATGTATATGACTTTTTAGCAACAGAACAGCTTTGGGCTCATGAGGAGTCGAGTCCGTGAAGCTTACATGGGACGAGACTAGGGTTAGGGTTGTGTCCTTTTACTTTAACTTTAAAAAAAACTTTGAGAAAATGCAGACATTAAGTTTTGTTAAAATTAGGAGTGTATCTTAAGAGTAACTGAAAGCGTGGACATGAAGAAAACGCACACACGTCACAGTTAAATGTTCAGTTTATTTAAGGAAGTTTTAGTTTGAAGCAACTTAGTTTACATATTTGGCCTTCGAAAGAAGGCTCCAAAAATTGTCCTTGCAAGAGCTGATTGCCAGAGAAGTGGGGAATGATTAGAAGCGAGAACTTGGAGCCGAAAGAGATCAAAGGTAAGTCTCAGAAGTGCCACCGACGTCTGCAGGGAGAAGCTTCATGGTCGGAAAGGCAGGGACTGTGCTGTTGAGAAAACACAGCTGGGAGGTGGTCGTGGGAAATTTCGGAATACTGTGATTGTGTCGTAATGGAGTGAGTTAGGTGAACCTGTCTGTGTAGTGGTAGACTTCATCACTTTGCAGAGCTCCGTGGAGGAATGGCTTTCCCCTTCAGGTGGATTTGTGTCGCAGCTGAGCTCGACCACAGCGTCTGCCTCTTTTGGTCCTAAATGATGCAGTTGCTTTAGGTCCAGCACAGTTTCTGGGAGAGTGCAGCCAGCACCGGGGTCAGGAGGCAGCAGGCATTAACCGAGTGTGGCCTCAGCTGCCCTGCACGTGCCCAGCAAGTGCTCCCAGGGGGCCACCACCCTGTCGTCAGCAGCATAATTCCTGGGAGTTGAGTCCTCAGCTCCAGACCACAGATCTGGAGCAGGTCTGGGCAGGTCTGGCCTTCAGCGGGGCCTCTTGGGGCTGTGGAGAGCTGTGTCCCCTGATTTGATGTTGAGCTCACAACATCCAGTGTAGGTTGCTCTGCTATTTAAAGGACCTCGTGAACCAAGAATCACAGCAGTGAAAGAATGTGATTTATGAAGACTTTTCAATACTAATCGGAAAAAGCAATGGCACTCCACTCCAGTACTCTTGCCTGGAAAATCCCATGGACGGAGGAAACTGTGTTATTAAATAGACTGTGATAACTTTAGTTATTTCCAACTTATATCATTAGAGCCATTTATTCTGTTTAGCAAATCTGATTCAACACTCAATTGTAAAGTATGTACTATGCTAATAAAATAGGTCAGGTTAGTAGAATTCTGAGTCAGAAACAAAAAAATTGACCTTAGTCTGTTAGGAGAGGTGGGGAGCTGCACAGATATTCTGGGTAACTTGATGCCAGCCTCGCAAGTTAGGAAACAGCCCACACCCAGTCGTCTCCTACAGGGCCAGAAAATGAGCTGATACAGTGGGCGTGCAGGTCGCCATACTAACACAGTACCAAGCCTTAGATAATTGGAATATGTAAATTTTTAAGTAATTTCCGTATCTAACCAAGAAGCATTTTAGAAGCAGCTCATAAATATTATAATCAACTGCCTTGCATTTTGTTCCCGTGTGTATTTTTGTCTTTGTGTTGGCACCAGGTAAAATGTGTAGAAGGTGAGATATGAGGAAGTGATGGTATGGACAGACTTATTTTAAATCTCAGGAGAAGACCTGCATTCTGTCTGCTTTTGTGTTCTTTGCTGTTTCTGGGGACCAGATAGAACGTGACAAGTAAGGAGACTGAGGGGACACCCTTGTTTTAATTCTTGAGTGAACTGGCCTGTTGACGTATTAGGTTTCCTACAAGTTAAACAGCACCCGATCGTGCATTTTCTCACTGGAGTTCTATTTCGAAAACCTCTAAAGATCAGAAGCCTTGATAGATCTGCAGAAAGCTTCAGAATTGCTTGTTTATTTATTTTTCTATTATTTATTTCTGTTTTCATCTTGGACCGTGCTCTGCTGCTTGTGGGATCTTTGTTTCCTAACCAGGGATCGAACCCACGCATCCTGCAGTGGGAGAGTCCTAACCACTGGGCCTCCAGTGGGCTGCCAGGGAAGTCCTGGAAGCGACTGTTTAAATGTTTCTCCTCTCTGGACTGTGGGGAACACTGTGGGGTTGGGGGGACTCCCCTGCCAGCACTGCGTGACATACGGAGGGTGCACCACCTCCACCGGATTTATGATGGAATTATAAATAAATAATGAGTAAAACTAAAATTATAGAAAAGAATAAACTCCATACATTTACTATGGGACACTCTTGAAAGACTGTTCGCGCAGACAGTAAGATGCAGTGTGTCCTTCAGACCTAGGCATCTTTTTTTTCTCTGATGTACGCTTCTTAAAAACACCAAACAAGATTGATGAAAAATTTTAGAAACTTGCCAGCCAGCATTTATGAAGAATCTAAAGATATTACAGCCAATTATCATTTAACGATGATAAAATTTCCCTTGGCATCAAGAGAATAAAGTAGGGAACCTTTATGTGTGAATCTGATCAAGGTGGTAGGCTACTGGCAATTAAATTCCTGGTGGTTTGCACTGTAATTAACTTAAAAGGGGAGAGAGCCACACAGCCCACCTCTTGTTCCTGTTGCTGGGACAGCCTGGCATCCAGCTGGAGCAGCTCCCGGGCCGGCCTTGCCTGGACCCATCCAAATGAGTGACCCCCTATCACCCGGCCGGCAGGAGGCGACGGTGTGTTTTCCCGCACAGCTGTGCGCTTCAGAGTAACCTCACCACCTTCTCAGTGACTGAATATTTTGGCTACACAGGAAGCTTATGGGGAGCAAAAAGGCTGAGATTAAAAATAAAATTTTGAGGCAGCATGGCAATCCAAATGGCCGTGCAGCCCGACCGTGGTACCCCTGCTGCTCCCCGTCCTCCCCCTGCAGGTGGTTAAGAGGGTAAGCCACTGGGTCCTGCCAGGCGTTTCCTGCCCGCCGGGAAGGGGAGGGCGTCTCTGGGCTGTCCACCACTGCTCCCGGGGAAAGCCTGCCGCAGTCTCGGGGTGGGTTCACTTTGAAGTTTTCATGTGACGTGAAGCCAGCAGATGTTAAGGACGTAGGTGGACTGCTGAAGCACCCTGCATGAATTTTTCACGGCCGACTCCCGCAGCTCAGGTGCACGCCAGGAAAAGGACGGGCTGTGCTCGCCTGAGAGGACGCATCTCCACTCTGAGGGCAAACCGGGCGAGCTCCATACAGCTGTCAGCCCGCGCTCAGCTTCCCTTTGAAGATTTTACATCGGGCTAACTCATGTGGATCAGATCTTCCAAACTGAATTAATTGTGAATGAGAGCTTCTTTTTTAAAAAAAGGAAAGACAGAGTTTAGGAGATGAGACGAGTTCTGTACAGTGATTAACCAATTATTGTTTGAACGCCATCATTCGTGCCTTACACACATCATCAGCTCTGGCCAACTCTTCAGAACGTCCAGCATAATGAGACTCTCTGCTGGGGCCAAAGCTCAGATTAGAAAAGAAATGACTGCCTCTCTCTTTCCTGCTTTTTTCACCTCTCTCATTTTAATATCTCCTCTTCAAACAACGTTTGCAGATAGGATATCATTTCAACGGATCCTCCCTGAGGCTGGCAAACCCTTGCTTTTAATTCTGAAGACCACTTAACATTCTTTTGTCCTCTATAATGCTGGTTTAACTGCAGACCTCATATACGGTTAGTAGTTGAAAGTGAATTCCTGAGAATAATGTCTGCGAACGTTTGTCCAAGAGGACTGCCCTGTACAACATGGCTCTCGTGCGTGCGGATAAAATTCTGTCCTGCTTTCTTCATGCCTCTAACATCACAGGGAGAGAGGGGGCCTTGGAGCACATGCCTTTCACTTGTTCTTTGACATGGGCTGGATGCCCAAAGTGATAGGAACAATTTGAAATGTTCTTAGAGAGCAATATGGAGGTAATGTCTTGTTATCAGTTCAGTTCAGTCGCTCAGTCGTGTCCGACTCTTTGCGACCCCATGAATCACAGCACGCCAGGCCTCCCTGTCCATCACCAACTCTCAGAGTCACTCAGACTCTCTTCCATTGAGTCCGTGATGCCATCCAGCCATCTCATCCTCTGTCGTCCCCTCCTCCTCCTGCCCCCAATCCCTCCCAGCATCAGTGTCTTTTCCAATGAGTCAACTCTTGGCATGAGGTGGCCTAAGTACTGGAGTTTCAGCTTTAGCATCATTCCTTCCAAAGAAATCCCAGGGCTGATCTCCTTCAGAATGGACTGGGTGGATCTCCTTGCAGATCCAGCAATGACTTGATAGGTTACATGGGGCCTCACCGCCAGAATGTTCAGAAAATGAAGACAGGAAGTGTCCTTCACAGTAGGATTTACTCGTTGAGCTTGTGCGTGCTGCATCACTGCGGTTGTGTCTGGCTCTTAGTGACCCCATGGGCTGCAGCCTGATGTGCGCACACTGAGCTGTGCTGCAGTGTGAGCGTGTATCACACTGAAAGGCGAGGAAGGAAAGGTGAGGAAAATGGCATCGTGAGCATCCCGCGAGTCCCGACGGCTTCATTCCGTCTTTAGTCTGTGTCTCAGGACACAATGTACGCCTGGTGAATGGAAACCCATGCTTTGCTTGGTCCTCCTGAAAGTGTTCAGTTCTCTGGACAGGCTCTTCAGCATCTGACTGCAGAGGGCAGTTTGTCCTGGAACGTGGCTGAGGAGGAGCACGGGTGTCAATGTGGCCATTTGTGTTTCTGTGGCTCCTTTGCGCGAGGCTTGTAACTCAGATCTGTGACTTCCCAGGTGTACTTTGTATGCAGTTGTCTACCCTGTCAGAGTTAGTTTAGTTAAAAATACACAAATACATAAATCCACCTAGCAGGCAAAGGTGAAACCACAGCCCACTGGAAGGTTCTGAAATCAAATGGATATATGAAGGCATCCTGCCCGCCTTGAAAATGAGAGTTTTTAGATCTGCCTTGGGGCAGCTTGCGTGCAGTGTGTGGTGGGCCATCCCACTGGCGGACCCCCATCTGCATAATAGCATTGACGGTCAGTTCTCTTCGTATGGTTCCAGTTCAAAAACACAAGTGAAAATGCCAGTTCGAGTGTATGTGTCCATGGTGGTGGATGAGGTTTGGGATAAGCATACAGCTGGGGATGCTCAACCAGACTTGAGAAATAAAGGTCAAAGTGATTAAAAATAACAAGGCCCTGATTCTCTCCCCACGTGTGCACAAGACAAAGCTGGGTTGTTATTTATTTATTTGGTCATCTGCTCGTTTTCTCTCCATCGAATTCCCACCTTTTCTCATCCTAAGCTGTCTTCCTCTCCCCCCCACCCCTGTGACTTATTTCAGTCTAACTTCATCTTGGTAAATCCTGGGGTGTTGGGTTCAAGCATGAGTTGAAATTTGCCCTCAGCTTTCAAGCACATTTGGGGTGCCCAACATCTCCACTCTCCCAAAGCAGTGCTCCTCACATGGGCTACGATGCCCCCCAGGGTGCACAGAGAGTTCCCAGAGGGTGGGCAGTCTTGTGTGATTCTCAAGGCAGCTGCTTCCAGCTGCTTCCTCATCTTTGTAAAGATCAGATCATCCTGGGGATTGATTCTCTGGTAGTCTGGTGGTTACGACTCGGTATTCACACCGCCAGGGTCCAGATTGGAACCTTGGCTGGGGAGCTAAGATCCCACAAGCTGCAGCATGGCCAATGATAATAGTTAAAAGTTAAACATAAAACCCAGACTGTCCTGAGGATGCCCCAAGTGTCGGGAGACTCTTCTCTCCACTGTCTCCCTCCTATGGGCGTCGGTCTCACTCTTCCTGAATCTTTAGTACAGGCGTCATCTGAGGGCACAAACTCCAGGTGCCAAACAAAGGGGCGATTCTAAATGTCGGTGTCAGAACTGAGAGAGTGAAGCACTCTAATAGCTGGGAAGTAGAGCCTTTTTAAATCAGGCGTTTTTCAATCCCCTGCTGTCTACAAAATGAGGCAAAACCCAAAGGCCCTGTCAGCTGACATTCTACTGTAAGTAATCTTTGGTGATCGATTGCCAAGTGACGGAAGGCCCACTTGCTCTCAGGGTAGGCAGGCACTTCCAGACCTTCAGTCTGGGGCTGCCCCGCTCTACTCAGCGAACAGTGAGTGGAAGGGGCTGTGGCTTCAGGCCATGTGTTCAAGAGCTAGCAGGCCACCTTCATGCTCCCCTCCCCTGCGGGGCCCACCATGGCGGGGCCACGTGGAGACGATGGAGCCGCCGGCAGGGCAGGCTGAACCACCGCATGGAAAGAACAGCCCTGGGGAGTCACCCCAGCTGCGTGAGACTCAATGTGAGTGGGAAAGGGCTTCCCAGGTGGCTCAGTGGTAAAGAATCCACCTGCCAAAGTGGGAGTCCTGGGTCAGGAAGATCCCCTGAAGGAGGGCATGGCAACCCACTCCAGTATCCTTGCCTGGAGACTCCCAGGCTCCCACAGAGGAGGTCACAAAAGAGTCAGACACGACTTAGCAACTAAACAACAACCAGCGGAAACCTTTGTGTGCTAAGCACTGAGATTGCAGAGTTTATTTGTTATTGGAACAAAAAGTAGTCTACATATCTGATAAATTACTCTGTGAGGAATTTAAACAATTGAGAGAGATTTCTAAAACAGAATTCCCTCCATTTTCATCTACTTTTTTATATGAGCAAAATTCCCCAGCAGTTATTTCTACAAAAAAGAAAAGTAGGGTTAGAATGAGGGTAAGCCTTGCTATCCATCTCATGCATGTCTTGTGATTTTTTCCTCTTGTATATAATATGCATCAAAATTTGTTATACATGTATTTTTTGGGGGGGTGCAAGTAATAATTGTAACAATAGCTCAATTTAAAGCATGAGGTTTTTTAAACTCCAAAAGCCTTTGTTTGCTGGGAAATTTTTAATTTATATACATAGTTTTTCAGAGGCTGTGATAGGGTGATCAATAAAATACTTTTAATCATTAAACACAATAAAGTAGGATAAAATTCTGTTGGAGGAATATAATGGAAACAAATTCAGAAAGGAAAATAGAAATGGGAAATTTCTGACTATTAAAAATTAGAGCTTGTTCATGAATTGTTTAAATGGGTGCTGATGTGTATCAAATCCTTAAACCTACTCTATCAAATATTTAGGCTCCTTTGGATACATATAACAGAGTACTGCAATGGTTTATATTTTTAAAATATACTAGAACATTAAAATATTAAAATACACCAGAAATTATATTCTTTACACTTCTTCAAGTCTGTGTTTAAAAACTTTAGATGTCAGCTTATGCTATGGAAATGACAACATAGTTTTTAAAAAGTTCTTTTAGGTGGTGTAACAGCAAAAACTTTTCTAAGCTATATCAGATTTGGTGATAATTTATAAATAAGCTGTTGGATGACCCTCAAGGGCACAGGTAGAAGGGTGCTTGCTCTGAGCTGAAGATAGGTGTTTCACATACGTTTTCCTCCTGAAATGCCACACCCACCCCGGGAGTTAATGACCCACCCATTTCAAAGCTGAGGGTGCTAGGGCCCTAAGAAGTTAGGCTGTTGATGGAAAGCGCAAGAAGTTAAATGGAGAGTTGAGACTTCAAGTCAAGGTCTGTGTGACTCCCCAACACCCTAGTTTCTCCTCTAGGAGGGAGGCTGGGCCGGGCCCTTGGTGTCAGCTGTGACTGACGCGGGGAGCCCCACGGAGAGGCCGCAGGCGTGGGCAAAGTGGCCGCTCCCCCAGGCAGCACCCCCCGGTCTGGAGGTTCCCTGTCAGGAGCTCTTCCACACCTGGCCGCAGAGGAGGAGGCTGTGTTTTAAAAAGCGAGAGCTTCTGTTTTGACCCCAGAGCCACTTCCGCTAACCATTCAGTCCTGGTAAGGCCCGCGTGCTGTCTGTGCAGACGCAGTGTGCAGTCTGGCCCCATTTTGCAACCCGCTGAGGTCGGCTTGGGTGGCCTGGACTTGGACTCCACTCACCTGGACACAGTGTGCTTACGGGGGTTGTGGGAGGTGATATGGAGCCAGCGCGGACCAGCGCGCGTCAGGGCGATAGATCTCAACATCTGATAGCTGAGTGGCGGTGTTGCCTTCCTAACACATTAGACACCGCGGGGGCTGTCAGGCAGGATGTGGTTGGCCTCAGTGTGTTTCCCACAGGCATGGTTTTGCTCCCCCACTTCCCAAGCGCTACTGTTGACCTGCTGGGGTGCCTTTTGCAGAGTGAGTGAATGAGACGCCCCCCCGGGAGTGAGGAGAGTACACAGGGGAAGTCCATTCACCAAGCCGATCCTGACCAGCCGGATGCGGTAAATGAGCCATGGTATTCATTTACTTCTCCCAATTATAACATGGTTATTTAAGGACACAAATAAATTAGGCAGTGATTTGCCTAATCAGATTTTTTACAGACTCTTCCACAAAACTCAGCTTAAGAATTTCTCCAAAACCCCTCTCCTCCTGCCCCCTTACTAACCGTACTGCTTCAGGTGATTATATTCAGATATGTTTATTTTTTGACTACACTGGGTCTTCATTGTTGCCCTCAGGCTTTCTCCAGTTACAGCAACTGGGAGTGACTCTTGGCTGTGGCACATGGGCTTCTCACTGAGGTGTTTCTCTTGTTGCCGCACGTGGGCTCACGAGCACAGGCTCAGTGGCACACGGGCTTAGCTGCTTCACAGCACGTGGGATCCTCCCAGACCGGGAATCGAACCCGTGTACCCTGCATTTGCAGGTGGATTCTTCTCCACTCTACCACCAGTTAAGTCCCTATAGCCAGATGTTTAAACACACGACTCTTGAGGCAGCTGGAGAACTGTCAACAGAAGTACCCCTAACGACTTTTACCTTTGACTTTGGGGTCCAGTGTCTTAACCCTAGCCAACAGCCACATCCTAAATTTAGGTGACTGAGAATTGAAGAACATTTCACTATAGGCTCATAATATGCAAACATAACATTTCAAAACTTAATAACATTTAGAGAGCAACTCAACATTATAACTCAATATTGTAACATTTTAACTTACTGTATACTTATGCAGTAAGTATCTTCCTAGTTGTGACCAAAGATAAGGAGTTTTTAGACTGCACAGATGGCAACCCACTCCAGTACTCTTGCCTGGCAAATCCTATGGACGGAGGAGCCTGGTGGGCTGCAGTCCATGGGGTCGCTAGGAGTCAGATACGACTGAGCGACTTCACTTTCACTTTTCACTTTCATACATTGGAGAAGGAAATGGCAACCCACTCCAGTGTTCTTGCCTGGGGGACAGGGGAGCCTGGTGAGCTGCCGTCTATGGGGTCGCACAGAGTTGAACACGACTGAAGTGACTTAGCAGCAGCAGCAGACTGCACAGACAAAGGGGATGGAAAATTGAACTTTCTGTACAATCATTTATGATCTCTAACTTCTATTCATTGTCCATCTTGTCTGGGGAAATCCCAGGCAAATCATACTTACCTGAGATGAGACCGCAGAACTAGTTGTTAGTTGTAGACGTGGTTTTCTCAGCTGTTGACTAAAAACGACGCACACTTCCCAGTACCATTTCTTTTTATGAATGAGTTCAATATTCGGAATCTGATAATTCAGAAGCATCTGTTTAGCTTCTCTTCCTTAGGCCTTTTTGAGGTTTTCCAACTCCAGCTTGTAGATTATTTAGACAGCAGAATTGTTGCCAACTTATGAAATCGTGTTGAAAGTCCTTGGTCTGGCTGTTGCCGTAGTAGGCAGCCTGATGCTCGGTCATCTTCTGATAAGCGCTCAGCTCTGCCTTTACTGCTTAGCCGTAATGTTTTATTACTGATCACAGTAAATGATGTTCCTTTGGCTCTTACAGAAGGCAGTTACAACAGGCAATTAAAATTGTAGATCTTTACACGGTGGCTGAGAATATTAAATCAAATCTTAAGAAAATCAGGTGAAACGTCGTTGAAGAGAAAGGCCACTTAGCTGCTATGAAGACCATTACCAGATCCAAAGTGCCAGATTCCCCTGCTCTTCCAAGAACACTTTGTATCTGAGATGTAAAAAAGGTGAAATTCATGTCATAAATAATAGAAGCCAGAAACTGACCTTAAGAAGCAGGCCCTTCCTGTGTTCTAACTGGTGAGCCCTTCGCAGGGGCCTCTGCGTGTGATTCTTTGTTGTTTCAGGCAATTATCCCGCCTGTGCCCTCTCACCTCTCACGATCTTCAGGAATATCCTGCTTGGCACAAAGTCAGTCCCCACTCTCCAAGCCCCGTGTAGCTCGATATCTGGCAAAGCAGGGCGCCCGCGAGTGTGAGAAGCGGGACTTCCGCTGGTCAGTGTAACTTGCTGTTGGCCCAGGAATGTCAGGCAAGCGTAGCTTCTTAAGGTGGGTTCCGAGCACTGCTCTTTTCTGTAGTTTTATAGGATCGCAGATATGTGAGCTCGGGACTTTCCGGTTCACCTTAGTTGCAGATGAGAATGACCATCTGGGGAGCCTGAAGATGTACTGTGTGGTTTTCCCAGGGAGCAAGACACAAACAAAACCCAGAAGAGCAAAAACTCTGGTGAAAGGATGACTGCTTTTTCACTCTGGTCCCCAGCCTGGACCTGGGAGTAGGAGTTAGAGCTCGAAGAGAGAAGGCGGAGCTGGCGACCCAGGCAGCTGGCCCCGCGGGTGGGTTGTCTGTCTGTCTGCCTGTTCCACTGATCATGGAGTTCGTTGAACTGTATCCCAGCTGGAATTAAATGACCCTCTCCCTGCAGCTCCCTTCCCTTCCCTTGAAAGACTGTCCACACGCTAACGTATCTCCCCATCAGGGTGTTGATTCAGACAGGGCTGAATCACAGCAAGGCTTGCTCTCATTTGGGAGGGTTTCCAGCAATAATGTGCTCCAGAATTCAGCCTGCTCCCTTTCCATCCCTTCAGAGTTTGGGAAGCACCCTGATTAGTCAGAGTGTCCTACGTGTGAAAACCATACAGACAGGCTGCCCTTTGGTTAACAGCTCATTTAAGAAAGTTTCAGTGGTTTACTCAGGAAGACCAAACTCAATAGAGGAAAACATCCTCAGAAAAACTTAGGCAAAAAAATGTTACCATCATAGAGAAATATAAAATGAATAGGCAATAGTTAGAGAGTCTCTCATTGTGATGATAACCACACTCTTACAAAGATGAAGGCAGGAGTTCTGCTGTCTTGAGTTCTGTCCCGGTGTTGACGTCAGCTGGGTTGACTCTGCCTCTGGAGTCTGTGCCTGAGGGACTGGGTGGTCACCAGCGTGCCCCCACGGGCTTCGGTGCTGACTGGTTGCTGCCCCTACCCTGCTGGCCTGATGGTCATTAGACATCTTGAATCCCTGGCCCAGAGGAACACTCAGGATGCACGGAGATGTAGCTGGACCGCCGTCGCAGGAGCAGCTGGCATCCTCTGCCGTTCCGGAGTCACCCTGTGCTCAGCCCCGAACACCTGAAGAGGAGCAGCCAGAAGCACCGCAGGGTCCTCTCCTTGGCTTCTCATTTTCCTTCAAAATGTATAACCCCCATTTGAGAACGTCAGACTTCCTCCCTGGTATTTTGTTCAGAAAGCGCTGAGCACCTAATATCTACCAGGCACTATAATTGACACTGAGGAAACTAAACGAATGAATGAGACACGTGGTTCTTAGGACGTCCCCAGCAGTCCAGAGAGGCTAAGACCCCACACTCCCAGTGCAAGGGCCATGAGCTCGATCTGATCAGGAAACTAAGATCCTACATGCTGCCATACGTGGCCCCCCAAAAACAGGACACATGCCCTTCCTGAGCTCGCTGTTTCTTGAGGAGAGGCGGATCCATGAGCAAACGTTGAGGATTCAGCACGTTAAATGCCAAATGGAATGTTTCTCT
This sequence comes from Aepyceros melampus, assembly GCA_006408695.1. Taxonomy (NCBI): domain Eukaryota; kingdom Metazoa; phylum Chordata; class Mammalia; order Artiodactyla; family Bovidae; genus Aepyceros; species Aepyceros melampus. The sequence goes on along the minus strand of SJXQ01011179.1, from coordinate 49,409 downwards.
TCCAGGCCCAGAGAAGCGCTGTTAGCGGAGCTCCGTCCTCTCGTCTCCCGTTGATGGAGGGACGCAGCACCAGCGCGGTGGTTACGAGGGGACGTCTGGGGTCGCACTGTGCTCCGTGGGGCTGGGGACCACTAGACATGCCGTCCTGGTGGCCGCTCCCCCGGCTTCAAACCCATGTCTCCCGCGCCTCCTGCGCCTCCTCCCTCCGTGCCTCCTGCGCCTCCTCCCTCCACGTGCGCTGTCTTCTCTCCACCAGAACGAGCTTTCCACCAGGCTGGGCGGGGGTCGTTTGTTTCTCCGCATGGCTCGAAGAATGCGTGTCAAGTAATAGGGAGCCTGTAAAGACTTCGAATTCCTGAAGCAGACGCATCGCTCTCTCCCGTCTTCACGCTTCGCCCTGCACAGGGGACCATCGTTTGTACTCTCTTGTTCTTTTCTTCCTTAACATGTGATTATTTGGCTGTGTTGGGTCCTAGTTGCGGCACGCGGATGCTCTGCTGCCCTGTGGGACTGTCTGCTGCCGCTCACGGGCTCTGCGGTGCGGTGTGCGGGCCTAGCTGCCCAACGGCACGTGGGATCCTAGTTCCCTGACCAGGGGTGGCACCCACGTGCCCACATTGCAAGGCCGATTCTTAGCCAGGGGACCACCAGGGAAGTCCCTTGCCCTCCTGCCCGTGACCTCTGCCACCTGTGGATGCTCGTGCCTTCTCACCGGCTCTCCTCTTGTCCTCCTCCAGCTCCTTGTCTTTGGGGGTTTCCAGCTCCTTTGGTTCTCTCCACTCCCACACAAGAGGCCTCTCCGTTGTCTCATCCTCGGGTGCGATGTTTTGTTTCTTTTCTGCTGCTCACTTCTCCTTGGAGGACTCACTGATTCTCTGACTGTAACTATCACCTTCGGTCAAATGTTCCCTCCCGATACTTCTCAGCATTCAGTCCTTGCTAAGTAGAGAGTTGGATGAATGACTTTAAGTCCATGATGACTCTAAAATCCTGATTATCTTCTAACTATTTAACTTCTTTGCTTGACTTAGTAAGGTGCCCTGATGAGGAAGTCTTGCTCCCATGCACCTCCTCAATTATGGATTGTTTTCTGTTTAATGACCCGTTTTGGCCCTCTGATCTCCGGCTTCCCTCTTTCTCTCTCTCCCTCGTCCAAGACAAAAAGCGATCAGGAAGTTAGGCCCTGAGAACAGACTCTCAGGTGGTGCTGTTGGACATTGTCACTTGGAAATTAAACTAGCCTGTGTCCTTCTACTTCCTGCCTCAAAGTCTGTTCTTAAATTCCCTACAAAGTCACCTCCCCTGCTTTCTGTGTCCCCAGCTCTCAGCTATCCCTGATCATGTAGTTAAATCCCAGATTCTTCAGAATGCCCATCCATCCATCCATCAGTCCTCTGTCTGGTTCACTCAACACACTTGAGTTCCTCCAGTGCTTGGTAAGCGGCAGCCCTGTGCTGGCCCCTGACGACGTCCTGGTACCCAGGCAGGCCAGACTCTGCTGTCAGAGGCTGCGTTGCTGGGAGGAGGAGCCAGACCAGCACTCCCACCTGGGCGTCCTAGGTTGGAGGCGGACGTTCCCCACACGTCCTGAGTGGGGACGTCTGCCCCTTCCTTTTCTAATCCTTCTCCTGCTTTAAAAGGTAGGGTTGGGAAAGTGAAAGTGAAAGTCACTAGTTGTGTCCGCTTTTTGTGACCCAATGGACTATACAACCCATGGAATTCTCCTGGGCAGAATACTGGAGTGGGTAGCCTTTCCCCTTTCCAGGGGGTCTTCCCAACCCAGGGATCAAACCCAGGACTCCCGCATGGCAGATTCTTTACTGTCTGAGCCACCAGGGAAGCCCAAGAATACTGGGGTAAGTAGCCTATTCCTTCTCCAGGGGATCTTCCCTACACAGGTCTGCACACATTGTGGGCAGTCTCATTAGCAGCTGAGTCACAGGGAAAGCCCAAGAATGCTGGGGTGGGTATCCTATCCCTTATCCAGCAGGTCTTCCTGCCCCAGGAATCGAACTGGGATCCCCTGCATTGTAGGCGAACTCTTTACCAACTGAGCTATCAGGGAAGCCCTCTGGTTGGTAAGCATGAGGTTAATATGTGCGAGATATGTGTTGAAGCAACCCTTTTTGTGAGAAGAGCTCACAGTGGTTCTTATTTGTATGACTATTAGTGAGGCTTATACAGAGAAAACCAGAGAAGGCAATGGCACCCCACTCCAGTACTCTTGCCTGGAAAATCCCATGGATGGAGGACCCTGGTGGGCTGCAGTCCATGGGGTTGCTAGGAGTCGGACACGACTGAGCAACTTCACTTTCACTTTTCACTTTCATGCACTGGAGAAGGAAATTGCAACCCACTGCAGTGTTCTTGCCTGGAGAATCCCAGGGACGGGGGAGCCTGGTGGGCTGCCATCTCTGGGGTCGCACAGAGTCGGACACAACTGAAGCGACTTAGCAGCAGCAGCATATAGAGAAAACATGAAAAAAATTCAAGAGACAGATTACATTAGCGATAAATAGAACAGATCAGTGGAATTTCAGCCTCCGAGCCATCAGTATCACTTTTCCCAGGAGCGGGGTCCTTCTGCGGGCAGAGCTGACCGAGCCCTGTGGCCTGATACAGCGCCAGAGTGTCAGCCTGTAATTTAAGAGATGGATCGCTTTGCAACTGGACCGTTAGCGGACGCCCTTCATCTCTAAGCCGTCCGTATGCGATCCATGGAAAGTAACTTTCTTGTAACTCACGTGTTACATGCATGACTGACATACGTGTGCACAAAGGGACTCAGACACACAGGTGGAGCTGTCGTCCCAGCTCCGGCCGCCGCAGCGAGACGCCACAGACAGGGCAGTGTGAACGGCTCGCCGAGAGCCAGCTGCGCGGTGCGTGCTGGTGAAACCTTTCTCCCTGCTTGCAGACAGCCGTGTCCTCTGTGCACCCGTCGGGGGAGGGAGGGAAGCGAGATGCCTGGCGTCGTTTCCTTTCTCATCAGGACACCAGTCCTGTCACATCGGGGCTGACCTCATACCTCATCTTACCTTAGTTCCCTCTGCAGAGGCTGGATCTCCGAAGCTAGTCACAGGGAGGGCTAGAGCTTCCACGTGCGGATTTCAGGGTTCCCCGACGGTCCAGCAGGTACAGAATCCACCTGCGAGGCAGCAGACGCAGCAGATGCGGGCTCTGCCCCTGGGCCGGGGAGGTCCCGGAGAAGGGCGTGGCGGCCCTCTCCAGTATTCTCGCCTGGAGAATCCCCCGATCAGAGGAACCCAGCGGACTACAGTCCATGGGGTCGCAGAGTTGGCCGCTGAGCACAGCACAGCGCATGTGGACTCTAGGGGAAGATTCAGTTCACAGCCGCCCCCAGTTTCTTCCACCTCCTGTAGCTTCTCTCCTGAGGGCTTAGATCAGGAATCCAGACTTCCCATCTCTGGGATGTGTTTGCTCCTTGCCCGGGTCTCCTTTAGTCCACACAACACCTTAAAAACCCATGAACCAGTATTTAAGCACTGAGAAACTTTTCTGACCTCAGAAACTGTTTGACAAGTTGCCACCTCCCCCGGAGGAGCGGTCTCCCTAGCTGAGCACCTCCTCCTGAGGCAGAGGCTAGGGTCTTCCTGGGGAGCACACTGTTCTTTGTTTGGGGAAAACATTCCTGCGGCATGCTGAATTATCGCAAGTTTAAAGCTGCGAGATGGGCAGCTGTTTCAGAGTGAGAGAGAAGTCTCTTGTTCTTGAGGAACTCGGGTGTTTGTGTTGACAGACCCCCTCTTTGGAGGGAAATGTTTCTGAATCTCCCGCCGCTGCTCTGGGGCACCTGAGCTCTGACCCATGGGCCCTTCTGTGATGATGGGGGTCCTCTGTCCTTGAGCCGTGCCGTGTGGCGGCCAGTACCCGCAGGGCACTGTCGAGTACTCGAAGTTGTGACTAGCGTTTGAGCAGGTGGATCTTTAACTTTACTAATTTATTTTAATTCTAGTAACCGCATGTGTCTGGGGGTAAACTAGGCAGAACAGTCCTGTACAGAAGGGCTCCCGCTGAAGCCACCTGCATGCTGCCTTTGCTCTCCGCGTGCTCCTGGGGTTGTGTAGAGGTGGCGAGGGCGTGTCTTGACCACTGACACTCCGGCTCCAGCCCCCTTGCTGATGTGAGCGGACGCACACCTGGGTTCACACGCCGAAGGTCTGCAGCCGCGGAGCAGCTTCCCCTGGGCAGACTTCTGTTGGCAAAGACGGGTGGTCAGTCACTCCTCTGGGGCAGCTGCGCTGCGCACCTCCAGGGTCTATAATAATCTGTGTTAACGGCGCCCCGAAGAAGTGGTCAGCTCACGGCCAGTGTGGGGTACTTGGCGAGTGGCTGATGACCTCATCACAGTGCCTTACACAATATCTCATACGCCAAGTCTTGTGCTGGGCATTGGACGGTCAGGGAAGCCAAGGGTGAGAAGGTCGTCTAATTAAACAGGAGATTAAAAGAAGCGTGGGAGCCGCAATAGAGAGAAGCCCTGGCCACTACGGAAGCCCCGAGGTGGACATCCAGCCCCATCTGGGGGACCCTGGGAAGGGGGTCCCGGAGGCACTGATGCTGTCTGAGACCAAGGGTTGAGTAGGAGTTCGCCTGCTCAAGAGTTGGGGAGGAGGCCGCCCTGATAAGGGCACAGCAGTGCCTGGGGTCAGCAGACCCCACGCTGTTCACGGCTGGAACATACCAGCTTCCGGGACGAGAAGCAGGCTCCGTCCGAGCAGAGGCTCAAGAGGCCTGTTCAGGAAATGTGAATAGGCTTAAAAATTCCAGAAGATTCCACGTGGACACTGAAGAGCTGGTGGCCCTGGACCCACATGTCCTCACGACAGCGGGGAGCCAGAGCGGCTGCCGCCCGAGTCTCGTGGGCAGTCCTGGCGGTCCCGGACAGCCGCCCTGACAAGGACGCCAGCCAGGCGCCGGTTACTGTCCTCCTCATAGCGGGACGTCTTCTGCGGTGCCCGGTCTCTATCAGAAAGAGGGGAGGGGAGGTCAGGCAGAGAAGCTGGAGCGTCTCACGGTACTCAGCGGAGTCGTCCCTGCTGCCTGGCCGCTTGGTGCCCTCTGCTCTCCACTAACTGACGGGGTTCACCTCCACCCAGGACCCTCAGGTCGGGGCTCAGTTACTCCGGAGCCCCAGAGATGGATGGGTTTCCAGGAGCCAGTTTCTACCCTGCGTTCACACATGGACTGTCTCCTGGGCTGATCTGCCCGAGGAATCGTCTGCAGCAAAGGAGCAGGGCATCCCCTCCCTTTCTCAACTGCTTTTCTCCTACCGGCCAAGGGAAGAGGCTTCGTCCCACCAAAGGCTAGTCTTTCTTCCATGCATTGCTCTGGACTGTCAAGCCCTCCACTTGTTGGACGAAGAATAATTTCAAGCACTGGGGTCAGTGCTGAGAAAGCATGTGTCCTTAATAACTGGGTAAGAGATCCCCTTGCAAGTTGGACGGCTTTCAGTTCTTAGCTTTCGACAGAATGGAAGGAGGACTTAGGCAAGCTGTCAGCCAACAGATCATGAAAAATAATGTTTGATGATAAATTACTGTGTGACTTTGGGCATAGCCATCGGAATAATGTCAAAAAAATGACTGACATTGTTACAGTGAAACTTCCATTCTCATCTACTTATTTATGAAAATAAGTTTTCTCGGTGCATACATTTATAAAAACAAAAAATAGGAATAAGATTGATGCTGAATGCTTTCTCATTTTAGCTGGAAGTAATATTCATCCATGAATACATGAACTAATTAAAAGAGAACAGTCTCATTCATCTCATTAAGAGGTGCATTTCCAGTAGAATTTTACTTTTTATATTCAGGATTTTTCAAAATTCGTAATGATATATGTTGGTTTGATTTATTAAATATTAATAATAATTATAATGGATAACTAACCTAGAAATTTTTTTAACATACAGAGTTTTAGAATTAGAGGAATTTGAAAAAAATGAAATATCTCTCCTTTCTTATGTAGAGAAGTGTGATGCCATGATAAAAGACTTTCAAACATAAAACATACTACAATGAATAGAATTCTGTCATGGATTGAAGGAGAAAAAAGAATGACATAAAATTTCTAGACATTAAAAGGAGATTTTTAAATGAATGAAGGCTGGTATCATTTCACAAAGGAATCTAGGTCCCTTTTAGGTGCATGTGAAAGAGTGAGCTGAAGGTTTATTTAAAATACGCTAGAAATTAAATGTTGTTATTCAGTTGCTTAGTCATGTCCGACTCTCTGCGACCCCATGGACCGCAGCACGCCAGGCTTCCCCGTCCTTCACCGTCTCCTGGATTCAATGTAACCATTTAAAATATAAGCTTAAAAGGTGTGAAAAGGATACAGGGATATGGTTTCTCACAGTTCCCTTATGGTTGATGTGGGCATAAATACGTGAAGCCCACGTTCAGTGAAAGTGGTAGAGAGAGGTCTGTGCTTAGTTTGGAGATGAAAGTTGAGACGGAAAGAGGTGAGGCGGGGGTGTGGAGCTGAGGACTGCTGACTGCCCTCCTGAAGGGCCCGGAGAGTGGAAATGCGAGGTCCGCTGACAACGGAGAGGCCACAGGAAACTCAGAAGTGCCGGGCCAATGTATTTAACAACATCATAGGGAAAGTGACAGAATGGAGTAAAAGTATCGTTAAGTATGTGACACTCTCCTTAACCCTGGACACTCAAGAAAGTTACTGGGCTGGTTCAGGACCTTTTTTAAGCACCCAGGTGATGTTACTATAGCCAGCCATCCCTGAAAATTATCAGACCAAACCCAAGGTAGGTCCTTGGACCGTAATTATCATATCATCTAGGGAGCTTGTTAGAAATGCAAAATTCTGAGCTCCATCTTAATGGCTGCTTTATCAAATTCTGCATCTTAACAGGATATTTAGGCAATTCCTATTCTAAACAGTAAAATTTGAGAAAACCAAGATTTCTAACACATTCCCAGGTGATACTGCTGATTGAACAGCCGAGTTCTTGAGTGGTGCTGTGCAGAGGTTCTAGAGCAAAGCTGCTCAAAGTGTGTCCGGGGACCAGAAGCGTCAGCATTACCTGGATACTTACTAGACAGGCAGATTCCCAGAGTCTCACCCCAACCTAGGACCGGCACCTCCGGGGCCACGGTCAGGAACCTGTGGCTCAGCCAGCTCTCCAGATTCTGATAGTAAAATTCGAGAAGGACTGCTCTAGAGAGAACCCGCATGGATCTGGACCACTCTGAGCCTCCAGTTAGTTCAGGGAGATGGCTCGGAGTTCAAGACGGGGAAGGACAGCTTAGTGAGAGACTTGCTGCCGAAACTGTCATCCCAAGCTTCACTCGTCTCCAAGCCTGTGGCCACCCATTCTGCTGCGGGCCCTGGATGCATAACAAGTGGGGAAAGTCCCCTAGACACTTTGAGGAAGGTCTCAATCACCTCCCCCGCCCAGACCAGCAGCCCAGTCCAGCTGACATGCTGGCTGGGGGCGAGGAACACACCCTTCCTTCCTCACTCTGCGTCACTGGAATTGACTCCCTGACAGCCTGGCAACAAAGCATCCAAGTCTGCATGGCAAAGAGAGCATGGTGTCAGCAAACCAGGAAACAGCCGCGGCATTTGTGGAGGCTCAGGAGAGCATGCGGCAGCAAGGAGAGGAGGGGGCGCGCCACCTCGATGCCTGCAGAAGCCCCTCCCCAGTCACTGTGCAGGGGGGAGCACCGGTCCAGCCAGAAGCCGCCTGTGGGACTCGATCGTGGAGGGGCTTGTGCAGACCGGCGCCTCCCTGGGCTCTCGACTTGCAGGCTGGTGCCAACCCAGACAGAGGACAGACTCACTCTCCTTGACTCTGTTGACTTCAGGATTCTGCAGAGTGTGGGCTCACCTTGCTTTGTTTTCTGGACCAAGCTGAATACCCTGGCTTCAAATTGTCTTCTCTTTGACTACAGATGGGATATGATTTATTAACTTTGTCTCTAACAATTTTTAAAAAGGAACTTTTATTGTGGAAAAGAAATTGTTAAAATTTTATCACCTGCAAAATAGAACTTGGCTCTTTCTTCTCCAAATTAACTAAAATTGATGATATTCCTTCATTAGTTCTCATTCATTTTTTAGCACATCTGATTTTTTTAAATTCATAATGCTTTTGATGAAAATTAATTAGTTTCTTTTAGAACTGAAACAATATTATCATAGGCACTCAGACACTGTGATACAAAAAGGCCTTATTATAAAGCCTGGCCTCCACTCTGAAGGTTTGAGTCTATTTTCTAGAGAACCCAGCTGACGATGAGACTGCAGAGGCGTTCTGGTTTCTTCACTGCTGAGGATTTGGGCCTCAGTCTTTCCATCTGTAAAATGAGGAGTCTGAACCCTGTGAAGTCTAAACGTCTGTTTTATGAGCCCAACAAAACTAAATAAACTTTTATAGACTAGATGTGAGAAGAATATATACAAAGGCTTCTGTGACTATTATGCTGATTAAACATTTTCTCAACCCTGTAAAGAATACCAATCAAAAGCTGACTGGTGCGGCTCTAGGATTTTTCCCCAGGCGGGGATCCTCAAACAGGGCCGAGGGATGGGAGGAGGGGAGTGGACTCCATCAGGAGTCAGGTCCTAGACTGCAGGGACTGGAACTTGCCGACCTGGCTCTCAGGGGACACTGAAGCTTGGCGTCTGCACCTTCACAGATCTTCTTCCCCAGATAAACAGCTTCCTACAACTTACTCTCTTTTGCAATACAACACTGTGAAACCAAACTCCAGCAAACTCAGGGGAAAATTCACGTTTTCAACTATAATTTCAACAGTGAAGAATTTGGAGAGAACCACCTCGAAAAACCCTTAATGCCAACAGCAGCTCCCAGCAGGAGTCCCAGGCATGGGACAGCGCTGTCCTGAGCCTCAGAGACAGAAGTCAAACCTACTTTCCTACCGTGTTTCTGATTTGGTCTGAGTGAGCAAGAGCCTTAATTCGGATACTATGTGCGATTATGTGTTCAAAATCCATTAGGAGTAAAGCCTCCTGAAAGAATCCAGTCATTACGTAACAGCCAAGTGTGCATTTCCCCCGCCACACCCCTCCACAAGAGAAGGGCTTTTCACGTAATACTTGGTCAGCCAGAATGTGTCTCAGCAGAACATCTGTGGTCACACAAGACACAGAGAAGGAACCGGGCTCCGCGGCCCGGCCCAAGGAGGCTGCCCGCTGCCGGGCAGTGTCAGGGGAGGAGGTCTGAGAGCCGGGGCGGGGCGAGAGTGGGGACCCAGCAGGTTCTCATGAACAGAGGGATCTGAGCCGGGAGGCGAAGCCGCTTAAGCCAGGGGGTGAAAGAGGATAAAAACATCATCTGGGTCTGTCAGTGGTCGGCCAGACCCATGGAAAGAACAGAGGGATGTGTGGGCCGTGGAGCTCATCAGATGGCCTGCAGTTTGCTTGTGCTGAAAAGAGGTCCTGCTGCTGCTGCTGCTAAATCGCTGCAGTCGTGTCCAACTCTGTGCGACCCCACAGACGGCAGCCTACCAGGCTCCCCCATCCCTGGGATTCTCCAGGCAAGAACAGTGGAGTGGGGTGCCATTGCCTTCTCCAACGCATGAAAGTGAAGTCCCTCAGTCGTGTCCGACTCCTAGCAACCCCATGGACTGCGGCCCACCAGGCCCCTCCGCCCATGGGATTCTTCAGGCAGGAGCACTGGAGTGGGTGCCGTCACCTTCCCTGAAAAGAGGTCCTAGCCCTGCCCTGAGGGGAAGCAGGTCTTGGCTCAGAGTCCCCAGGCAGTGGGTCTCCCTTCAGCATTTACATGGGGTCCTCTCTGTGCACAGTTTTTTTAAATTTTTTTTCAAGTGCAGACTAGTCAGTTAAAAGAAGCTCCATTTGCAGTGAATATTCAACACTGAACAGGCCACTTGCTGTATGAGCCCCCCAAAAAATAAAACACCTGAGTGAACAGGGAAAATTACTGGCTACGTTTAGGGAGCGACTGGACCCTAGTATGAACAGGCTGAAAGTGTGGTTTCTGGAATAAGTTTAGTGGAAATGGTATTTTATTGGAGCTGCTCCCCTACACACAACTTTACAGAAATCCAATTTAATAACTTTAGACCAGATTCCCAATTACTTGAAGAAGGTTGGGTTTGCATGTCTTGATAGCGCATATATATTTCTGTTTGAAGTAAATGAGAGGAGCTTGCATGTAGCAGGAGGAAAAAGGGCCCAGAAGTTGTATTAACAGTAAGTTTAGGGTGCTGATAGATGACACGCTCCCTTATTTCTGTGAGCTGAATAATAAAAAGGCTCCCAGGGGACACACAGCCAGTCACGTGTGTGTGCATACACACACCACACGTAGGCACACATGGGAAACAGAATACGCACGGACACAGCCCTTGGGGGTATGCCGTTAATACACTGTTTAAAGGGATCTCAGTAAAGATTTCCCATAAATTATGTTTATTGCATAAAGTGAGTAGAGTATTAGGTGCGAATTCTAAATGTGCTCAGGGAATTCTAACCTCTGATTTTAAAAAGAGAAGAACGTTTGCCTAAGGAACTTGATTGCCTCCTGATAGATTTTGGAAAATATATACCGTGTTCATCTCGGACCACAGTCAGTGTTTCCACACAAACCACTCTCCCTCCCGCAGCCGCCCTTGCTCCTCACTCCCTCGGCACACTGCTGACCCTGAAGAAGAGGAGCCAGCTGACCCCTCTATGAATTCCCTCCAAGGCGCTGTGTACCGCCTGGCTCTTAACTCGCTTCCCGCCTGTTTCCCGGGGGTCTTCCTGCTTCTGCTCACACCTGAAACGCCTCCACTTCCTGGAGCCTGTCTTGTGGGAGGCCTGGCCCTGCTGTCTCCTGGCCCTGCAAACTTCTCACGTGTCCTGCTCCCTCTTGCCACCACCAGGCTCCCATCAGCTCGCCTGGACTCTGCACAGGCTTGTGCTCCTACTGAAAGAACTGTACAAAGCTTGGTACCTCCTTGCATATTTCTTAAAGGTATTAAAATGTTTATTAATCATAAACATTTTCAAGAAATATCTGTTATTGACTTAATTGACTGTGGTCTTCCCAGGTGGCTCAGTGGTAAAGAATCTACCTGTCAATGCAGGAGCCTCAGGAAAACAGGTTTTGATCCCTGGATCAGGAAGATTGCCCTGGAGAAAGGAAAGCAACCCGCTCTTGCCTGGAGAATCCCAGGGAAAGGGGAGCCTGGTGGGCTGTAGTCCATGGGGTCACAAAGAATCAGATAGGGCTGAATGACAAGCACACGTGTGTGTCTTGAGTGATTATCATATGCCATTTTTAATATTAATAAAAACAGGACATCTTTTTTAATTTCTAAAAAGTGTCTGAGTTCTTGACCAAATCTGAGGGACTAACTGAAAAAAAAAAAATCCCATATGTGCATGATTATAATTCAAAATTATACAATACATGTTGGAATTTTTACTTGTTAGAGTGAAAATTATCATTTTATTAAAATGCATTTAAAGCTTGTTAAAAGCAGACAAAGATACTATCTAGCACGAATAATAAGCTTTTAGGAGACAATGTCTCTCTTGAAGACATGATATCGTCTTTCTAATTGAATTATTTGGTGATATTAACATTTTAATGAAGGAATTATCCTATTTTATATTTCTTAAGAAATTGATATTTAATTTCTGCTTCACGTTAATAATGTTGTAAGTATTTAGCATATTTTAACTCTGAGTTAAAACTAGTTTATATTTCATATTTCCATAAAGAGAGAAGCTGAATGCGCTTCGTTGTCTTATGTGTTTGTATTCTTGCCTCTAGTGGAGTTGTAGTTTGAAAATACTAATCCCAAGAGAATACTAACTTAGATAAGCAGTATCTTTGATGTTAGCATTTGCCAATCATACAGGTGTTGTGAGGATGCGTATTAAAAACAGCCCTGTTCACTAAGCACGGTCTCCTGGCATTGGTACCTTGGTACGTGTGGTTTATGGGAAAGTCTGAGAGCGGCTCCCCACGGCCCGCCAGCAAAGCTCCCTCACAGGCGGCCACTGTGGGCCCAGCAGAGTCGCCCTTTGGAAAAGACTGGACCCAGAAGCGGAACGGCTGAATGGCTCCTGTCGCCCCCGGAGGAAGAGAAATGGATTTAAGCCGTGGCTGCTAAGGACCAGACGTGCCAATGAGAGAGTGCGTTCCGATATCCCCGAGAGGTTCCGACAAGTAAGAGAGGAACGAGCTCCTCACAGGAAGGACGTGTTTGAAGCGTATTTTAGACTGCTTCATGGTTCCGATGCCTTGAGAGGTTGCTTGTGGAGTGGGAGGGGAGTCAATCTGAGTGAACGGAAAGAGCAGGAAGTGTTGGATGGGAAGCCGGCCTTTTTGTGGACCATCGAGTTAGAGGACAGGCCCCCCCGCTGCCCTCCAGGCCCCCCCGTTCATGATAACTCTGTTCAAGGGTGTGGGTCGACTCTTGTTTTTCTCTTGGGATCGTTGTTACATCATTCTGAAATTTTGATGACGAAGGTGACTCTGGCTAGTGTCCTCTGTCTAGCAGACCAGAGGGCTGGAGGAAGAAAGTCTCTGAAGGACAGCTCACGTGTTTGGAAGATGCATTCGGAAGACGTGGTTACCACGCTGTCATCAGCCATCACAACTGGAAACACACCCATTTTAAGAGTCTTGCAAAATGGGTGAGAGGTGCTGTTTGTTTGAAAATCTGTTTCTTGAAATTTACTTTAAAACATTCTATTTAAGGAAAGAAAAACCTGTTTCCTTAGTCTTTAAACACCACGAACCTTTGCCATCGCAGTCGCCTACCCCCAGGGATCAGCCCTTATGAGCGCAGAGTGTTGACTCGTGGTCCCGCCAACGGGTTCTGTCTTCCTCCCAGCAGCGTGGGCGGGACGTGTCTGCCACGTGGCTGATGCCCAGTGTGTGTGCTGACTTTGCGTTTGGAAAGATGGGAAGACGTCTCTTGTTCAGACTAAACCTGGAAGCAGGTTGCAGCCCTGAGTGTAGATGCTGGAGTGTGCTCGTTTATTTGACAGTCCTGGTGGCGTTTACACAGCGTCCGCTGTCGGGGATAAAGCGATAGACATGACTGTCTTTTAGGCCCTCCCAGTCTAGTCTATCTTATGTGTTACAGTCCTTAGGGGTTTTTTTTAATCAAGTGAATTTAAATATTGAAAACTACGTGAGGAAATTTTTGTAATTAGATTTTGAATATGTGTATGTGTTAATTTTTTGTTAAAAAATAAAGTTTAACAGATTTCTTAATTTGAGAATATGGAATAGGGATTATAACTCCACGGAATAAAGTACTTGAGGATGGCACAGTAAATCTCACTTTTTTAGAAAACTTGTCGGGGCCAAATATGACCCATGGAATGCTAGAGGAGCAGGGGTTCAGGTCTCTGCTCCGTCCCTCCCTCGTCTCACGACTCCCCGCGGGAAGGGTGCCTGCAGACTCTCGCTAAGCTAGAGGAAAGGGGAGAAGGCGCTGCCCGGGGCGATCGAGATGAGCACCAGGGCCCACAGGAGACCCGCGCCCTCCTCTCCCCGCAGTGAACGGACGCAGGCTGTACTCGGGCATGGGTCCTCAGCCCAAGAGACGCCTGGTCTGTGCGAGGTGCACAAACACGCCTTAGAGAGCGTTTGTGCAGATTAAGTCAGATGACATAAAAAGAGCTCCTCGAAAACGGCAGACACTCAGCAAATGCTCATTATTTCCCCTTATTTCCCTGCCCACGTTCTCAGTACGTACTGACCGCTGCTATCTGGTATCGGCCACTGAAGATGATGTTTATAGAGCGCAGCAACCACACTCCCTGGTGCTGCCAAGCAGGTCTTTCAGTGGGAACGGAATGCAAACTTAATACTGTAGAAAGTCACAGTTACACTCGAGAACCTATGTTTATTAGAAAATATAAAAGCGACCATGTGGATTTATTCCACAGTATTTTCTACTGGAATAGAAGAAGAATATTTGAGGGGTTTCAGTTCAAATGGGGGATTAGGATTCTTCATAGCCTCTTCCTCTTCCTCCAAATGGTAGAAACAGGAACACAGATGGATAGATGAGAGACAGACGATAAATGAATGATAGATGATGGATGAATAGGTGGTGGTTGTTCAGTCGCTCAGCTGAGCTTGACTCTTTGCAGCCCCTGGACTGCAGCACGCCAGGCTCACCTGTCCTTCGCCATCTCCTGGAGTTTGCTCAGCTCACGTGCGTTGAGTCGGTGATGCCAACCGACCACTGCATCCTCTGGTGCCCTCTTCTCCTCCTGCCCTCCATCTTTCCCAGTATCAGGGTCTTTTCCAAAGATTCAGCTAGATAACATAGAAAGAAAAAAAAAGGAAAGGGGATATATTATGAAGAATTCCTGAAGAGAGAGAGCAAACAAGAGTGCATGGAAAGGAAGCTTGGGGACGGCGGAGCAGCACTAGAGGTGGGAGCCGCCGAGGGCGCGGTGGCACGGAGACGCAAACGGGGGCCCTGACGGCTCTGCAGCAGCTCCGCCAACAGTGTTCCGCACGCCCGCGGACGTCTCACTGCCCCGTCTGCTGCGGCCACAGACGTATTTCCCCACAGGCGAGAGCTCTGAGTACTGAGATTTGTGTGTGAGAGAGGCCAGTCCTCTAGTTCTAAAGCCAGGAGGAGAGGTTAGAACTTACTCCCCGAAGGCTACCTAGATAAGCACGCCGGTCAGCAGCACCGTGACCCCCTCCTCTCACTTCAGTGAGGAGATTCTACCGTGAAGTCTCAAAGGCAAAGATAAACACAACACCAGGGGACCCTCGACAGCCAGGAAACACCGCGAAAGAGAGACGACACCAAGCTCAACAAAGGGTGTTTATGCAAGGGAACGTTGAGAAGAGCAACTCAGACAGGAGACGCATGCTTTACTTCAGGAACACATGAGAGAATGCTCATCAGTAAAAACTAGGGATCCTGGGACTTCCCCTGGGGCCTCCAAGCATATCATAGAGAGGAGCAATAAGCTGTCGACACTGGAGCAGGAAGGAATGAATGTGCTGCGTTTGGGTATCCAGTGTGAAAGCTATCTCCAACATTTACTTGCTAAAGGCAATCATTTCCCCCTCCCTGCCTCTGCTTGTGATTCTGGGGGTCATGAAACAGGAGGATGAAGCCGGAGGATAATCTCCCGCCCACCCGTGGTCAGCTGGGCGCTGGGTTAGGAGTCTCCTTCCAGGCTGCCTTGTCCTCATGGACCTTTTACTTCTGGTGTCTTCAAGGTAGTGGCACTCTTAGGATGTGAGAGGCGCTCATCAGCCAGGTTCCTTTGGATTTCAGGGAGCAGAGGAGCTCAACTCAAACCGTTTTCTTTTTTTATTTTATTTATTTTAATTGGAGGTTAATTACTTTACAATATTGTATTGGTTTTGCCATACATCAACATGTGGCAGATTCAAACCGGTTTCTAACAGCTAGGTGGCATCGCGTGTGCAGCCGGAGGGCAGGGCAGCGCCTGCAGAGGCCTTGGAGCCTGGCTCCTCCCTCCTCTCTCTTGTTTGTTTCTTTGTTTAAGTAGAATCCATGCATCGTTCCCTTTGATGTCTCAGTAAACCCGGAGCTGCGTCTCCAGTACCTCGTTTCTTCCCTGCTTGCAGGGGTTGGTAATCCCACATGGGCGTTTCTGGGTCTGGGGAGGTTTGTGTGCTTCAAGCTGAAGAGTTTTAGTTGGTCCCCTGCTGCTTGGTTGCCTCCAAAAAGAAATGGAATGAGTAATTTGAACACAAATGGGAGAAAGCAAGGCTCATTTCCATCCCAAGGAGAACTTGAATGTCTCCACCAGAAGGGCTGTCTGTTAACTTGGTGCTCGTTCAAAACCTTATTTGGGGCTAACACTTCTTTATAAGACAGCTTCGTGTGCCTGGAGTAATTCACGGAGATTGATTTGTAAAACATTCTGAATCAATTAAGGCTTTAATCAGCAAAGAAGCAAACTTCACATGGCTTGTGGACTAATTTTACCATCTCCCATCAAAGTGACCTAAGCTGAAAAAAGAAAACAATTACGAGGATGCAATTATCTGTCCTGATTGCTGAATTAGGAGTTTGTGTTTACCCGTCCCCACGTAAAGGTGGGTACCGTCTGTGGAGAACAGCCCCAGCAGCTGTCGGGGTGACAGGCACCCCTCCTCGCAGACCCTCAGGAACTGATGGCTGGGTCCAGAAGACTCCAGCCATCAGCTTTGAGTGACCCGGCACAACGCAAAGGCTCCTGGGTACTGTTTTGTAGAAATGTTTTTGAGAGCAAGTTTCCAAAAGCTCCTTGCCAACAGCAAGGACTTCTCGGGAACCCCTTGAATCTACATCTCATTTGAATTACTACATCTGCAGACCCATCTACTTACGCAATGATTAGGAAATTGGTTTCCTTTATTTAGACCAGAGCTCAGCTGTGGCTTCATGTTGGAATCACAAGGGGAGCTTCGGAAAGTCCCAGAACCCACCCAGGCCTATTCCACCAGAACGTTGGGGGCAGGGGAGCCAGGCATGGGCCCTTTTCAAAGTTCCCCAGGTAATTCCAGGCTGCAGCCAGGATCGAGAACCCCTGACTGAGACAGCGTTTCCAGGAGAGCACAATCCCAGTCTGTGTTGCTATCACATGGTGGCTGTGTCGTTCTAAACTAGAGTAATTTTTGTCCTTTTATTCTTCTCAGTAAAGGGTGTGTGGCTTTCCAGGTGGCTCAGCAGTTAAAGAACCCACTTGCGAGTTCAGGAGATGCAAGAGCAGGGATTTGACCCCTGGGTTGGGAAGATCCCCTGGAGGAGGGCATGGCAGCCCACTCCGGTATTCTTGCCTGGGAAATCCCCTGGACAGAGGAGCCTGACAGGCTCCAGTTCATGGGGTCACAGAGTCGGACATGACCGAGTGGCTGAACATAGCAACACACGACGACACAAAGGGTGTGTGTTAAATATAGAAATAAAGGTGATTTTTGTGACCTTATCAGACTTCCCCTCCCATATTTACAAATCAGAAAGATCCCTTCCTCAGACACTTTCTATTCCAAGTTTGGAAACTGTGGTCACCTGAACTATATGTTATGTCAACCTTAGATAATCAGTGACTTTCATTTAGTTTTGTCCTTGTATTTATCAGAAATGTCATCCTTTTTCTGACAAAACTAGGATTTGAGATGCTGGTGGCCCTCTTGTTGAGGGCATCTGGCCTTAGCCCCGTATATTGCAGGGCCCCTCAGATGGGGACAGGCCGCTCCTCCACCTCTGTTCGGGACTGGAGAGCCCTCCTTGGCAGTGTGACCGGAACACCCCAGGAGGAGACCCGGCACCCCCGTCCGTCCGCGGGGTGCTCGCCTCTCACGCCATCTCGCCGCTCATCACACAGCTTCCTCCGAGAGAAGTTCTGGCAGAAACTTTTCTCAAAGTTTCCATCAGTGTCTCCACACCCCATTGCTGAATGGGTCCTTTTGTTTAAAAAAAAAAAAAAAAAGATTGTGATAAAATATGTATAACATAAAGGTTACCCTTTTAAGCAGTTCTGAATGACACTGAGTACTTTCCCAGGGTTGCACAACCATCACAGTCCACTTCTGGGATTTCCTCATCTTCCCACCCTGAACGTTTCTCCCCTCTACACGGCAACTCACTGTTCCCTGCGCTCGTGAGCTCTGCTCTCCTCGCCGTCTCTGTGGGTCAGGTTGCTCCTCCTCTGCGTGGAATCACGCGTTTGCCCTCTGTGTTAGACGGCTTTTGTGTTGGATAATGTTTGCAGGGTTCATCCAGGTTGTGGCAGGCGTCAGAATGGCCTTCATTTTTAAGACTGATTAACACTCCCGTGTATGGATGAGCCTCATTTTGTTCACCCACTCATCCATCAATGGACACCGGGGCTCTTCCGACTTTTCGGCTGCTGTGACTAATGCTGCTCTGAACGTGGATGTGCGAGCATCTGTTCAAGTCTCCGCTTTCAATCCTTTTGGTCACACGCCCAGAAATGGACTTGCTGGATTGTATGGTAATCCTGTTTGACTTTTCAAGGAACTGCCATATCGTCTTCCACAGCGGTGCACCATTTACAAGATGAGCGCACCTTGTCTGTATTTCCCCCCACGTCACCATTTAGCTAAGTCCCATCTCTCCCCAGTGAGGGAAGGAATGCAGAGCGGAGGGGGAGAGACAAACGGACTGGGAGTGAGCATCTCTCTGCAAAGAAGCCTTTTCCTCAGAATTATCCCCCGAATGTAGCAAAGTCTCCTTTGCTCCTAATTGAACTTCATCTCCGGCTGCCAGCCTTCTGGGGTTGCCAGCTTTGTCCACACTTTTCATATATTTATACAGCTTCCCACCGCTCAAACCTCTTTCCCTAGACATCAGACAGGAGTACAAAGCATACCCTGGCCTTGCACTTGGGGAGCGAAGCGTGTCCGAGGAGATGAGACTTACAGGAAGCCCTGCTGGAGCCACTGTGGAGGGGGCAGGAGAGAGGGGAAGGAGAGGGTGGAAACGGGGGTTTGGGTGGACAGAGCCTCCTGACGAAGGGAGGGTAGAATTAGCCCTGAAGGAGTGAGTCTGACTCACTGAAGGAGAGAGACTGGGGAGAGCAGTCCTTCCTTCTCCCTTTGAAGGGATGCTGGAAGGAAATAGTAGTAAGAGCACGGGTTCAGAAATTTATTTGACATATGACCTGTCATTTACCAAAATATCTGTCTGCATGAAGAAATGATGGAGCAGCCCTCAGCAGCAAGCCAGGTGGCCTCAGTTCCTGACCCTCTGGTTTTGTGGACTTCCTTCTGTGGAACCCACATACAACCCAAGACCCTGCCACTAGCATCTCTCCAGAAGGTATTTTGAGGGTCACAGGGAAAGGAAGCCTTTGTAGTCAGAAGTGAATACGTTTTAAATATGCACTTGAAGAAGAAAGAGAACAGCAGGAAACAAGGCAATACATACATACACCCGAGAGGGGGCTCAATGCCTGCTTGCCGGGAAAGGGAGCACAGTGAAGGGTCCGTAGGCAGAAAGAGCAGAGCATCAAGACCGTGCTGTGTTAGCTGAGTCAGATACGTTACAAGCGTCACACAGCGTCCTCTGAATCCCGGGAGGCTCACTTCCCTCATCGCGTCCAGCCACATCAGAACCTCTCTCACGTCTCAAACTGCTTTGAACGGCTGATTCGTTCACATATTCATTAATTCAGCAAGTATCGATTGGGTGTCTCTCTGCCTAGACCTGTTCCAGGCTCTGGGAGTCTGATGGTGACCCTGCTCTGATGAGCCCTGTTCTGTGGGGAAGACAGACAGCAGACAAGTCAAGAGGCACCTCACTGCAGCCTTTGCAGAGGTGACGTGTGCTTGGAATGATGAAAGAGGCAGGCAGCAAGCACAGGGGCCCCAGGAAGGAAGGAGGCTGTGGGGTTCAGGGGGAGGAGGCCAGAGCAGCGAACCCACCGTCGCTACCGCCGGGGAGCGGAGGGACAGCTGGTGAGCGCCGTGGACCAGCATGGTGCACACGCTTACACAGGGAGCTTTAGGGATGCGCCCCCCCCCCCCCACCACTCAGAGTCCATGGGCCACAGATGAGTGCAGGACAGAGACTGGGCTTTGATTTGGGGGCATACGGAAACCACGGTGTTGGAATGGGGAAGCATACCGTTCCCTGTGAGAGAGCCGCATGGCATGTTTGCAGGGTGGTGATGGAGAGGCAGTGTGAGAGAAAGGGGCCAGGAACCCTGTGAAGGGCTTGGTCTGCCAGCTGAAGAGTCCGGATTTGACCCCGTTGGTCATGACAGCTGGGTCACCAGAGGGTAAATGGCTTGGAGCCCACAGCACTCAGCTCGCTGGCCAGCGTGGCAGCAGGGCTGTGGGAGCCTGACGGCCTCAGGCTGGAGGACGCAGTCGCTGCCTTCCTCCTCTGCCCTCCTGGCAAGCTAGCGAGGCACAGCGGGGGCTGCAGACGGGGCCATTATGCGCGGGTGTTTGTTCCTGGCACTGATGGAAACCCATTTCTCCAAGCGATGACTCAAGAACTAAGAGAAACTAAGGTCCAGCCAAACACAGAAAAGGCATGTTTGGTGATTCTGTCATGTTGGATTAAGAATTTGTCTTGGTCAGTCTGAGGATATGAGTTCAGACTGGCTGAAGAAAAATAAAAAGGCTTTTAACACAGGAGAAAAAAGAAAATCAACTCTTCATTGCAAGCGTATTTTTCCCAAGCACATTAACAAATTGGAACTTGATTATTTCGGTGGGAAGATAAATAGAAGCGAGGTCCTTCTGATTAAAACATCTTGGGAAAGCTTGAACTGCATGTCTGGATCTCCAGGTCGTTCTCCAGCGTTGAGACGGCAGGCTGTCCTCGTCGGTTTGGGGGATCGCAGTGCGTCTCAGCTCAGCCGTCATCCTTGGGACACCGTGGTCTTCTGCTGCACGGCATGCTCTGGCTTTTGTTTGCTTTTCTTTCACGAAAGAGAAATGTTTTCTGGCAGGCCATTACTTACCCTGTATATCTTTCTAGAGATGATCAGAGTTCACAGATTACATAAAACCTCTCATAAAAACCCCATTTCGTAACTCGAGAGTCATTTTGGCTTGGACGTTTAGCAGGATGTTAATTCTGGCGTATTTAGCTGCCACAATGAAGGATTGTGACTGTGTGGCTGTGTAAAGTTTAGATGAGTCATAGGTCAGCCTTATAAATTGGAAGGAAATATAATCAAGTAACCTGACAATTACCCACTAGGAATGTTATCGTTTATTGCTTATTAATGAACAATAAACAAAACTGTCACCAACCATTGATTCTGAAAAAAAAAAGCACACCGCTCAGTTTATTTCCGTGGCTGGCCTCATCTGAGCAAGGAGATTTGTCTCAGGGAAGCACTGTGATTATTAAATACCATCAAGCAGGCCCTTGATACAATGAGATTAAAACTGTCTGTACAGGGGAACTAGACTTTATTAAAAAAGAAAGAGGAAAAGAAAGCCACCTTACCAGAGCTGGCTTTACAGACTGGGTGACATGTGGCTCATAAGTTTGCTGTTTTTGCTGAAAACACAATTTGCGTTACTATTAGGTGAAATAAAACGTGCGATGCCCTCGCCGCCGGATAACGTGATGTGCTCGGCCTCTCTGCTCAAACCCAGTGCTCTCCCAGCACTCTTCTTCCGCAAGAACTTGCCAACATTTTTATGCTGCTTTCTACCATGGTGAATGGGAGGGGTTGGGGGCAGGAGGAGAAGGGGACGACAGGGGATGAGATGGCTGGATGGCATCACGGACTCGATGGATGTGAGTCTGAGTGAACTCCGGGAGCTGGTGATGGACAGGGAGGCCTGGCGTGCTGCGATTCATGGCGTCGCAGAGTCGGACACGACTGCGCAACTGAACTGAACTGAACCATGTAAATAGTCTAGATGTTCCTTCTGTTTTTAAAATTAGTATGAATGTCAATCTGTGCTCTGATTCATTTCCTCAGAAACTAAGGGCACTGAGATCACATGCAGTGTGGCATATGTCTTTTTCTCTGTAACATGAGTTAAATTGTAAACATTTCTGCGAATGTTCACCCATAGGAGGGTGTTCAAGAGCTGCTGTTCATGAAAGAGGAGTTTATAAAAAGGCATCCTTTTAGCCTGCAGAGTGAAGTATCTGCCTTGCCCGCTCTTGTTGCCTAATATCCTGAGATGAATAAATGATGTGTACAGTACCACTGCTCTGTATAAGAAAATGTAAATTACTATATTATACATTACATTGTCAAAAGGCAGTGATACAGACGGGAGACACGAGGTTGATTGACATTTCTCCTTCAGGAGAAACAGAGCTACCTCTGGTGATTCTTGTAGGGGATGCTGCTTGGCTGTAGAGCATTGTAGGTTGAAGATTTTCTTCAAAAAAAAAAAAAAACAAGTGGGAACTAACACTGTGCATTTTGGCGCAGGTGTGCTTTTCACTTCTCCAAGGTTTCCGTCAGGGGAGCAAAGCCTGCAGGGAAGTGGGGCGGCTGGAAGTCCAGGGCGGCTCTGAGCTTTCGGAAGCCCGTCTCCTCTTCTGGGTGACTCCTCCTCCCCCCGCATGCACTCCGCAGGCGGTGCTTCTCCCCGTCAGTGAGAAAAGGTGGGCGCGCTGCTTCTGCGTCTTTGACAGGTAAGACGTTGAGACCTCACCTGGAGCAGGACGTGGGCTGTCTCGGGCAGTCTCCTGAACGCAGGAAGGCCATGCTGCCCAGCGAAAGGGAGAAGGGCTCACGTGTGGGGCTGAGGTCAAAAACTAACAGAACACGTTGCGTGCAACCTTTATCAAATCATACTTGGATTCCTTTTGTTCCCACGGGGTAGAAAAAGAAAATGCTGTTTAAATAATTTTATTTGAAAGAAATGCCATCTGATATTTATCATTCCCTGAGTATTACCACTTAAGCGTCTCATGGATTTATTTTGGATCATCCGTCTGAGGGTAATATGAAAGGTTCTAGGTAAATGGAGTTCTGTCATTGTGTCATTAGAAGTAAAAATGATCAAAATAATAAAGGGCATTAAAAAATGCATTTTTCTTTAATACATAGCTTTTGTCAGCACTCAGAAAAGTTTATGTAAAGCTGTGTAATGCTTTGCTTTTAAGATTCCATGGAGATATTACAGTCCAGAGGCCAGGGTTTCTGTGTTTTTGTATATTAAAATTAACTCTGTGATCCTATAAATTTATTCTGATATACCAAGTAGTTGCCACTTCACATTGTTTTTGCTGCTCTGTGCCCCTTGTAAACTAAGGAAGCTGATCTTATGTGCCAGTTTCCTGGAGAGATGACAGTTATGAGGCATAAAACTCATGCTCTGTGAGGGTGTAACTGTTTTACCAAACAAACTGGATTTAGAAGGATGCAGTCACTTTTAAACAAATACCTTTAATTCTTGGCTCTCACGGTCGTTTAGTGCCGTTTAGTGTCAAGGTCACTGCCATTCTCCTTAGACCAGTCTTTCCCTGACTGCTTGAGGAAGTCTTCAGTCTCCAGCTGGTACTATTTACCTTTTGGTTGTTTTTTTTTTTTTTTTAAAGAAAGTAAACTTCTAATTTTAAATAATATTAGATTTACAGAAGAATTACAGTTTGTACAGAAAGTTTTGTATACATTTCATCCAGTTTCCCAAAACATTAACATTTTATGCAACCATGATACATTTATCAAAGCTGGGAAATTGATATTGGTACAGTGCCACTAACTAATATTTAGATTTTATTCAGAGTTCACGTTTCCCATCTATGTCTCTTTTTTCCTGTTGCAGCGTCTACTTAGGGCTGTCACATTGCATTTAGTTGTTATTATCTGCTCCAATCTGTAATCATTTCTCACTTTTTCCTTGTTTTTCACGACCTTGAAATTTTGGAAGGATCAGATATTTTGTAGAATTTGGTTGGTATTGAATTGAATCTGTAGATCAAACATGAGAGAATTTGACCTCTTTACAGCAACTGACCTTCCTATCCATGAATATGGTATACTTCTCCATCTGTCTGTGTCTTCTCTGATTTCTTTCATCAGTGTTTTGCAGCTTTTAGCAGACAGATCCTGCACAAATTTTGTTAAATTTATACCTAAGTATTTCTTTTGTTTGTTTGTTTGTTTTTGGTGCAAGGGTAAACGGTGGTGGGTTCTTTTTCCCACAGATTCCCGTTGTTCGTTGCTGGCATACAGGAATATAGCTGACTTTCATATATTAATCATGTACACTGCCATCTTGGGAAACTTACTTATTCTAGGAGCTTTTCCATGAATTCTTTAAGAATGTCCACATGGACAAGTCATCTCATTTGCAAATAAGACAGTTTTCTCTCTTTCTTTTCAATCTGTATTATGCCCTTTTCTTGCCTTTTTGTACAGGTAGGAAATGAATAGATTGTTGACTAGAGCTCGTGGAGGAGATATCCCTTCCTTTTCCTGATCTCAAAAGTCCTTCCACTGCTAAGTATGATGTTAGCTGTAGGTTTTTATGGATGTCCTATGTTTGGTTAAGAATGTTGTTGTTCAGTCACAGCATCAGGATCTTTTCCAAGAAGTTATTATTGGCTCAGAGTTATTTAGCACACCCCTAAGCAATTGTCTGCTAAAGAAGACAATTTTCTTCTTTTGGAAAGTTATCCAGGCAGTTGTTGTTCAGTCGCTAAGCTGTGTCCAGCTGTTTGCGATCCCATGGATTGCAGCATGCCAGTCTTCCCTGTCCTTCACTGTCTCCTGGAGTTTGCTCACACCTAATGTCCATTGAGTCGGTGATGCCATCCAGCCATCTCATCCTCTATCACCCACTTCTCTTCCAGCCTTCAATCTTTCCCAGCATCAGGGTCTTTTCCAGTGAGTCAGTTCTTCATATCAGGTGGCCAAAGTATTGGAGCTTCAGCTTCAGCATCAGTTCTTCCAATGAATATTCAAGGTTGATTTCCTTTAGGATTGACTGGTTTGATCTCCTTGCAGTCCAAGGGACTCTCAGGAGTCTTCTCCAGCACAATTCAAAGGCATCAAAAGGTTAAGGAACTTTCCCTTTTTTACCATTTGTTGAGTGTTTTTATCATGAATGAACGTTGAACTTGATAAGTTTCTTTTTTCTCCATCTATCAAAATGTACTTATGGTTTTTCTTATATAGTTTTAATAAGCTGAGTTATTAATACATTGATTGTTGTTTTGATATTGAACCCACTTTCCAATCCTGGGGTAAATTCCACTTGGTAATGACGTATTTTTCTTTTGTACACTTTGTATATTCCTGTATTCTGTTTCTAATATTTTGTGGAGAATATATATATCTATATTCATGATGGGTACTCATCTGCAGTTTTCTTTGCTTGCATGTGATTATCTATTTGGTATTGGGATAATGCTGGCCTAATAAATGAGTTGACATATTCCCTTTCTCTTCTATTTTCTGTGGAGTTGGTACATTTGGAAGATTTCACCAGTGGTACTATCTGGGACTGGAATTTTGTTTTGTTTCATTTTATTTTTATGTTAAACATAAGGTCTTCTACCTTATTTTAGACATAAGATCATGTTTTTCTTCTCGAGTGAGTTTTGCTCATTTGTTTCTTTCAAGGAATTAGTCCATGTCATCTGAGTCATCTAATTCATTGACATAGAGTTGTTTATGGTATTTCCTTGCTATCTTTTCATGTACATAGTATCAATAGTCATGTTCCCGCTCTCATTCCAGTATTTTCAGTTTGCAGCTTCTCTCTCCTCACTCAGCCAGCCTGGTTGTTTATCACTTTTGTTGGTATTTTTAAAACAACAGCTTTTGGTTTCTTTGACTGTGTCTCTTGTTTGAAAACCCTTATCATGCCTGCTGTGAGTTTACAATATGCACTTTAAAGTGGCTTTCGCTGGAACGCTCGTGCGTCTTAGGCGGGCCCTGCGGCGCTGGGCGGGGCTGTGGCCTCTACGGGTCTTCCTGTGCTGCTCCGCGTGCCTTGCTGGGCTGGCATGTGCTCCTGCGTTTCTCCCAGAGGCAGAGCTCCCCACCCAGGAGGCGCCACAGTGTCCTCCTGCCAGTTCTGTTGCTCTTTCTCTGACTAGTGAGCCTTCTGCGGTTTTTGAGGGGTGGTTTGGGGAGATGGGGAGGGCAGTGTTGATGCTGACTGTCACCACTGCCTTCTCCCAGCTGCTGTGGGGTTCTACCGGTGCCTAAAGGCCACAGTTTTGCTGTCCCCCCTGCAGGGGAGGGATTTTGTTCTTGACGGGACAGAAGAGACAGGTCTGGGTGGACTTTCAGCAGTGGCTGCTCTCCGCCCCCCGCCAGCACCAGGAGAGGCTTTCTTCAGACCGCTGTCGGCCTTCCCCAGGAGTGCCTTCAGGGCTCCGGCAGGGGAACCTTACTGGGCCATCAGCCACGCATGTCCGTGGCCCTCAGGGCGGCGTGCTCACGCTAGTCCACGCATGTCCGTGGCCCCCAGGGTGGCGCGCTCACGCTAGTCCATGCGTGGCCACAGGCGTTTCATTACAACTTCTGCTGAGTCTTCCTCTGCGCTTCAGTCCGTGGTGTCTGTCCCAGATAAGCAAATGCAGGGCTCAGATCCTACTTCTCCCTGGAGGTCCCTGTTTCTTTCCAAATTTGGAGTCAGTTGTTTGCCCTGCAGCTTCAGTTCTCTAGCAGTTTCAAGAAAAATCATTAGCTTGCACTTTGTCCAGCATTTTTCTTGCTATAATCGTGGGAGTGATGCTCTTTACATGTTTTACTGTATCGAATTTCTACCATTTACCTTTCAAGTCACTCTCAGAAAAATCAACAGCCCTGCACTCGGTTTAATACTCAGATAATCCCAGTTCAGGAATTAAACCATCTGACAAAACGCAGAGGAGACGCTCTTGAAGCTGTTTGTCCTGCTGTCTTCTCAGGCTTCCGCGGAGCCAGCAGCCGGCAGTGGGAGAGGCGATTGGGGTGGCGGGGGGCTTCTCCCACTTCCCCACTTCTGCTTCTCCTCTCCCTCTCCCAGCAAGCCCAGCCCTCCTGGGCTGGAGACCCAGGGACAGAGGAGGGAAGGACTGACCAGAGGTGGGGCTGGGGAGGAGTGAAGAGAGCATGCAGGGAAGCTCTTACTTGGCCAGGACCTTCTTGCCTGCAGTGTTTTCCCGTGAGAGCGTGGTGAATCTGAGACCCCTTCCTGCTGGGCGTCTGCAGCTGTCGGTCCCTCAGTCGAGAAGGACGCGCCTCCTCCAGCCTGCCGGGCCCTGTGTGCCCTTCCTGAGCCCAGGCGCCCGGTGTTCTGCTTGTACTTTCCTTCCTCTTTCCCTTTCCCAGTCAGGTCTGAGACAACGCCAAGCTGGCTCCCACGTGATCCGTGGAGCCCTTCCACCTCTGCAGCCGTGCTGCCATCAGGGGTGGGTGGCTGCATTCCCGGGGCAGCTCTTACACTGGAGGCACCTTGGCTGGCTCTTTTGCCTGGTCCGGTGCCAGCTGGACTCCAGCGTGCTCTTTCCCCCAAATTGCCAGGGACACGTATCCCAGCTCTGCCAGGGGCCTCCTGCAGCCCCAAGCACTTGACTCGAGGTGACTGAAGTGAGGATCAGATTCTCGACATTCTAACTGTCTCCAAAATCTTTTCTAGTCTCCAGCTCCTTAGGCGCTATGTTCCCCAGTCTCTTTCGGTTGCCAATGTGCAAAGCAGCATCCAGTGTTGCGGGTCTTATTCTGAGATCTTGCACTGTGGAACAAGGAGGACGTCATTCCTTAAAGTTCTCAGGGCCTCAGTAGAACTGAGACAGGAGAAATTCAATACTGTCGTCCTCTTACCAGCTCTGGTTCTATTTAAGAGAATGGATGCTTGTAGTAACTGGCAGCACAACATCACTTTTTCTCCAGAGGTTATTTTTATCATTTTAAAATGTGAAGACAGATGAACCATAGCATCCTGAGACACTTCAAGTTTAAGATATCGAACACTACATTTCAGATTTCAGAACTCAAAGTACAGTGCTACCGCAGACCTGCAGTGGCCAGAGGGCGGGCTCTTTTGAAGGGACGTGGACACTTACTGTCTTTCCTCTGACACGGTGGCACTGTTAATCAAGACAAGTGGGCGTGCTGCCTCGTGAAGTGGCTGAAGTTTATCATCATATACTTAAAGCATTCTAATGCTTTACTTTGTGGCCCCAAAACAGTTTTGGAGGGTTGAAATATATCCTAATAATAACAGGCATTTGTAAAAAAAAAAAATTCTACATTGTTCTTTTTGTGAAGCTAAGACTTGTGGAATAAGGTAAATAATTCCTCTCTCTCCCCCTCCCATGGGTCTTATGTATAAATTTCAATTTTTAGATTGAGAGGCCGCATGCTTGCAGATGAAAGGGCACAGTTAAAAAGTCCACCTTCAGACTTAGAACTGCACTCACATTCTGACCGGAACAGACCTCTAGCGGGGTGAATTGGAACAGTCCCCTGACTTATCAGAGCCCCTGAACCGTTAGGCTCCTCCGGCCTTGAGCTGCTGGGCCTCGTCCCCTCTCCACGGCCTCTGCGCTGGGAGTCAGCCTCTGGGGCGCAGTTCCCTCCAGACGTGGGAACGGTAACCTCTGTCTGGCAGAGTGTCACAAGGACTCCCCGGGCACAGGCTCCCCGCACACAGCTGGCCCCAGGAGAGGGCAGCTGTGCTGACGCTGTCGATGTCGGAGGTCTCAGGCAGGGCCAGCGTGCTCCCACTTTCGCCTGCTGCTCTGAGTTCACATCACTTCCGGGGACGGGTTAGTCGATTAGAGACATGAACGATACCGATGGAGACTTTCCTCTGGTTCCCAGTTTTAAAACTTTAGGTGAATTTCTATTTTAATTTTGGCTATAAAAATATTAAAAAATGAGAGGATATGGGGAAAGTAAGAAAAAGAAACGTAGTATCACATGTGTGCTATCATAGGGTGTTAACCACTCTCAGTTTTGGGGGTGTATCCTTCCACATTTTGGGGGAAAATATACCAATGTGTACAGGAATGGTATTATATGAAATACAGTGTTTTATAACCTCCTTTTCACTTAATGCTATATCGTAGAGCAATTTCCATGTCAATATATTATATCATCATAGAATGTCATTATGAGTTAATTTGGAATAACATCTATCAGTGGACATTTAGACTACTTCAGTGAACTGCTGTGATCTCCCTTATATATGTGTCTTTTCCTACGCAGATGGTTTCTTTCTTGGGACACAGTCTCAGAAATTGATTGGATGCTCAGAGCGGAAGCGTGCGTTTGTTTGTCTGCGCTGGCTGTTCATTGCTGTGCGTGGGCCTACTTTGGTTATGGCGTGAAGCTGCCCCACAGCATGTGGGATCTTAGTTCCTTGACAGGAATTGAACCCACATTGCCTGTACTAGAAAGTGGATCCTTAACTACTGAAGTCCCAGGAAAGCACATTTTAACTGAGGCATATTATCAGATTCACTTGGAAAGACTGTTGTAAGTTACATTCCCATTAAAGCATATGTAAAGTTCATATCTCCACGTGGAGTTTTAGAATAAAATATTTCTGCATTCTTTCTGTGAGAGCATTTTCTTCACATTTTCTCCCATAAAATCAAAGCAGCTTAAACATTTTTTTTTCATATCAAAATTTTAAGAAATTCAGTTATCTAAAAAATAAACAAAAGCTTTTAACTGTAAACCAAATCCTTTGGCCCTAGTAACCTGAAAACTGCATTCATCAGCATCAGCGTGGGGTCCTGGACATTGTCTGGGAGAACCATCGTGCTTTAGAGATGAGCAGCCGGAGGTCTGCAGTCAGGGGCTGAAGTCTGTCACTTTTCCCGTCACCTGCCTCCCCATCCTGGGATAGTCACCATTTTTACTTGCAGAGGAAATATCATTTCTCTCCTAACCTCAGGGCTGCCCTGTGACATTTACATTTTTTTTAATAGATGAGTCTAACGTGCATAGAGAAAAGTATAATAATCTCAACTGAATGGATTATTAAACACACCTGTGTACTCACCATCTGGGTCAAGAACAAAAAAAGATTCTTGTATTAACATTTTCTAACTCAGGTGACCACAATGAAAAATGTAAAATTGCCCTGAATACTCCCTGGACTGCAGCTCTGACATCAGACCATCAGTAACTGCACATCAGAACGTACGCAACAGGCCTCCCCTCTTCTGCTCTCCTCTGGGGGCAATTACTTCTCGGTGTCCTGTGTGCAGTGACTCGCCTAGTTTTTAGATTGTCCTCAACACTGGAAAAGCTTTCAGCAGACTTGCTCTTTGACTGTGAAACCAGACCCTGAAATCATAGGGGCAGGACGTGGTGGTGTGCAAACACACGTCACTGAGGGCGCATTGCTGTACACGCCAGCCAGACGTCACATACGGACGATTCGGCACAAGTTACCGTTTGGTGCTAGCCTTGCAGTTCTGGATGGACCTGGAGGGACAGCCAGGAGCAGGCACTCTGCATCAGAGGACCTGGCAGGACTCAGAAGCGTCTGTGAGCGTACTTGGTGCGGCGGCCAGCAGTGGAATCTGGGAGCAGAGCCGTGTGCCACAGAGGCCGTGGCATCCTGCCTCCCGGAGCAGGTGCCGCGCTGGGCCTCAGATTCGGGTGGAGAAGGCCAGGGTCGGCGGCTCCTCCCAGCTCAGCAGCAGTCCCGTGGCCTCACTGCACCCTTGCCTGCGCACTCAGGGCAGGCACCGGGTTTAACCTTGTTGCTCAGCCAATAGCTCTGGCATTATCTTTCTGTTTTGTGGTCAGTGTACCGTTTTTCTCTTTTCCTGCCTGAACACAACCTCGGCTGCACTGCTTACCCTGCATGTGGAAAAGTTCCAGTCTGGACTGTAGCGAAACAGCGCTCTGATTAAAGTGATTAAAACGATATACAGCATGCATAATTAACCTTTGCGCGGCTGTCACCGCGAGCTGATGCACGGAGCTGATACTGTATCTGTCTGTGGCAGCCGGCGTATGCTACATGACCATTTTTTTTTTCCTGCAGAATTTTAATCACTCGAGATAGGGTCTTTAGCCAGGAGAGAGAGATCAAGGCTGTATTAATCCTCTCAATGGCTTTATAATTTCCCTTCTATTCTGCTGCTGGTAATCAAAGAAAATAATGCCGCCTTAAGCCTAAATGCCAAGGTCAATCATCCCCATGCCCTTTGATAAGCAAGGGTGTCATTATGAAAAGATTTTAATGAGCGTAAAGCTGGCCATGCTTGGGAGAAGGGTGTGTGGCACAACCCCACGATGGTCAGGCAAGCCTTTGTTTCTGGCAAAAATAATTTTAAAATATTAGCCCTATTAGAAATATATCCCGGACAGTTGGTCAGGCCACAGCCCGACCACACGCAGTAGCCTGGGGTGATTGAAGAACTGGGGAGTGGACCAGGCCGGCAGGCGAGGCGGGCTGACCGGGTGATGAGCGGCGGGCAGCCGGGCGGCAGGACCACGCTCTGCGGGCTCTCCGGCACCGCCGCGGGGTGCCGCCGCTGTCAGCACACGAGCGCAGCGGCGCACAGCTGTGCGGTGACATTGAAAACAAGGCCAGAACACACAGACAGGTGACAAGCAGAAGTCCTTTCCGCTCAGAAGCGCCTGAGCTGCATCCCCGCTGGCTGCTGGCAGCTCCTTCCACCCCGGCCCGCTCTTGGGCGGCTTCCCCTCGAACAGGCTCCCCCAACAGGCTCCCAGGGTGGAGGTGGTGTGACCGAAGGTGCCAGGCGGGCGGAGAGCACAGCCGCGGGGCGGGTTCTGCGCCTCCGCCGTGCACGGACTGCGGGCAGGACTCCTTAGGAGACCTCTGCTTCGTGGGCACTTGTCCTGAGCAGGAAAGGCTGAGGGGGCCGCGAGCGCGGACTTCAGATCCACACGAGTTTACTGGGGGCAGAAGATGAGCCTTTCACCGTCGGGACAAAAGGGAGCCCTCAGCGCCTCCGGCAGGACCCAGAACCCGGCGCAGCTCGGGGAAACTGCGGGGAGCCGGCCCCATGTGGTTAATGCGCATGGCCTCTGGATCCGTCTCTACAAATATTAGCTCTGCCTTCTTCTGAGAGGCCGCTGTGCCGTTCCCTCCAGGCCAAGGGCGGGCGGGGCAGCAGGAGACCCTTCCTGCAGCGGAGCAGGCAAGCTGACTGGCCAGCGTTAACCGAGAAACCCCCTCCTCTCGGGGCTTTGATCGCGTTTCTCTCCTTTGTACTCTGACCCCAGGCTCTGATTCCGGCCTCCTGGGATTTGTGCCTGGTTTCCCTGAGCCTCTTCTGGATGCTGCGCCTGTAGGGTTTGCGGTCCCCTTGCTGGTCCCCAGATGGAAGGTGAATAGCACGGCAGAGGCACTGTTGCCTGCTTCCCTGAACGCCTCTGTGAGGCCTTAGGCACCACTGGTGCCACCATTTACAGATGAACCTTCTTTTTCAACAAAGTGGCCTTGACAGGGCCTCTTTTTGAAATCGCTTTCTTAGCAATTCATTTGAGCCATTAAAATGAATGAAACTGAATTTAAAAGAAAATATTCCATAATTTGGACTTTCCCTGCTTCCTCTGAGTTACTGTACTGATCAGAAAACAGTTCAGCCACGCATGCCTAAGAGAGCGCTTGGCTCCTGTTCCTGTCTGTGATTTCCGTACTGGAGCTTTCGCCTTATTTCCATAGATCAGAGCAAGAGCTGGCTGGAGGGGCCACACAGGTGTGTTCCTCGTAAGAAATGGGAACGTGGGGGCTACCACTCTGAGTTACTGGTGTGGCTAGTGAGCCCAGGGGCTTCTCTGCTGGTTCTGCTGAGCCCAGGAATCCTGGGAAGGTGCCAGGAGACCCCACAACATAAAGCCAGATTTCTGGGTGGCCACTGGACAGGATGCCAGGCCCGACCCCCAGCAGACATGCTTCATCCAGCGTGGCCCCTGATTCCCTCTGTTTTTTACCTTAAAGTTCCTCCTAAGACTTGTTAAGGAAGAAAAAAATGTTTGTTAATAGTTTAAGAGCACAGCACTTCTTGCAGAGCCCTCTGCTCTGTCTCAAAGGAATTCATGACGCACAGGGTTGGTCTCCTTCCTGAGAGCCTTGAGGAAGGAGTGTATCTGAAGAGTGCTTGAAGACGTCTGTGTGTGTCTGTGTATGTGTGTCTGTGTATGTGTGTCTGTGTGTGTCTGTGGGTGTGTGTCTGTGTGTGTCTGTGTATGTGTGTCTGTGTATGTGTCTATGAGTATCTGTGTATATGTGGGTCGATGTGTGTCTGTGTATGTGTCTGTGTGTACATGTATGTGTCTGTGTGTACATGTGTGTGTCTGTGTATGTGTGTCTGTGTCTGTGTATGTCTGTGTGTGTGTGTGTGAAGCTCTGTAGTTTAGGCTATCTCATTGCAAACCTGAGTTTCAGAGATGCACCCTGAAGGCTAACAAGGGCTCGCAGAGGCCCCAGGAGACTTTGAGCCCCCAGATTGTGAAGGCCTTTGTCTCCCTTCTGAGAAACACGGACTTTTCCGTGAAGACGGAACAGAAGCCCGAGTCACCTTCAGAGCCCGTCGCCGCTGTCAGCTGTAGTGACCGCTCTGCCTGGGGGTCAGGACGCGGGGTTTGGAGCCAGGCCCCCCTGCACCTGCCACCCTAGATCTCATCTCCCTCAGGACGTGGGGTTCTCACCACTCTCTGGCCCCAGACTCCTTCCTCAAGCTCCACGCAGCCCCCAAAGTCCTACCTTTAATATAGACACCAGAAGTCACCACCCCTACAAAGAACCCATAGCTGTTTCCCGGAGCCAGATTCCACCGAGGCCTCTTAACAATATGCAGTCTTTTCTGATGGGCCCCTTGTTGGCAGCTCCTGTCGGCTGTGTGTCTTCTATGCCCCGCCAGCCTCCCGCGTGTGGACCCCTGCAGCACAGCCACGGAAGGTGTCCGGCGCGTGGAGGAGCATCTCCTGCACTTGGAGGCTGTCGCTCTGTCCTGGGTTCCCATGCACTGGCCTCTGACACCAGGACCCTGAGCAGGAGGTGGAACTGACTCCATCTCTCAGATGAGGAGACTCAGCAGGGTGCCCCTGACTCCGCTGTCCTTTAACACCCTCCCGGCACGCAGTCTGTGGGCACCTGCTGTGTGCCCGGCTTGTGCGGGAACACGGCAGCTCCCAGCAGGTGGGGCAAAGAGGGGGAGTTCTGTGGTGGAGCGAGCACAGAGCTTGGGGGGCAGCCGGGGCATCCCCCACTGTATGTGGAGAAGGTGCTTAGTCTCAAACCTCAGTGCGCCTGTGCTGTGAGCCCTTCGCACATCCGAGGGAAAGGGCAGCGGCTTTACTACAGAGTCAGGGTGGCTGAGCACCCTGGCGTGTGTCCGGCGGCCACGTGCAGCCCTCTGTGGAGCTGGGGGTGATTTTGTGCATCTGATTTCTCCGAGATGCAGAATATTGTATCTTGCAGTAAACAGGATGGATGCTGCTTAATTATTCGGCTGTTCCTGGTCTGCCTCATCCCCTGACTCTGCAATGCCAGCCTTCTTCAGCTGTGCCATTTCACGGAGCCAGTCCCCTCTCTCATTTCCTCCCAGAGCTCCCAATAAATGGCGACAGTGACCACTGCTGGTCAGCATCGATCCAGTGCCTTCCAGAAGCAAGTACCACACGGTGCCTTTGCATGGTGTTTTATTTTGAATTCTCCCACTGACACCCCAAGACCAGGACTTCAGCGCAGACAGTTCCTCTGGGAGGCAAGGGCAACACATGGCACAGCCCAGAGAAGGCAGAGCAGTGGAGGGCTGCCACCAGGCACGTGGTGTCGTGGATGGTGGTCCAGAGGAGAGCACAGCTCTGTCCCTTTGGGGCCTCCAGAGCCAGCGCACAGCATGCAGGGGGGACGAGGGAGCCAAGGTGTCCACAGGGCAGCCCCCCGCTGCGATCAGCTGGTGACAGTGGTAGGCGGGACGCCCACAGAGTGGGACCCAGCCCCCAGAGGGGCC
>SJXQ01011179.1:0-12058 GCA_006408695.1 Aepyceros melampus | reverse complement strand
AAGGGGACGACAGAGGATGAGATGGCTGGATGGCATCAGCGACTCGATGGATGTGAGTCTGGTTGAACTCCGGGAGTTGGTGATGGACAGGGAGGCCTGGTGTGCTGTGATTCCTGGGGTCGCAAAGAGTCAGACACGACTGAGTGACTGAACTGAACTGAACTGAATGTGTGTATATCGACCCCAGGCTCTCAGTTTGTCCCGTCCTGCCCCTCCTCTCTGGTAACCCTAGGTTTGTGTTCTAAGTCTGTGACTGTTTTCTGCAGATTTGCAGGGATTCTGTTGATGCGGAAAGAAACCTTACCTTTACAGCTGTCCCCATGCCATTCTCACGCAGCGATGTGTTATGAAAATGTGGAAACAGTTGCTTGTTCTGAGTGAGAAGGACTCAGCAGCACACAGCTCAGTTCAGTTCAGTCGCGCAGTCGTGTCTGACTCTTTGCGACCCCAGGAATCACAGCACGCCAGGCCTCCCTGTCCATCACCGACTCCCGGAGTTCAACCAGACTCACATCCATCAAGTCGCTGATGCCATCCAGCCATCTCATCCTCTGTCGTCCCCTTCTCCTCCTGCCCCCAATCCCTCCCAGCATCAGAGTCTTTTCCAGTGAGTCAACTGTTGGCATCTGGTCCCATCACTTCTTGGGAAATGATGGGGAAACAGTAGAAACAGTGTCAGACTTTATTTTTGGGGGCTCCAAAATCACTGCAGATGGTGACTGCAGCCATGAAATTAAAAGACGCTTACTCCTTAGAAGAAAAGTTATGACCAACCTAGATAGTATATTCAAAAGCAGAGACATTACTTTGCCGACTAAGGTCCGTCTAGTTAAGGCGCCTGGTGCTATTTTCATAACTGTGTCCCACGTACAGCCTGGCCTCTGGCCCTGGGATGGAATCGGCAGCGGCGTTCGCCAAGAGCAGGGCAGGACAGGAAGCACGCCCGCTGTGGAGGGCACGTCCTCTTATTGGCCCCAATGGAGAGTAGGTTTACAAAGGCTTTCGAGGACCCAAAGGGAAAATGTACCCAATAAATCAATGGTGATGCATTAACAGACTGCTACTGAATGCATTGTTCACAGAATGTAATTCCCTGATAATGGCATTCTGTACAGTATATCATCGCAAAACAATGGTAATATCCCACAGCAGAAATGACTGATAAATT
The DNA here is from genome assembly GCA_006408695.1 of Aepyceros melampus. Classification (NCBI taxonomy): domain Eukaryota; kingdom Metazoa; phylum Chordata; class Mammalia; order Artiodactyla; family Bovidae; genus Aepyceros; species Aepyceros melampus. Next base: position 10,890 of record SJXQ01011179.1, on the reverse strand, counting down.
ATACACAAATGGGATCTTAGAATTCTCCTGTAGATCCCATTTGGGGTTATCAGGGCTTGTGGAGCAGTAGATTTCATTTTCGCTTTGTACAAAGGTACAGAACCCCCTGCACATATTGTGAGAAGCCATGTTTTACACAGAAAGTTATCGGTGCGGAATTGGCAAGGCTTTCACATCTTCGGACGCAGTCTCTTATTCTATATGATAAGCTGTGTTCACTGTAGTTCTTTTGTTTTATCTAAAAATGAACCTGTGTGAGCACTTCTGAAAACTACAAGAATTTTAAAAGGCACTATGAAATTTGATTTTTTAAGTGGAGATGTGGGAGTAGCATGGTTGTGCTGCTCTTAAGTTTTTGATAATTGTATTCACTGATTTACCTCTGGCTGTGCCGGGCGGGCTCTCCTCTAGTCGCAGCGGTCGGGGGCTCCTCTCCAGCCGTGGGGCACAGGCTTCTCGCTGCCGTGGCTTGTCTCGTTACGGGCTCTGGGGCGCTCAGGCTTCAGTGCTTGCAGCTCCCAGACTCCAGAGTGGAGGCTCAGCAGTTGCGGTTCACAGTCTTAGTTGCTCTGTGGCACGTGGGTTCTTCCCAGACCAGGGATCAAACCCGTGTCTCCCGCATCGGCGGGCATATTCTTTACCACTGAGCCGCCAGGGAATTAAGTTTTTGATAATTGTATTCACTGATTTACCTCTGGCTGTGCCGGGCGGGCTCTCCTCTAGTTGCAGCGGTCGGGGGCTCCTCTCCAGCCGTGGGGCACAGTCTTCTCGCTGCCGTGGCTTGTCTCGTTACGGGCTCTGGGGCGCTCAGGCTTCAGTGCTTGCAGCTTCCAGACTCCAGAGCACAGGCTCAGCAGTTGCAGTTCACAGTCTTAGTTGCTCTGTGGCACGTGGGTTCTTCCCAGACCAGGGATCAAACCCGTGTCTCCCGCATCGGCGGGCATATTCTTTACCACTGAGCTGCCAGGGAAGCCCTCTTTGCTCTTCATTTTTTACTGAGATGTGTTGTTACTACTTCAGGGATCCTGACAAAAATCATCCGTAGTCCTGTTGCCCTCTAGGACCTGGAAATTCAGAAGCCCACTAGCAGCTCTGAGCTCTCTGAAGTCTGATAAGAATTGAGACTGAAAGGGATGTCTAATCAATGCCTCCAAGATCCTTGAGGACAGAACAAGACGTAATTGAGTTTTTGCACACTTTCTAATACCAGGACAAGTGCCTTGTGTCCCAAAGCACTGGCATCGGTGACGATGGCGGGAGACCCTGGAGGGCCGTGGTGTGCCCCGTGCTGCCCCTGCCCCCGGCATCCAGGAGCCAAGCTCTCCCGGGGGTGGGGCATGTGGCCTGGGGAAGGCACCGTAGCTGCTTCAGAACCCACCGTGGCCATGTCCAGAGGCAGCACGTCCTGAGCAGTGCCAGAGACACCCTCGCCAGACCGTTCCCCCTAGGAGGCAGCGACTGCGCCCCACTGTCGCAGAGACACCTGAGCTCCTGTGGGTCTGTCTTCTAAGACTGGCTGGCCAGCCTCTTACTGGCTTTGTGAACTCCTGAGAACCTTCCAGGAAACCTCCCACCTTCTTCCTTGCTTTATATAAGTTAACCTGAGTTGGTTTCTTTCGTTTACAACCAAGAACCCCTGAAAGATTAGGCGGTCAGTGTTGGCTGACATTTCCTGAGTGCCTAAAATGGAAGGAAACTTGGGAGGTGGTCTGACCTCTCATTTTAAGGTGACTCCCAGACATACCCCTTGCTCGGAGTTGTAGGCCGCTGGCAGCAGAGCTGGAGCTGGGATTCTGTTCATTTGTGGAAGTTCTGATCGGGGAGGAGAGTCACCCTGGAGACCTGTGCTGTTTGGTAAGGTAGCCACTAGTCACACGCGGCCTTTGAGCGCTTACAGTGTGGTGCATCCAAGTTGTGACACATATCAGAAAAGAGGAGACGATCTCATGTTTTGTGTTGATCAATTTGAGTGATTATATTTTAGACATACTGGATGAGATAAAATATGTTTTTGAACTCATTGCCATGTAATTTTTCAATGTGGTGGTGGTTTAATCACTAAGTCGTGTTCAAATCTTAGAAACTCCATGGAGTGTAGCCTGCCAGGCTCCTCTGTCCCTGGGATTCTCCAGGCGAGAACACTGGGGTGGGCTGCTGTTTCCTTCTCCAGAGGATCTTCCCGACCCAGGGAAAGTTACATGTGCAGGTTAGATTCCACTTCTGTTGAACAAGCTGCGGAACACAGTCAGGGGAGAAGATGACGTCTGAGTCTCGGGACAGCAGGGCGTCTGCTGGTTATGCTTGCACACCGGTCAGTCTCTGCTGAGGCAGACGTGCCACAGATTCCGGGGCTTCCAGCAGCACACGTCTGTTTCTCCCCGTGAGTCTGCCCAGCAGCTGTGGCCACTCCAGCCGGGCTCCCCTCATCCGGGCTCACGTGCTGCTCCCCTAGGGACACAGCTCTGGTGGAGCAGCCGTCTCTGGGGCCCGTTCTCCTCACTGTAGCAGCTCCAGCAGGAGGGCAGGAACACCAGCACCTCCTCCTGAGCCGCTGCTGGTGGGGGCACAACACCCCTTTTCTCCTGTGCCGCTGGTCAGAGCAGCTCGCGTGCCCAGGTCTGCAGGAGATGTGGCGGGGGTGTGAACCTGCCTGCTGGGCAAACGCAGCCGCGGCAGGGAGGGGACGAGCGGGTGTGAGCATGTGATGCTCACGCGTGTTCACTCTCCTCCCGTGTGAAAGAGTATCACATGTTTATGGCGTCCAGTGCAGCCCCTTTTGACCTCGCGTCTCGTGAACCAAAGGGCAGGCTCGTTGCCTCCTCGCTAGTGGAGAAGGGGCAGGGTAATAGGAGCAAAGGCTCCCGTTTGAAAGGTGGGGCCCATGGCGGGCAGGCCAATCCTGGGTGCCTGCTGGGCAGCTGCTCAGAGCCCAGGAAGGGTAGAGGTCTTGCCATCTGCCCTTCACATGACTCTGGACAGCTCTCTGAAGCTGCACTCCTCTCTTATCCTCCCCGGCTCCCTCCGAGGAAGGTGCTGGAAGAGATGTCCTCCCCAGTGGCAAACAGATTTCTTAACTTGTGTCCTACCCATAGAAGATGTGGAAGCTGAGGGTCATCTCCGGTCTCAAGTGATCAGTCCGTCTTAATTCAGGTTCAGAGCATGGCTGGCACTTCACGAAACCATTGTTTGCTTTTGAATCTGTGACTCCTGTAGGCTCCCTGTGCACATAGTATCCCAGTCACTTTCAGCCCAGGTCCTCTCTCTCTCTACATACGCAGTGTTCTGAGCTTTTGGTGCTTCCAAGAAATCAAATTCCAGGTCTCTTTCCCAGGGTCTTTTTGTGCAACTAAGGGAGTCCCCTGGAGGGGTTGGGGGAGTGGGGATGTTCAACAGAGGGAGTAATAGTCCTACATTTGATTTAGTCTCTGGAGGAGGCTAGAGGAGGAAATAGCAACTCACTCTTGTACTCTTGCCTGGAAAATCCCATGGATGGAGGAGCCTGGTAGGCTGCAGTTCATGGGGTCACTAAGAGTTGGACACGACTGAGCCACTTCATTTTCACCTTCTTTCTGGAGGAGGCTGAGCCTTAATGGCCAGTTGTGACTTGGTGAGAAATAGTTCCGTTTTCAAATCGTTCAGGCCCTGAAATTTGGGGGTTTCCTCGATTCCCTTGCAGTTGCACGGCAGTGGGCTACGTCTTGTTTTGTGGTGGGGGCTTTCTTCTGTCTGTGGGGGGTAAAGTTATCCTGTAACAGCAGTTCACATGGGCAGCATCCTGAGAACAAGTTTAGTAGGTACATTTTCTACCTTCTAAGTTATCACAGGTGGTGTTTGTTGCCAGATGTTTCAGGGCTGCATCCCTGGAGGTGCGACTTTTCCAACTTCCTCTAAGAGTTTTCTGGCACCCTAGCACCTCGCCCTGAAAGCACGCTGTAGATTTCGGCTTCCTGTCACGGCAGCCCTACTTGTGTGCCCAGTTTCTGCGCTAGTCAGCTTTGGCCGCAGTACCAACAGCCCCCAGATCTCTGCAGCATCCAGCAACCAACATTTGCTTTTCACATAAGAGTCCTGCTCGCCAGCGGCACTCTGCCTGCTTGGCCACGCTCCCCCTGTCTCCTCGTGCCAAGACGGTGCCCGAATGAGCAGCCGCCATCTGCGCTGAGCTGTTCTCGCAGTGGAGGGGCAGGAGCCCGGGGCGGAGTGGAGACCCACACGACCCCGCACAGCCTCTGCTGGGACCTGGCACGCCGTCACCTCCCACAGGTGACCGGGGAAGTCCAGAGCTAATGGGGCGGGAACGCACGCTTCACCTTCTGGGAAGTCGTGATAAGAACAGGGAGGAGGTATATGGTATTGAACAGCTACCTCTGTGACTCACAGGTTCAGACTCTGTACAGAAACCCGGGAGAGAATCACCAAGGACAGCCTCGTAGCACTTTTATAGCAGCAGAAGCACAGGCCCGAGGTGAACGACGGGGCCTCCGACTCTGGGTTCCTCCAGCCGCACACCCAGCTCCAGCTCCGGCCGCAGAGAGAGCTCCCCGGGGAGTTGCAACACCACCTCTTCCACTGCCGTGGGCCAGAGACTCCTCCCCTGCGGATCGCAAGCTCCTCTTGGCTAGTAACAAAGGGAATGGCCGTCTTTGCTTGAGGTGGTACCTTGTTGCTTTCATGGAGGATGCTCTGATTCTCTGCTGAACTGCTGGGTCTGGCAGGAGCAGGCTCTGTCAGGAGGGGTCTGGGCTGTAGGGGAAAGGGCTCAGGCTTTAGAACCAAATGATCTCATTTTGCTCCCATTCTGCCATCTACCAGACGTGGACAGTGAAAGTCTCTGTCTTGTCCGACTCTTTGTGACCCCCTGGCCTATACAGTCCATGGGATTCTCCCAGCCAGAATACTGGAGTGGATAGCAGTTCCCTTCTCCAGGGGACCTTCCCAACCCAGGGATCGAAGCCAGGTCTCCCGCATTGCAGGTAGATACTTTAGCAGCTGAGCCAAAAGGAAAGCCCAGGGAACCTGGAATGGGTAGCTAGCCCTTCTCCAGCGGATCTTCCAGACCCAGGAATCGAACTGGGGTCTCCTGCATTGCAGGCAGGTTCTTTACCAGCTGAGCTCTCAGGGAAGCCAAATGCGAAACAAGGGCCATTTTAAGTTTCTGGGTTGATTTCCTTGTCCACGTAATGAACACAGCAACTCATAGCGCTATCGTTCGGATGGTTTCAGGCAATGCCTACCATGAGAAAGTTCTCTGTTCCATTGAGTCGAAATCTGATGACCTCACCTGTGACCTTTGGCCGCAGCCCCGCCTCCGTCAGGGGCAGCAAGGCAGCCAGGAGCGTGTGCGCTGGCCGCCCGCGTCTGAGTCCAGCTCCGCCGCTGCTGGGAATGTGGCCAGGAGGGTGCTTAAGGCTCTGTGCTCAGTCTTGGTGAGCTGCTCAGGGTCCCAGCTCACAGCTGCCGGTAAGAACGGTTGCTGCCACCACTGTCACTGTTCCTGCTTCAGAAGGCAGCTCCTGGGGCGCCTGAACCCGGGTTCCCTGCCTTCTGCAGCCTTCTGTGTTTCTCCAAGCTAAACCGCTCAGCCCCCTCAAGCCCCTTGCAGGCGTCCGGGTCTCTGCACTCCCCACCAGCCCCTCCCGGGAACCAGCTTCAGCAGCCCTGGTCAAGAGCTGAAGGAGCGGCAGGTGGGTTCAGGGCTGGAGTCAGCGCTCACAGGGCTGGTGGCCGCATCCAGGGACACACACGGTCCCCGCTCACAGGGCTGATGGCCGCATCCAGGGACGCACACGGTCCCCGCTCACAGGGCTGGTGGCCACATCCAGGGACACGCTCACAGGGCTGGTGGCCGCATCCAGGGACGCGCATGGTCCACCGCGGCCTCCCTGCCAGCCCTGGCTGCTTGGCCACGTTGGACCTCGCCCTGCCCTCTCTGGACACTGGTGAACTTAATACTGGTCCCACCCTGCCTCCGGGGCATCCACCACGTGAAATTTTTTTGTCTGACTTAGATTTTCCTGGTCCAGGACTGAGGAGCTCATGGTTTACCTTTGAAAGCCTTCTGATTGTAGCATCATAACCATTAATTTTTTTCTTTGCTGTGAGGGTTCACTTCTTATTCTCCGGCGTTCTATTTTAATGGTCTGGATTAGTGATTTTACTGAGTGGATCTCTGAAAGTGTTCATTTAATCAACTGGGGAAAGAGAAAGTAACAATTTCCTGAATTTCTTGGTCTTTTCAAGTAGAGAACGGGAGAGGAAATAGACGATTTTTTGTGAAATGTATGAAGTGGTCACTTATTTCTTCACTTACATTTAAAGTCAGGTTTGATCCTTTAGTGTTTATATCGATACATCAAGTCAGCTTCGGCTTTTTAAAAATTCCTCTCTTTAGATACCAAGTGCACTCTATTAGCATTTGGAATAAAGATAAAATACCCACAAGTATTTGAATGAAACTCAGTTGTCTTAAAGGAAGCAGGGTTTACCTGAGTGGGGGTCACAAAGGCAAATATTCTCTGGGGATCCCCCGGGTCTTGCCACTGAAGAGGTGAGACCATTTACCCACGCCCTGAGTTTCCCCTCTCCCCGTGTTTCCTCTCTGCTCCTCTCTTAGCTTGACTGCCAGGGACACCTCTGCTGGTTTCTCAACAGCCAGGCATTGCCGCGGCCGGGACGTTTAAGATACAGGAATAAATTCACTCAAAGGCACGGGAACTTTCTTAAGCAATGTCTCCTGAGGTTCCCCTCTCAATATGACAAGGAGTGCTGTAAGTGCTTTAAGCTGGGAGCGTTTCGAGCTTTCCATCATTGGAGTTGGACCAGTTTGAGAAAATATGTACCATAAATAATCTTCAGAGCGTTTTAATATACTGCCGATAGTATTAAAAGTCAAAGCTTTCATAAAACTTAATTTACTCCGCCTGTAACTTAAATCTGGAGCAGCTTAAAAACGCGCATGGCTCCTTCTAAATGGCAGCTCCCCTTCAGGCTCCTGGGGGGCAGGAGGCTGCACCCCTGGGCTTGGCAGAGTGGGGACCCCGTCTCCCTAAAGCTGCGTCCACTCTGTGGTGACACCCCTTGCAGCCTGGGCAGAGCCGGCCTCCTGCCCACCCCAACCCCCACCATGTCCCTCTCCTGACCCCGGGGTCCTTGTTTCTGAACTTGCATGAACTGATTCCTACACCAGTGACCTTCTTCTTTTCTAACGTAAATATTTGATGCTATGAATCTCTCTCTAAGCAGTGATTTAGGTGCACCCCAGATTTTTGATACATTGGGTTTTCCTTTTCACTCATGACAAAATATTTTCTAATAGCCTTTGTGATTTCTCCCTTGACCTCTGGGTTATTTATAAGCACGTTGTTAAGTTCCAGCTGTTTGGAGATTTTCCAGATTATCTTTCCATTATTGATTTCTGCTTTAATTCTGTTCTGGTCAGAGAACATACTTTGCGTGATTCCAGTCCCTTTGAATTTATTGAGATTTGGTTTATGGCCCACAGCGTTTTGGCAAATGTTCTGTGTGCACTTAAAAATAATTTATACTTTGCTGTTGTTGGGTGGAAAGTCCTGTAAATATCAATTAGGTCCAGTAGGTGATAATGCTAACGTCTTCTATATCTTTACTGTTTTCCTAACTTTTTAAAGAACTGACTCATTGGAAAAGACCTTGATGCTGGGAAAGGTTGAAGGCAGGAGGAGAATGGTTGGATGACATCAGCGACTCGATGGACATGAGTTTGAGCAAGCTCTGGGAGCTGGTGATGGACAGGGAGGCCTGGCGTGCTGCAGTCCATGGGGTCGCAAAGAGTCAGACACGACTGAGCAACTGAGTTGAACTAAAGTTTTAAAGAGCAGTTTATTTTATTTACTGGTCATGATGGGTCTGCTGCATGGGCTCTTCCGCACTTGCGGCAGACAGGGACTACTCTGCAGTTTGGGCACGCAGGCTTCTCGTTGCACCGGCTTCTCTTGCTATGAGCGCAGGCTCTGGGGTGTCCGGCTTCCGTAGTCGCCGAGCGTGGGTGCAGCAGCTGCAGCGCCCAGGCTCCAGAGCACAGGCTCAGTAGGGGTTGTCCCCGAGCTCCGTGGCTCCAGGCACCTGGGACCTTCCCGGATCAGGGATCAAACCCATGTCTCTGGCATTGGCTGGAGGCTTCTTTACCACTGAGCACCAGGGAAGCCCTAACCTTTCTTTCAAAGGAGTTCTGTAAACGAGACAGCAAAAGAGACACAGATGTATAGAACAGCCTTTTGGACTCTGTGGGAGAGGGAGAGGGTGGGATGATTTGGGAGAGTGGCAGTGTAACATGTATGATATCATAAGTGAAACGAATCGCCAGTCTAGGTTTGATGCAGGATGCAGGATGCTTGGGACTGATGCACGGGGATAATCCAGAGAGATGGTGTGGGGCGGGAGAGGGCGGGGGTCAGGATTGAGAGTTCATGTACACTCGTAGCTGATTCATGTCAGTGTATAGCAAGACGAATACAGTATTGTAAAGCAAAAAATAAATAAATAAATATTTTAAAAAATTAAAAAAATAAAAGGAGTTCTTAAAATGAGAAACAGAAGTCTTTTCCATCTGCCCACACGTTTGCCCTATTGGGGTGCTTCTTACCCCTCGTATACATCCAACCTTCTCTCTGACGCCCTTTTCTTTCTCCCCAAGGCATTGCTTCCCCCTTCCTGATGGAACTGGCCTGCGGGTCCCAGGGTCTGTCCGGGCACGACAGAGCACGAGCTCTTTCTGGCCTCGCTGGGCTCCTGGGGATGCACTGCCCGCCCCTCCCTCCACCCCAGCCTGGCCTGGGCGGTGGCCTGCTCTGGCCCGCAGGCGCACAGGGCAGCGCCACAGGGGCCTGGAGGGGCTCCCTTGCAGACCTCCAGACCGTGTGTGTCTGTGCTCTGGCCTCCTCTCTCGGGCTCCGGCCCACCAGCGTCAGCCTCCTTGGCCTCCCCCTCATTTTTGGCTCTCCCTTTCCCCTCTTGCTCTCTCAGCCCCCTCTTTCCCCTCCCCTCCTTCGGTGCATGGGTGGATGTGTGGCAGCGGCTTCGTGAGGCCGCCGTGTGCACAGAGAGCAGTCAGCACGCTGACATGCCGACAGGGAGCCCGAGGACTGCAGTTGATGGAACTGGCCTGCGGGTCCCAGGGTCTGTCCGGGCACGACAGAGCACGAGCTCTTTCTGGCCTCGCTGGGCTCCTGGGGATGCACTGCCCGCCCCTCCCTCCACCCCAGCCTGGCCTGGGCGGTGGCCTGCTCTGGCCCGCAGGCGCACAGGGCAGCGCCACAGGGGCCTGGAGGGGCTCCCTTGCAGACCTCCAGACCGTGTGTGTCTGTGCTCTGGCCTCCTCTCTCGGGCTCCGGCCCACCAGCGTCAGCCTCCTTGGCCTCCCCCTCATTTTTGGCTCTCCCTTTCCCCTCTTGCTCTCTCAGCCCCCTCTTTCCCCTCCCCTCCTTCGGTGCATGGGTGGATGTGTGGCAGCGGCTTCGTGAGGCCGCCGTGTGCACAGAGAGCAGTCAGCACGCTGACATGCCGACAGGGAGCCCGAGCGACTGCAGCCTGCAGGGGAAAGGCAGTAGAGGCAGCGTTTCACTTGCTCAGTGAGGAAGGTTATTTTCAGCTGGCGACGATGCAGGAAGGCTCCGCTGGAGTACTGACGGCTGACTTGAGTCCCGGGTTTGGGCGCAGTCAGGCTCCCCTGCCCGCGGTGGCAGAGACGTGCTAAGAGGAGAAGAGACATGAGTGAAAGCAGGACCTCCTGTCATCCTGCCATTCGGCCTCTTTTCCCAAGAATCCTTTTCAGCTAACTTTTTAAACTTCAAAGCAGCGTCTGGAGGACTATACACGTGTGTGACAATTAAAATTGGCCAGTGAAAGTTACATTTCTTTTTCATGCCCTTTGCCCATTTTTTGAATGGTTTTAGATGTTGTGTATTGCAAATATTTGTTCAATTTTATCATTTGTCTTTTGCTTTTTACATCCTATTGTTCTTAAGAAAATAATTGCTCCTGAAACAAAAAAGAAGCCTCACAGTAATTCTGACTAATGATAAGTCATCTGAATTAGTAAAAAGTTAGAATGACTAATTTAGAAGTTTAATGTTATTATGTTGAAGGCATTTTGTCACCTTTGATTGTCAAACTATGCCTTAGCAATTAGAGCTCTTTGGGAACATGTTTTAATAAATGAATGGTGATGTTATCACAGGGAACATTTTTCCTTTGTAAGTGCAAAGAGGTTATACTCAACATCTTGTTTATATTGTTGATTTGCTGAGAAAAGTTTTCATCTTTAAACAATGTAGAGTTTTAAACCCAATCCCTAAGTAAAGTATCATAAATTCTGAATTAAAGGTTTTCTAGTAATACAGAAAGGTGAAACAACCCATTTGTACCTCATATTAGTATTGTAACAGTATAATTCTTTGGCATAGTCAATAAAGCAGAAATAGATGTTTTTCTGGAACTCTCTTGCTTTTTCCATGATCCAGCGGATGTTGGCAATTTGATCTCTGGTTCCTCTGACTTTTCTAAAACCAGCTTGAACATCAGGGAGTTCACGGTTCACATATTGCTGAAGTCTGCCTTGGAGAATTTTGAGCATTACTTTGCTAGCATGTGAGATGAGTGCAATTGTGTGGTCGTTTGAGCATTCTTTGGCATTGCCTTTCTTTGGGATTGGAATGAAAACTGACCTTTTCCAGTCCTGTGGCCACTGCTGAGTTTTCCAAATTTGCTGCCAAATTGAGTGCAGCACTTTCACAGCATCATCTTTCAGGATTTGAAACAGCTCAACTGGAATTCCATCACCTCCACTAGCTTTGTTCGTAGTGATGCTTTCTAAGGCCCACTTGACTTCACATTCCAAGATGTCTGGCTCTAGAT
>SJXQ01011178.1:0-34418 GCA_006408695.1 Aepyceros melampus | reverse complement strand
CTCTCCGCAGCCACCCTCCACCACCCACATACAGAGCCCCAAATAATCCTCAGTCCAGAGAGAAGCCAAGCCAAGCCGTCCCTCCCATCTCATCGCAGCATGAAGTCTGGCATGCCCCTCACAGCAGTGGCCTGTGGCTGCCATCCAAACCCTCCGGATAGGCACCACCTTCTCCCGTGGGGGGTCAGGTCAGATCTGTTCAGTGAAAACTAGTTAAGCCCCGATTCTGTGCCCAGGCCTCTGCTAGGACCCATCAGAGGCTGGCTAGCAAAACGGACACAGAAATGTACTAATAGAATCCAAGAGTGAGGGGTCAGAGAAGAGGGGTGGAGCCAGCCTGGGGGCGGGGCTTTTTGGATCTCTCTTGGCCCACTCCCATCACTCCTGGTCCCCAGACACACAGCTGCTTTCAGTTCTTAGACTTAGCGTGTCTGTTCTTGCATCAGGACATTTGCTGTCTCTTTCCCTTGAATTCTCTTGCCCCAGACCTCCCTGGAGTTGGTTCTCACTATTCAGGCTTCAGCCAAGGGCCTTCCCCAGGAAGGTCTCCAGGATGGCCCTGCAGCCTGCACTTGAGTCTCTCTGAGTCTTGTCCTTCCTTTCTTCCTCTCGCTGTCTCCACCACCAACTGAGATGAGTGGCGTCGAGGTCTCCTCTCTCCTCTGCCTCCCAGAAACTGGGACCCAGTTTCTCCCATTTGCCCTCCCATCCCCAAGGCCTCAGATATAGGAGGCGCTTAATAAATATCAACCAATAAATTTATTTACCATGTAAGGGACTATCAACATTTACCTGAATGACCCATGCCATCTGACCGGCCCTTCCCTGCCCACACGCCTCTGCCTGCTGCCCAGGCCCCTGAAATACATTCCTGACTGCTCCTGCTGACCATGGAGAACTGTTTTCATCTATCCTACAAAGCGGAGGGCAAAGTAATGTCAAGAGTGTGGTTTGGAGATCCAGCTGAGTTTGCTTTGTCCTCTTGCTCTGCCACTTTTAACCTGTGTACCCTAGACAAGTTAACTAACCTCTCTGAGGCTCAGTTTCCCCACCTGAGCAGCGCCATTTTCAGCAGACAGTAGCCTTTGTTATTCTACCCAAATCACAATGGTTACTAACTCTCGCTGTCTAGAGGGGAGGTTTGTACCACCTTCTTCCAGAGGTGAGCACCTGGGCCCTGGCTGGAGCCCCCAGGGACCCTTGCAGAGAGACCAACCAAAGTAAAAGTCCAGACTCAGTGACTGTGCCCCTGGGGACCCAGAGTTAATGATCTGGGGGCGGTTAATGAGCTTTCTTCTCTGCTCTCTCCCATCGCAGGTGGCGTGGCAGCCTTCCAGGCCCGGCGGCTGCTCCCTGCACCTGCCCCTCCACATCCAATTCCTTTGCAGTGTCCTAAAAAGCTAACCAAGCTGAAATTGCTGATGCCAAGGCTTTAAAGCTCCTGCACAAGAATTTAGTGTTCTCCAAGGCCCCAGCCTTGTCTCCGACTTCTAATCCTTTCCATCTGTTGGGAACGGTCGAAGGATTCAGTGACGATCACTGCTGAGATGGTCTCTTCTGCTTGGGGCTGGGAGGATGGCTGTCCTGAAGGCTCACTTCTCATGAATTCTTGCAGTGTCCCTCCTTATGCTTGAGCATCTTCCTGGGTGCCTCCTGAGGAAGCCCCAAGCATTAACATCACAATAGTATTATGATATAATAAATCTGTCGGTGATTACCCTGGAGAGGTGGCAGGCCATAGTGATGGAGAGCATAGACTGAGAATCAAGTTGCCTGGATTGAATCCAGGCTCCATTTAATAACTGTGTGATCTTGGTTCAGAATAATGCTATCTTCTATATTACAACAGCTTACCTGGTGGGAGCCAGGCATTGTTCATGAACCTTCAATTTAATAGTAATAATTATAAAACAACTGATATTTATTGAGAACCAGAAATGCTTTGATGAATCCACTTAATCTCCAGAAGACAGCCATGTTAATGGACAACTTTTGTGGTGATCAGGGCCGTTCCTCAGTCAGATGTGGACCCAGAAGCTTATGCACCTGAGACATCAATTGCATGGGTGGCTTGCCTGAGGGCAAGGAAATTGTGATGATGATCCTTTAAGGATTCATTTCTAGGCTCAGAGAAGACAGGATGTCATATCCCCCGCCCAGCCCACACTATATCCCTTGGCGCTCGTCAGATTTCAGCAGCAGCCTCTGCAGGCAGGTCTCATGCATTTGGATGGTGTCCTGTCTCAGGTGCCTACATTCTCTCTCTGCTTCTCTACCTTGGTGGATGACAATGACCCCAGGGATAGTCTCAACCAATGAGCTATGGAAGGCAGTAGATAAATGTCCCAGCCTCCTGTCCTTCAGAGGGATGGTTCCTTAGTGTCCACAGTGGGACTGAATCATAATCAAGTAGTCAAGTCAACAGCTCACAATTTATTGGTTTTTCCTCCTTCCCTCATTACTCTCCCTGTTTCTTTAGTTCTACTTCTTGGGATCCCCTCTCAAATCAGCTCAATTCAGTTCAGTCACTCAGTCATGTCCAAGTCATTGCGATCCCATGTACTGCAGTACTCCAGGTCTCCCTGTTCATCATCAACTCCCGGAGCTTGCTCAAATTCATGTCCATCGAGTTGGTGATGCCATCCAACCATCTCAGTCTCTGTCATCCCCTTCTCCTTCTGCCTTCAACCTTTCCCAGCATCAGGGTCTTTTCCAATGAGTCTGTTCTTTGCATCAGGTGGCCAAAGTATTGGAGTTTCAGCTTCAACATTAGTCCTTCCAATGAATATTCATAATCAAGTAGTCAAGTCAACAGCTCACAATTTATTGGTTTTTCCTCCTTCCCTCATTACTCTCCCTGTTTCTTTAGTTCTACTTCTTGGGATCCCCTCTCAAATCAGCTCAATTCAGTTCAGTCACTCAGTCATGTCCAAGTCATTGCGATCCCATGTACTGCAGTACTCCAGGTCTCCCTGTTCATCATCAACTCCCGGAGCTTGCTCAAATTCATGTCCATCGAGTTGGTGATGCCATCCAACCATCTCAGTCTCTGTCATCCCCTTCTCCTTCTGCCTTCAACCTTTCCCAGCATCAGGGTCTTTTCCAATGAGTCTGTTCTTTGCATCAGGTGGCCAAAGTATTGGAGTTTCAGCTTCAACATTAGTCCTTCCAATGAATATCAGGAGTGATTTCCTTTATGATGGACTGGTTGGATCTCCTTGCAGTCCAAGGGACTTAAGACTCTTCTCCAATGCCACAGTTCAAAAGCATCAATTCTTCAGTGCTTTCTTTATATACCAACTCTCACATCCATACATGATTACTAGAAAAACCATAACTTTGACTAGATGGACCTTTGTTGGCAAAGTAATATCTCTGCTTTTTATATGCTGTCTAGGTTGATCATAACATTTCTTCCAAGGAGCAAGCGTCTTTTCATTTCGTGGCTGTAGTCACCATCTGCAGTGATTTTGGAGCCCCCTCCAATAAAGTCTCTCACTGTTTCCATTGTTTCCCCATCTATTTCCCATGAAGTGGTGAGATTAGTAAAAGATGGTGGAGTAGAAGGTTAGTAAAAGATGGAGGAGTAGAAGGATGTGCGCTCATCTTCTCCTGCGAGAACTCCAAAATTACAACTCGCTGCTGAACAGCTGTCGACAGAAGAATGTTAGATCCCACCAAAAAAATATACCCCATGTCCAAGGGCAAAGGAGAAACTCCAGCAAGATGGTAGGAAGGGTGGAATCACATTTAGAATCAAACCCTATACCCACCAGACATGCCCAGAGGGTTCAAACAAACCTTGTGTGCACCAGGACCCAGAGACCCCACAGAAACTGAGCCAGAATTGTGTTTGAGTGTCCCCTGCAGAGGTACAAGTCAGCAGTGGCCTGCTGCAGGGGCAGGAGCTCTGGGTGCAGCAGACCTGGGTATGGCATAAGCCCTCTTCAGGGAGGTCGCCATTAACCCCACCACAGAGCCACCAGAACTTACAAGGACTGGGGAAACAGACTCTTGGAGGGCACACACACACACACACAAAAAAAAAAACCTTGTGTGCACCAAGACTCAGGAGAAAGGAGCAGTGTTCCCACAAGAGACTGACCCAGACTTGCCTGTGAGTGTCCAGGAGCTTCTGGTGGAGGCATGGGTCAGTGATAGCCTACTGAAGGGTCAGAGGCACTGAGTGCAGCAGTGCCTGCATGGGACCTTTTGAAGGAGGTCACCATTGTCCTCACTACCTCCACCATAGTTTGGCCTCAGGTCAAACAACAGGGAGGGAACATAGCCCTGCCCATCAACAGAAAACTGGATTAAAGACTACTGAGCATGGCCCCACCCATCAGAACAAGACCCAGTTTCTTCCTCAATCAAATCAACTACCTGCACCCAAATACTTGCCTCTGGCTTGGCTTGGAGGGATCCCTAACTAAGACAGTACTGGAAGCCCAAGAGGACACCCTCTGGTCAGGGCAGTGCTTTCCATGCAGATTCCCAGAGCTCTGACAAAGCAGAGATGGATGACACACAGGGATTGTGATATTCAGGTGGTGTTCAAGTTCGTGAGAAACATATTCCAAGGTTCTCAGCAAGCTTGGGGTTGTGCTATCCCATGAACTCCTTATGGCTCCCCAGAATGTAATCTTCTCATCTTTCAGCAATAGGACTCCACAGCTACCTAATGAGGACCACATTTCCCAGCCTTCCTTGCAGGTAGGTATGGCCATGGTCTTGCCAATGGAGTGTGAGAGGAAGGGATGCGTCACTTCCTTAAAAAGAAATTGCTTGGCCTCCACTTCTGTTGGTTGGCCTCTTCC
The DNA here is from genome assembly GCA_006408695.1 of Aepyceros melampus. Taxonomy (NCBI): domain Eukaryota; kingdom Metazoa; phylum Chordata; class Mammalia; order Artiodactyla; family Bovidae; genus Aepyceros; species Aepyceros melampus. Next base: position 29,601 of record SJXQ01011178.1, on the reverse strand, counting down.
CCCTCTTCCTCTTCTCTCAGAACTGGAATGTGGACTTGAGCTCTGACTTGGATGAGAATATCTCAGGTAGAAGGAACCAGGGACCTAAAGCAACAGTGTGGAGTAGAGTCACCCTCCTGCTCAGGACTAGTGCCTATCTTTGGGATGTTACATGACAGAGAAATAAACTCTATTTCGCTTAAGTCTGAAAGTTGCTCAGCATGCCCGACTCTTTGTGACCCATGGACTGTACAGTCCATGGAATTATCCAGGCCAGAATACGGAAGTGAGTAGCTGTTCCCTTCTCAGATCTTCCCAACCCAGGAATCAAACTCAGGTCTCTCTCATTACAGTGGATTCTTTACCAGCTGAACCACCAGGGAAGCCCGAGAATACTGGTGTGGGTAGCCTATCCCTTCTCCAGTGGATCTTCCCCACCCAAGAATGAAACCAGGGTCTCCTGCATTGCAGGTGGATTCTTTACCAGCTGAAATAAACTACTATGTATTTGCATCTCTCTGTTGAGGAACTTATCTTGTGCCTTAACTAATACAGTCAACAGGAAGGGTTCTGAACAAGCAAATTATGAGCGCTGATGTGACCTCATTTGTGTCCCCAGGCCAGTGACGCCTGGGATGTTCAGGTTATGTGGCTCTCTTGCATGGTGTGCAAAGTGCTACAACTCGAGCGAGACCTCACTGGGAGTGAGGTGAGATCCAGTCTCCTCTCAACTTGTCACAGACCTCAGGGGCCTCTTCCTTGGTGTGTGTCCCCTTGCCTGGAATGCTGTGTACTTCCACGTTCTTTTTCCCAGTTTCTCTCCTCCCAGGCTAGGTTGTGCGTTGGGGCGCTGTTGCACTTGGCTTCAAAGGGTGTATCCCGTTAGCTTGGGGAACTGGGCTCCACAGTAAGTGGGCAGCTGGCTTGTGTCTGCTCATCTTTGTTCTCCAGGTGTGGGCAGCATTACGTCCTTTAGTGTATCTATTAAACAGAGCCAGGTGGTAATGTCATTAGTTTTCTCTTTCTTTTTTAATTTAATTTTATTTTATTGAAGTATGTGTGTACAGTACAGTGATTCAATTATCCATATATATATTTTTTCACATTCTTTTCCCTTATAAGTTATTACAAAATATAGTTTCCTGTGCTATATAGTAGGGCCTTGTTGATTATCTGTTTTATATATAGTAGTGTGTTTCTGTTAATCTCGACCTCCTAATTTATCCCTCCCCTACCCTTTCCCTTTAGTAATAGCCATGAGTTTGTTTTCCATGTCTGTGGGTTTATTTATTTCTGTTTTGTAGATAAATTCATTTCTATCTTTTTTTTTTTTTAGATTCCACATGTAAGTGATATCATATGATATTTGTTTTTCCCCGTCTGGCTGACTTCACTTAGTGTGATAATCTCTAGATCCATCCCTGTTGCTTCAAATGGCATGATTTCATTCTTTTTAATGACTAATAGTTCATTATAGTATATTTTAAATAGCTATTGTAAATAGTGCTCCCCTGGACATTGGGGGTGTGTCTCTTCATGGTATTAGTTTTCTATTGCTGTGTAACAAATTACTACAAACTCAGTGGCTTAAAACAGTATCTGTTTATTATCTCACAGTTCTGTAGAGTCAAAGAGAACTTAGCTGGATTCTCTGTTTCAGTTCTCCCGAGGCTTCAATCAAGGTGTTAGCCAGGCTAGACTCTCATCTGGAAGCCCTGGGGAAGAAACACACCCAGGGTCATTTACAATGTTGGTAGAATTCTGTTCTAGTGGTTGTAGCACTGAGGTTCCAGTTTCCTGGCTGGCTGTTGGCCACCCTCAAGTCCTCATATTTGTCCCCTTTATAGTCAAAGTCAATGAGGATATGTATCTTTTTCATCTTTTGAATCTCTTGTACTTACTCTTCTGCTGTCAACCTGAGAAAACTCTGAGCTTTTAAAGCTCATATGATTGTATTAGGCTCACTGGATAATCTCCCTTTTGATGAAACTCAAAGTCAACTGATAAGTTACCTTAATTAAATCTAAAAAATGCCTTTTGCCACATAAGGCAACATGATCACAGGCATATTTTTGCATCATATTCATAGTCCTGGAGATTTGAGCAGGAAATCATGGGAACATCTTAGAATTCTGCCTACCTCATCTATAATCCCTTGAATTTTAGAAAGTTTCGCCTTCACCTTTCCTTGGAGGGGGCAGGAAAGCAGATATCTTGATGCTTGATCTGGAGGAAATCTCTCACTAGGGCAAAGTATCCAAGAAGCTTAAAGGAGGTGAGATTAAGAGTCAGAAGGATGAATAATTAGTCTTGGATAAAGGATAGACATTTTATTTGCTTATCCAGTCAAGTTTATTGAGAATCCCTCAGTGCCCAGGATCTAGAAGTGAATGGAATAGACAGTCCTTGCCCTTGTGGAGCTGATGGTCTGGTGGGTGATGAAGTTTCCCCAAAAAGAAGTATGGGGTTCAGTAAGAGGAGGGAAATAAAGGCTAGTGTGTCATCTAAGGGTGATGAGGGCAGGGGTTCAGGTAAATTTTTATAGTTTCTTTGAGGAATGGAAAAGACACCATCTCCTAGGTGAGGTAGAGCTCCAACAATTATAGGCTGGTCTCAAGAACATTAAGCTCTCTAAGGATCTTGAGTCTCCTCTCATGCCCCATGGATCACCAGGAAATTATCTTGGTTAATTTGCTTAGCCTGGAAGTCACTAACTTGAGTATAGAAATGCCTACTCGGGCAGGAACTTAACATAAATAAATGAAACAGCCTGAGTGTGAACAAAAGACTTGGGCATGTATAAAGGCGGATGGTGACCAGTGGCCTCAGTGTCAGAGGGTTAGAGGGGGTGCGAGGGTCCCTTCACGCTGGAGTATAGACACCTATCTATGGGGGTTGCCAAGATCCACTCCAGCTGATTGTGCCATCAGAGATAAATCATCAGACCTTCAGACTGACAAAATTCAGATGATTTTGTGGAATATCTCAGATTTTTAAAATTTAAGTAATTTTTTAAAATGTAAGGATCTGCAGATGTTTGTGGCACAGGGCCAGCCCTCGGGCATCTGCTTGTGACATTCGATAGAGTTGTCCTCAGTGAGTTATGTTTGGCCGCTCCATCATCAGCTTTAACTGAGAAGCGCAGGTGCCCTCTGTGGCCCTGGGTTCCTATTCTGAAGTTCTGCATCATAAATGCCTTTGTATCTTCAGTAGAGGAATCCCTGTGTCCTTGAGATTTCTCTGCTTTCTCCTCTTCCGTCGTGACCATGGGAACAATCGCATTGCCTCTCTGCCATGCATGCTTTCACTTCCAATTATTGCTCTTCTGGTGCCCAGTGTCTGTCTTTCCCTCCTCATGGTCTCATTAACCAAGGCAGCTGTCCAAGCTTCTGTTCCATTTCCTAGTAACCTGCTCTCTGACTCTGGGCTCAGAACCTAACTGTTTTATTTACCTTGGTATCTACAATGCCTGGTACATGGCAGGCATGAATCTCTCTGGGAGCACATTTTCCTGGGTAAGCATTCTTAAATTCTCAATAAATATTTGAATGTTGAATGAATGATGTGTTGGCCATTTTTTTTGGTTGACACAAGAAATGAACATATGTGAAAATAATTCTGTACATTAAGACAGTATCATTGAGAACTCAACCCTCAGTGTCTGTTAAAAAATTAAGATGAACAACCATCCTCAATTGCCCAAGAATGAGGAGGTTCTTGAGATGTAGAACCTTCAGTTTTTAAACTGGGATGGAAGAGTTTCTCAAGACATGAAACTCTCATTGCTGTAACTGTGACTGTCCTGCGAAAGCGTTGTTGGTCACCCTCCTCTAAAACAAACAAACAAAAAACCCCAAAACACCACCAAAGGAATACAAGATTCTCTTGAAGCTCAAATAATGGTAAAAGACCGATTCTCCTTCTAAACCAGGATGTTTTCTTTTATCTGCTGATGAGAGGTTTGAAACTCTCATGTTTCCCTCTTTGCCTTGACCTCTAAGAAGGTCCAAAGTAAGTTCTCTGAATAAGCAGCATCTGTCTGTCCAGGTTGCCTGAGATAATTGTTTCATTGCCTCTGCTTTGTTTTTTTTTAAATCCTTTTTCTCTTCAAAAGTGTGAACGTGGCATAAATTGCACCCAGAATTACATTAAATAACTGTTGCCAAGCGAACGTGAGAGAAAACCTATGTCTTTTGCTTTTTTGCTTCTCTTCGATTGGCTATTATTTCATTCCATGTGTGTATTATTTCAGGGGTTGGCAAACTATGGCTTGTGGGTCAAATTTGGGATGACTGCATCTTTTCATAATAAACTTTTATTGGGGATAACAGCCGTATGTATTAATCTATGTATTGTCCGTGGCTGTTTTCAAGCTACCAGAGCAGAGTTGAGTAGTTGTGATGGACACGGTGTGGTCCATAAAGACGAAAATATTTGCTCTTTGTAAAGTTTGTCCCTCTCTCCATTATGTCACAAACTTGTAAACCCTTTTGAAAAGATTGCTATAGAAATTCAAATTATACATATATATATGTATAATTTATTTTCAAATGTAGTTTCAAAATTTATATATATATATATGTATATATATTTTTTTCTGTTTACAAAAGTAACATGCTTATTATAAAAATGTTAACATAACAGAAGTATGTAATGATGACAGTAACCATACTTTTAAAAATAATTTTGTTTACCTATTGGCTGTGCTGGGTCTTCGTTTCTGCACAGGCATTCTCTAGCTGTGGTGAGCGGTGGCTACTTTCTAGTTGCAGTGCTCAGGCTTCTCAGGGAGGTGGCTTCTCTTGTTGCTGAGCACAGGCACTAAGGGGGATGGGCTTCAGTAGTTGCAGTTCCCAGGTTCTAAAGCACAGGCTCAATAGTTGTGACACACACCTTTGTTGCTCCGTGGCATGTGGAATCTTCCCGGATCAGGGATCGAATCTGGGTCTCCTGCATTGGCAGGTGAATTCTTCACCACTGAACCACCAAGGAAGTCCAGTAACCATCCTTTTTAAACTTCAATTCCTATTGGTGGCCTCAGTTAGCTAGTAATATAGATTGCTCCTGATTCCTTCTGGTGCATAAACTAATCTATGTATGTATATCATATATAATCTATATTAAAATAATAGTGAAAAAGACATAAATCTCTCTGTGAGCACATTTTCCTGGGAAAGCATTCTTAAATTCTCCATCAGCAGCATTTTCCACCCATGTCTCCACTGACACATTCGCAGACACTCTCACTCATTGTTTCCAATATCTTCCCTCATTGATCTAGTCTAATCAAAAGCCCTTTCTAGCTTGTCTTCAGAACAGCATCATTGCAATTCTAATTATTCCTGGTACCTCTCATTATGATAATTATTCTTTTTTATCAGTACTAATTACTGTTCCTTTAAAACATCTCTCAGAACCAGTGAGGATGTCAGTTGCCTGAAGACTGTCACTTAGCTTCTAAACCATCAGGCTAAGTATTCGGGACATGGCTTCAGCTGATCATTCACTTGTTTCTGAGATGCTCTCAGGACCAGAGCCCTGACAGCAGGGGCCTGATTGCATCACTCACCCTCAGAACTCCAAGACTTCAAGGGCATCTGCTATCACCCAGCATCATAGACCCACACTGCTTTCTTCATACTGATTGTACCAGCTTCCCCTCTCTCCCATCACTTCCCTCCCCAAACATTTCCTCTGAGCTCCCTAGAACCCCCAGTTTGTAACCAGGAGGCATCCCTATATTTTCAAGTTCTCCCCCAAACATTTTTTTTTGTTTTGTTTCTTGCCTTGCCTTAAGCCAGAGTTCCGCAAGCCTCCTGGGCAGACTTCCCAAGTTAGGTTGCTTTTCTCTCTTAACTCATGAACCCCAGGGCTCCCCTTTACCAATCCCCAAACATTTTCCCTTTGCAAAAATTCCCAGAATCTTTCAAGTGAAGCCATCAGATTATAGTGCCGGCTGCCTCTCTTCAAAGTGGTCATCTGCTTTCTTCTCAATCATTAGAGACTCTAGTGCCTAAAGAGTCACTGTCTCGATTCCCACCCTGTTCTCATCATTCTTGGTGATTTCAGCATTTACACAGATATCATCCAACCTTTTAATGTCCCCTTTGCTTGGCCTTCCCGTCATCTTGTTTTTGATGGTAACTGTACAGTCTCTTAAATGTGAATTTCAAGTTTCCCCCTTTTGACCTATATGTCCTCTCCTATTCTATACCTTCACTTGAAACATTTTCCTAACTCAATGAGACTTTTAGCCCTGTCCAACAGAAAACTAATGAAAGCCACATATGTCACTTAAAATTTTCTAGTAGCCACATTGAAGTGAAGTGAAGTGAAGTCGCTTAGTCGTGTCGACTCTTTGCAACCCCATGGACTGTAGCCCACCAGGTTCCTCCATCCATGGAATTTTCTAGGCAAGAGTACTGGAGTGGGTTGCCATTTCCTTCTCCAGGGGATCTTCCCAACCCAGGGATCAAACCCAGGTTTCTTGCATTGTGGGCAGATGCTTTACTATCTGAACCACCAGGGAATAAAGAAATAAAAATAGTTAAATTAATTTAAGCATTTTTATTTAACCAAATAGATGCAAAATATGATCGTTGTATTTTGAGGAACAATAGAAACAGTGACAGACTTTATTTTCTCTGGCTCCAAAATCACTGTGGATGGTGACAACAGCCGTGAAATTAAAAGACACCTGCTCCTTGGAAGAAAAACTATGATAAAACTAGATCACATGTTAAAAAGCAGAGACATTACTTTACCAACAAAGGTCCATATAGTCAAAGATATGGTTTTTCCAGTAGTCATGTATGGATGTGAGAGCTGGACCATAAAGATGGCTGAGCACTGAAGATGCTTTTGAACTGTGGTGTTGGAGAAGACTCTTGAGAGTCCCTTGGATTGCAAAATCAAACCAGTCAATCCTAAAGAAAATCAGTCCTGAATATTTATTGGCAGGACTGATGCTGAAGCTGAAGCTCTAATACTTTGACCACCTGATGTGACGAACTGACTCATTAGAAAAGGCCCTGATGCTGGGAAAGATTGAAGGCAGGAGGAGAAGGGGACGACAGACGATGAGATGGTTGGATGGCATCACTGACTCAATAGACATGAGTTTGTGCAAGCTCCAGGGGATAGTGAAGGACAGGTAAGCCTGGCATGCTGCAGTCCATGGGATCGCAAAGAGTCGGACATGACTGAGACAATAGCAATCACAATTATCGTTATCATTGTAACCAACAGAAACATTATTATTGAGATATTTCACATTCTATTTTTTTCTTCCTTTTAAAAAACTACTTATTTATTTATTGAGTTGTACCAAGTCTTTGTTGCAACATATGGGATTTTCAGTTGTGGTATTTAGGACTTTAGTTGCAGGGATCTAGTTTCCTGACCAGGCTTCAAACCTGGACCTCCTGCAATGGGAGTGCATGCATAGTCTTAGCCACTGGACCACCACAGAAGTCCCACATTCTATTTTTCATACTCTTTGAAATATGTGTGCTTTATACTTACTGTATATATCAATTTCAACCAGATGCATTTCAAGCATTTGATAGCCACATGTGGCTATCATATTGGACAAAGCATCTCTGGTCCATTGATCTAAATCCTGTCTCTTGAATGTCCTTCTATTCAAGAGATGCAGATTCCATTTCCCATTACCATCAGCACACTTTTTCAAACATCCTCCACTGTCCCTTTATCTGTTCATCTAGGAAAAAACTCATCATTGGTTGGACCAAACCATCAGTCTTCATGTGTGGAGTTGAATACTGCAGGAGAAAAATCACACATCTGGGTTGCCTTGCTTAATGTTAGTTTCAGAACCACAGATTTCAAGTGGTCATATAACCTTCCCCAGAAAGGGGAAACTTTCACATGTCCTTTGTGAAAGTGAAAGTCACTCAGTCATGTCCGAATCTTTGTGACTGCATGGACCATACAGACCATGGAATTCTCCTGGCCAGAATACTGGAGTAGGTAACCTTCTCCAGGGGATCTTCCAAACCCAGGGATCGAACCCAGATCTCTTGCATTGCAGGTGGATTCTTTACCAGCTGAGCCACAAGGGAAGCCCAAGAATACTGGTATGGGTAGCCTTTCCCTTCTCCGGCAGATCTTCCCAACCCAGGAATCGAACTGGGGTCTCCTACTTTGCAGGAGGATTCTTTACCAACCGAACTATCAGGGAATTCCCATGTTCTTCGTGGCATTTGTTTAACTGCTCTCTGAGACTGTCATTTCAAATGTTTTTCTCTCTTAATTCCCCTCTTCCTCACCACCCCTCCCTCTCAGCAGATGCCCAGCCTCACTATCCACTAACAGGCATCACAAATGAAATAGGTCCAAAGTGGGACCCCACACGCACTTCAGGTGATGGTGCCTGCTCGAGCCCTGAATCTAGGAGTCAGGTTGCTTTCCTCACTTATAATTCACCTACATGTCCTATTGGCCAAAAGTAATCTAAAATCTGTCCCTTTGTCCTTGAGTTTATAACTACCACCTCAATCTAGTCAGCATCACTTCTTGCCTGGACTTCAGTGACAGCTAACTGGCTTCCTTCTTGTCATTCTTTCACCTCACAGTCCCTTTTCTACTCAGCAGTCAGAGCATCTTTAAGAACATAAACTGGAGAGTATTGCTCCCTTTCTTGCAACTCCTTGTTTCCATGGCTACAAAGGTCCTACACGATGGCCCTTGCTCACTCCTTCAATGAAAGCTTTGATTGCTTTTCTCCCCACTCCCCACTTTATACTCATGTGCTGGCTTCTGTCTTGATTCTGGAACACGACAAGCTTTTTCTTGCCTCCTGCCTTTGGCAGTGCTGTTCCCTCAGCCCGGAAATATCTTCCCCTAGTGTTTCTCATGATTGACTCCTTTTCTCCTTTTGGTTTTTAGAGACATCTTCTCAAAGAAGACGTAAAGCCCCATATAAAGCCGTCCTCTCTTCTCCCCCATTGGTTATTCTCTTGCCAGGCCTCCTGTTATCTCCCTCATGGAACTTATGGTCTGAAATTACCTGATTTATCTCCTCATTTACTTCTTTATTAACTGTTTACCCACTAGAAATAAGCACCATGCCTGTATGGATGTTTTCATGTTTAGCGCTGTGTTCCCTAAGCCTGGTACAGTAGCCAGCACATAGCAAACTCAATAAATACTCATTGAATAGATGAATTGACAGTTGAGGAACTAGATGTTTCAGTATATCCGGGCTCCTCTCATTACTGTGAAAGGCACAGAATCACAAGATTGAACTTAACAGCCCCAGCAAGATCATTAACCTCTGATCTGGGTCACCAAGATTGACAAAGAGCCCTTTCCCCCGCCCTTGATAGGGATCATGCCTATAAATACTGCTGGGTGTTTAAGCTCTTTGAATGTGATAAAACAGCAAGTCTAAATAGCTGCTTTCCTGACAGTGTTGGGTCAACAGAATATATTATCCCAGAGAGGCAGATGGGGTTGAAGCCTCAGGGCTACATCAGTTCGAGAGCTCAAGTGATGTTCATCACGCAGGCTGTACAAATAGGCTGTGACCTCGTGGTAGTTCTGAGAACTTATCATATATTCACAAATCATGCTGGCTTTTGTGTGGAGGATGGGTTGAAATAAGCAAGAAGGAGTATGGAGTATCCGTTAAAAGTCTTTCCCTTGCAAGTGACAGAAATTCAACCCAAATTGGTTCCAGCAGTAAAAGAACATATTAGCTCATGGAAGCGAAAATGGCTGGGGGTGTTTGGCTTCAGTTATAGGTGGGTTCAGGGGCTCAAAACTACCACTAGTCAGGACTTGGAGCTTAATTACCTCTTCTCTGGAGCATGGTCTGGACTTAATTTCATGCTTCCAAAGAACAGAGTATGGACAGGGGAAACTAAACAAGGCAACCTTAAGCAGAAAAAGCCTGGTGAGCTCATGTTGGCCAAGTCATCCAAGTCAACACGGCCAGTGACAAGTCATTTTGATAATATGTACATCCTGCTGTGCTGTGTTGGGAAGGGCACTTCACTTCTGGGATACTTTCCTTGAAGCCCATGACTCCAGTCTAATCATAAGAAAAACATCAGAGAAACCCAAATTAAGAAAAATTCCACAAAATTCCTGACCAGTACTCTGTAAAACTCTCAATGCTGTGAAAAACAAACAAACAAAAAATACCGAGAAACCATCACAAACTAGAGGAACCTAAGGAGAAATGACAGCTAAATATAATGTGGTCTCCTGGATGGAATCCTGGAACAGAAAATGTCATTAGGGGAAAAGATGGTGAAATCTGAATGGTCTGGACTTCAGTTAATAGTGATGTCCAAATGTCGTTTTCTTAGCTGTGATAAATATAGTTGGTGATGTGAGAAGTTAACATTAGGGGAAACTGAATGAAGGGTATATGGAAACTCTCTGTTCTGTCTTTGCAGTTTTTCTGTAAATTAAAATTGTTCTAACATAAAAAGTTTGTTAAATCCTTGGTGTTTAGGAAAATGAGTTAAAAACAACGTCTTCACAAAGGCTGGCACATGGGTGTTTTTAACAGCTTTATTCGTAATTGCCAAAACTTGGAAGCAACCAAGCTGTCCTTCTGTAGGTGAATGGATAAATAAGCAGCAGTCCATCCAGACAATGGGCTATCATTCAGTGCTAAAAATAAATGACATATCAAGCCACAAAAAGACACAGAGGAAACTTAATGCATATTACCAAGTGAAAGAAGCCAGTCTGAAAAGTCTACCTAATGCATGACTCCCCTGTACAGCATTTAGATACAGCAAAACTTTTTGTTCAGTCACTCAGCCACGTGCGACTCTGCAAAGCTATGGAGCCATTAAAAAGGTGAGTGGTTATCAGGTGTTCAGAGGAAGAGAGGAATGGACAGACAGAACACAGAGGATTTTTAGGACAGTGAAATTACTCTGTGAAATACTATAACGATGGCTATATGTTATTGTACACTTTTTCACACCCACAGAATGTACAATATCAAACATGAACCCTAAGTAAACACTATGGACTTTCAGTGATAAATGTGATGTTATAGCCTCATTGATTATCACAAATGTATCTGGTGTGCGATGTGGATTGTCAGGGCGGCTGTATTTTAACGTGAAGCTGCTGCTGCTGCTAGGTCGCTTCAGTCGTGTCAGACTCTGTGCGACCCCATAGTCGGCAGCCCCCCCGGCTCCCCTGTCCCTGGGATTCTCCAGGCAAGAACACTGGAGTGGAATGCCACTTCCTTCTGAGAAGAGGCAGGGGTTATAAGGGAACTCTGTGTACTTTCTACTCAATTTTACTATGAACAGAAAACTGCTCAAAAAACAAATCTATTTAACAAATTCAGTTCAGTTCATCTCTCAGTCATGTCTGACTCTTTGTGACCCCATGGACTGCACTCTTTGTGACCCCATGGACTGCAGCACGCCAGGCTTCCCTGTCCACCATCAACTCCCAGAGTTTGCCAAACTCATGTCCATTGAGTCGGTGATGCCATCCAACCATCTCATCCTCTGTCATCCCCTTCTCCTCCTGTCTTCAATCTTGCACAGTATCAGGGTCTTTTCCAAGAGTCAGTTCTCTGCATTGGGTGGCCAAAGTATTTTAATAATTAAAAAATTATTAAATAACAAAACCAATCAGCAGGACCCAGTTTCTATTTCTGAGTTCCCTTTTCCTTGCTGTCAACTCTTCTCATGAATAGAATCACTCCATTTTCACTGGGAAAATGTGAATATTTACCTGTTGGCCAGCATAATTGGGGCTTCCCTGGTGGCTCAGACGGTAAAGAATCCACCTGCAATGCAGGAGACATGGGTTCGATCCCTGGGTAGGGAAGATCCTCTGGAGGAGGGCATGGGAACCCACTCCAATATTCTTGCCTGGAGCTTCCCTGTGGACAGAGGAGCCTGGCAGGCTATAGTCCATGGGGTTGCAGAGAGTTGGATATGACTGAAAGACTAAGCATAATTAAGACCAGCATAATTATTAACAGCATCTCCTTTTACCTTCAAAAGTGTCCAGATTTGGGTGATAAATTATGTAGTCACCCAACTCTGCATGGACCCCAGCAGCTCTGGGGCTTCATTCTCTCAGCTTTGAGGTCAAGAGACAGAAGAGGTTCTTGTTTCTCAGAGGCCTGGCTGAGGTTCCAGCCCCGAGTCTGACTGGGCCTGCTCGCGTGAGGCCACCGTCCCTGAAGCAACAGTCAGGTGTGGGGAGTCTCGAGCGCTCAGTGGCCAAGCCCTGGCCACACGCCCACCATTGGCACCAGGTCTGGGTGCCTCTACTCAGTCTGCGTGAGATAGAGGGAGAGCTCGCTCCTCAGGCTGAGCTGGAAGTGCAGTGGATAACAGGCAGGTAAAAACATAGATGTCAATCAGGTGGGGAGACAAGAGGTGATCAAGTGATTTACTTTCCGACTCCCAAAATTAGAGTGACTCTTCTTTTAAACATGTTTTATCTATTTATTTAATTTAATTTTTTGCTGGACCCTGAGGCATGTGGGATCTTAGTTCTCTGACCAGAGATCGAACCTGCAACCCCTGCATTAGGAGGTGGAGTTTTAACCACTGTACCTTTGGGGAAGTCCCCCCAAATTAGAGTAGGTTTAATGTCGCGCTCATGGCACATTGCTCTCACCCCCTCTGAACCACAGTTAGTGTGTTAAGACTCACATATATAAGCAGACTCTCTCATCTTGGCCATAGTTCATTGTGATCGATTGTTGCTGTGATGTTGTTGTCTTAACGGTGATAGTTGGGAATTATTGGACTGCTTGTGAGTCATGATTTATAGTTGCTTCCAGTTTCTTTGACACTTCACCCATGTGCAAGGTGGAAATTTTGCTGTGTCTGTAGAGGCATATTGTGAATTCCACTGGTGTGTGTGTCAATGGTGGGGCATGATGGGAACCATCGTGGCAGGGGACAGATGGCCAGTTTCATAACAAGAGGTCTCAGGACCACCCAGCCGGGCTGACATAGTCCTCAGCAGGCTGGGTTCTTAGCAAGTCCCACCCACTTGGACATTTGATGTAAGCACTGGGTAAGGTCACAGGCTCAGAGGGTGGAGACAGGGAAAAAACCTCAACACTGCTAAAGCTGTGTGGCTTTGGGCAAATTACTCAAACTCTCTGAGGCTAATAATTGTACCTCCTCATAGCACTGTTTTAAGAATAAAACAATACATAGGAAGCACTTAGCAGTAAGCAGCACATAATAAGAGCTCAATGAATATTCACTGTTATTTTTATTATCTTAGTACAACTCCAGAAGCCTGGCTACAAGAAGTCAGTATTTCAGTCCAGGATGCTTTACGGCAATGCAACTCAAAGTGTGGTCCACAGCCCTGCAGTAGCAACAGCAGCTGGGAGCTTGTTAGAAATACAGATCCGTGGGCCTCATCTCACACTTCTGAACCCAAACCTCTAGGCTTGGGTTTGTAGTAACAAGCTCTCCAGCGGGTTACATGCATGGGAAGTGTGAGACCCACCACTGTGAAGTGCCTCCCGTTAACGGAGAGGCCGTGCCTCCAAGCCACACCCTTGCCCTTATGAGAAACAAAGAGGATAAAGCAGTTGGAGGAGGGAGGCTTTGGTCCCTGGGAGTCCTCTCTGGCCATGGGGACAGGCTCCGCTGGAGGTGCAGAAGGCTCTTCCCATAAAAGGGAGCAAGCCCCTGAGGCCACACTTGTCAGGAAGACTTCTAGATGCAGAGGAGAGCAGGTGGCTAGTTTTTAATGAAGCCTGCACTTGCAAAAGTCTTTCCTCTCTCGGCTCCCGTGACCCTGAGCTATCTGGAGCTGTCCTGATGTTCTTGACTTGACCCAAAGGCTCCTTTGCTGTCTGCTCTCCACGCTACCCCCCAGCACGGCTCTCCGGGACTCCACTCAGCCCCGCCCGCAGTGTCTGCCTATGTGATCTCAGCCCCGCCCACAGGAATCACCGCCGCGAGCCTCCGCCTTTACTTCTCGCTGGATCTCCAGCTAAGTACTTCGAGTTGCCAGCAGCACTTTCCATCCAGCGGACCACTGACTTAAAATGCCCAGCGCACACTCAGTGATCTTTTTCTCTCAAATCTGATTTTCTCTTTGGGTTCTTTATTCATTTGAATGACTGTTTCCAGCCTCTCCTGCCCACCCCCCTCACTCTATATCCTGACCACATTACACTCGTTAGACGAGAAGCAGGTTCTGGAATGTGTGCTGTATTTTCCTGTCTCGATGGCATCAATGTTACCTCCATCTGGAATCCTTTACATCTAACCTCTATCCTTAAATTGCCTACTCATCTTTCTTCCTCTTTTTAGTAAATGGCATCACTGTCCATCCAGTTGCCAAAAGGTCAAATCTGGAAGTCATCCTGACCTTGTAGGTCTTCCTCACATGCCTGGCAAAATGTCAGCAAGTCCTGCTGTCTGTCCTAAGTGTGCGGCGCGGGTCCCTCTAATGCTGTCTCCTCTGCCACCTCCTTAGCCCAAGTCACTGTCATCTCTAACCCACACTGCAATAAACTTCCCAGCAGGTCTCCCGCCTTCTTTACCTAGCAACCAGAGCCATCTTCCATCTTCCTAAACTGCAGAAAATACTCCCCACTCTGAAATTGCCAATGCCTTTTCATTTTCCTTAGAGTACAATCCAGCTGCCTAATCTTTAAGGTCTCACATGATCTGGGCCCCACCGTCCTTCTCCTGTGCCCTCTCTCATCTTGTCACATGGGTCTTTTTTTTTAACTTTTTATTTGTTTAGTTTATTTTGGGGTACACTGAGTCTTTGTTGCAGCATGTGGGCTTGCTCTATTACGGCAGGCAGGAGCTACTCTTCAGTGCGGTGCACAGGCTTCTCATTGCCCTGCCTTCTCTTGCTGTGGAACACAGGCTGTAGGCTTCAGTAGTTGTGGCTCCTGGGCTTAGTTGCTCTGTAGCATGTGGGATCTTCCTGGACCAGGGATTGAACCTATGCCTCCTGCATTGGCAGGTGGATTCTCATCCACTGAGCCACCAGGGAAGTCCATCACGTGGGTCTTCATTTCGTTCCGTAGACACACCCAGCTTGTTCCTGTCTCACAACCTTTGTGCTTAACATGTCCTTCACCTAGACTCACTTCCCCCGAATCTGACCCTGGCCAACCCTTTTGACATTTTAGGGGAAGGCTACCCTGCCCAAAGAAGCCCTTTCCTATGACTTCTTATTGTATATTAGCCAACAACACTTTCTTTACTTCTTTGCACTTTTATCTCTTGTGTGTGAGTGCAGTAACCAGACCTGCCTTGTGAGCTATTGTACCCACAGTGCCTGAGATGGTGCCAGGTCAGAATACGTACTTAATAACCACTGGCTGAATACATGTCCAAAATGCCTTTCCAGATTTTCTGGTTTGAGTGAATTCCTTTGCCCTCTGTACCCATCGTGGCTTGGCTTCTAAGGAAATGGACTTTGAGGCAGAAATTTGCATGTAAGAGAGGGAGCAGGAGAAGCAGGAGTGAGTGGAGGGAGTTATAAGAGAGACCTTGGCTGATCTGCAGAGATGCCCCCTCACCAGCCTGTCACTGCAGGGGCTGGCCCTCAAGAGGAGGCATTACCATGAGCAAGCCAGATTCCCTCAGCTGAGGGCTGCACCTGCGGATGGACCCAGCGGTGAGCTGATGGCCACCAACATCTGTGGCAGCGGGGGATGAAGTTATCTGGGAAGATCTGGGCAGCCCATGTGGTGTCTGCTACACGCCCCCAGCACAGCATTTAGCAGAACCTGCTGTAGCTCACTTATTTGTGTATGTCTCTTCATCTATCCACTCCAGGAGGCAGGAACTAAGATTCCCCCCAGCCCCCGCCTTTTTTTTTTTTTTTGGGGTTTCCCCATCATGTTCAATACATAGCATGTGTTTAGTAACTGGTATTTAAATTTAATTTAGCAGCAAAAAAAAAAAATTGTAGCTAAGAATTTCTTTTATGTTTGAGAAATTCTTAATGTAGCCTCCACAAAAAGAGTTAATGGAAATGCTTTTAGGGTTGGAGAGGGGAGGCTGTAGCCAGGCTCTCAGAAATGTTAACACGGGAACTAAAAAATCCTCCACTTAATAAGCTTTAAAGACTCTCAGCCCATGGGTGTTTTCCTTTACTTGAAAAGCAGAGCACAAAGTGAGCACTAGGCATTGTAGACCTGGACCTTGGCCATAAGACTCACATGAGGAAGTGATTTTATGGCAGAAATTTGTTGGAAAATTCAGTGTATTTAGCTGTACTCCTTTCAGATGCAATATCTAGAATACATAGGCTGGAGGAAGGAACCAGAAGGAAGAGGAATAATTGAGAAAAATAATGGGTTTCAAACTAGAGTTCAACCTTCTTTAGTAAAAAATTTGATGTGTCTTTCTAATGAATGAATAACTGAGCAGAATGAGATAGGGGACGCCAAACAGAAGGCTCTTGACAAGGATTATCAATTTAGGGTTGAATCACTTCAGATCTATCCTCATGCCAGGCTCTCCACCCAGCTGGAATGGCTTATGTCTCTCTCACTCCTTGTTTCGTAGACTCGCAGCTGTTGGGATTTTACCAGGCCTGTCCCAGCTGGATAGACCATGAGCGGTGCCAGGGCAGTGGCAGAAAGGGTCCCATTGATTTAGGAATTGGAGAAGCAGCTGGAAAGAGGAAACAATCCACTTGGGCTGTGGTGAGATGCTATGACTGTATCCCTTTAGGTTCTAGGATTAAACCCAGAAAAGTCAGAACCCAGGATGGATCACAACACCTTTGAGGTTTTATTAATGTCACAATGCATTCTCCACGTGACAGTAAGACTATGCTGTCAAAGGAGCTATGTGTATTTGAAGTATTTCATTAGTCACTGACAAATTCAGCCATCCTTCCCATCATCTTAATAATCTGCCTTCCGTGTCAAGTGGTAGGGAGGTGCCCTACTCATTAAAAGAGGTAGTTTAAATGAATTTCATATACATGATGACTTTGGATAGTTTCTTTTTTCCATTTTTGAGGTCTTAGTGAATATGACACTCAGCATATGCTGACTGTAGTGGATAGTTGACCAGAAGTCTCCAGGATTTATTTATTTGTCCCAATAATCTCACCGCTGTTGTTGTTGCCATTTAGTCACTAAGCTGTGTCCAACTCTTTGCAACCCCATGGACTGCAACACGCCAGGCTTCCCTGTCCTTCGCTATCTCTTGGAGTTTGTTCAAATTTATGTCCGCTGTGTCAGTGATGCTATCTAAACATCTCATCCTCTGCCACCCTCTTTTCCTTTTGCCTTCAGTCTTTCCCAGCATCAGGCATCAGGCCTACCATGAATTAATCAGACAAATACTCAAACTGGAGTCTGGCAAGATAATGAAGATTGATAACTAAGGGACTTCCCTTGTAGCTCAGTTTGTAAAGAATCTGTCTGCAATGCAGGAAACCCAGGTTTGATATCTGGATGGGGAAGATCCCCTAAAGAAGAAAATGACAACCCGCTCTAGTATTCTTGCCTAGAGAATCCCATGGACAGAGGAGCCTGGCAGGCTACAGTACATGGCGTTGTCAAGAGTCAGACATGACTTAGCATTTAAACCACCACCATCTGGTGATCCAGTGACAAAACTCTGAGCTCCCAATGCAGGGGACCTGGGTTTGATGCCTGGTTAGGGAACTAGATCCCACATGCCACAAGAATTCACATTGCTGCAACTAAAATATCTTGCATGCTGCAACTAAGACCTGGTGCAGCCAAATAAATAAATATTTTAAAAAATTACTGACAATTATAATGACTGGGCAGGCACTAAGTGCCCAGGTTGGCGGGCTCTGTGGGCCAGAATGTGTGCCCTGGGGTATGTCACATGGAGAGTTGCATGCAGCCCACTGGGGATAGAGATCTGATGATACATTTGGAAGGCAGGTGGGTCTTGCTGGGGAGACTCTCTTTTATGGGATGAACTGTGTCCCCCTGCAAAAGATATGTTGAAGCTTTAACCCCTTGTACTTCAGAATATGACCTTACTTGGAAACGGTCTTTACAGAGGTAATCAAGTTAAAATGAGGTCATCATTGGACCTTAATCCAAAATGACTAGTGTCTTTATAAAAAGAGGAAAATGTGGACAGAGAGACAGACATGCATGGAGGGAAAAAGATGATAAGACGCACTGGAAGAGGATGGCCTGTGATTGGAGTGATGCGTCTACAAGTCAAGGAAAACCGGCAAAACAGAGAAGCTAGGAGAGGCCAGGAAGGAGTCTCCCCTAGAAAGCATGGCCTAGCTGACACCTGGATCTTGAACTTCTAACCTTCAGAACCACGAGACAATACATTTTAGTTGTTGTAAGCCACCTGGTTGTTGGTACTTTGTTACAACAACCCCAGGAAACAGACACTCTGCAAGAGACACTGTGGCTGAGTTCAGTTCAGTTCAGTCACTCAGTCATGTCCGATTCTTTGTGACCCACGGACTGCAGCACGCCAGGCTTCCCTGTCCATCACCAACTCCCGGAGCTTGCTCAGACTCATGTCCGTTGAATCAGTGATGCCATCCAAATCCAACCATCTCATCCTCAGTTGTCCCCGTCTCTTGCCTTCAATCTTTCCCAGCATCAGGCTCTTTTCCAGTGAGTCATTTCTTTGCACAGGTGGCCAAAGTATTGGAGCTTCAGCTTCAGCATCAGTCCTTCCAATGAATATTCAGGGCTGATTTCCTTTAGGATTGACTTGTTGTGGCTGAGTAAGTGAGAGCAAATGCCGCATGGTGTGGTGGGGACCAGTCCTTGGTCAGTCCTTGGTAGTCCGCTGGCAAGCCAAGGGCCACCAGGATGAGACAAGCCCTGTCTATTCTCTCATCATCCTACAGAGTGGTCTGTGCTGAACATGGGGGTGTCCTCCTGGGAAGACCCACTTTTATAGCACCTTTGGCCACATAGCCTTGTGTGTCGGGGAACGTAAGGCTCTGTCACGTGTCATCCGTCTTTAGAGTCCAGCTGCACGGGAATAGCGAGGGACCTCCAGCTTCTGGTACCTGCAGGATTCTTGTGGAAGTTGGATGTGAGTTGCAGCCTGGCATCTGAGAGCAGTGGGAACCCTGATCCCTCTAGCCCACTGCCAGAAAGGCTGAGCTTCGAGGATCACTCACTGGACAGTCCTATTTGTTTCTCCAGAGGAAGCATTCCTTGACGTGGGCTCTAGGCAGGATTCAGGGATGAGCTTCTATTCCTCAGCTGATGCCAGAACATCAGTAATGGAAGGGAGGAATGCTGCAGATAAAAACTATGGAGAGTTACGGCTCAGAGCATCGGATGGTGCCAGAAATTATCCGATTATCACTGGGTACCAGATGCAGATCAGAGTCACAGAAAAGGAGATGCAATGCAGGGAGACAGTGGGGAGTGAGCTCTGGGGCCCCCAGGTCACAGATGTGGCTCTGCGACTAACACTGCACTCCAAGAGGGGAGGGGGTAGGTGTGTGGATGGGAACTGGGGGAAAGAAGCCATGGGTGCTGCTGGAGTTGAGTGCAGGAAAATCCACCTGCCATGCATCACAGGAGGGAAGGCTTTTTCAGCATTGCTTCAGGATCTGGGGGAGGTGGGGAGAATTGGAGAAGGCTTGGGTGGGGGGGGGCAGGTTTGGGGAGAGAGAGAGACAATGATAGACCAGCGGAGGAGCACAGAAGTAGAAAAGAAGGTGGACAGTCTAGACTCTAAACTTCATATGGAATTCTGTTAAGAGTTGATGGTTTTACAAGGGTGGCATCCTTTTCCTATTTGCTAGATTTCCATGAATTCCTCAAGGGCAGAGACCAAGCTTGGTTTATCTTTGTATTCTCCCTTCCTGATTGAGTGCGGCCACAGAATAAATGTACAAAAAGAAAGTTCATTGTTGCACGGATTATTATTATGATTATTGCATGAATAAATTATTTCTGTATTCATGGCCCAGGGCTTAGTATGATTGCTTCCTTATCCGTGGGGAGTGTGAGCCCCCAGGGACTGCCTGTCCCAGCAGGGGAACTGATCCAAAGTCTTGGAGTGGGGATTTTGGAACTCAATGGAGGTCAACCTTTGAACAACACTTCACTTCAGAAATCAGCAATGAGCAGGAGGGAGAAAAGGGCAGGAGAGATTTGGATGAGCTGAGTGAAGCTGGTGTTTGCCAACCTGTAGGAGCTGATAGAAATACCAGGACTGGGAATTCTCTGATGGTCGAGTGGTTAGGACTTGGTGCTTTCATCGCAGAGGGTCCAGGCTCCATCCCTGGTTGGGGAACTAAGATCCTGTAAGCCACACAGTTTGGCTAAAGAAAAAAGGGAGAAGTAGTACCAGGACTCTCCTCACCTGCTTAGTTGATGAGGTTGCCCTAGAGTCGTATGGAGAAGGTCAGAGTCCATTGTGGCTTAGAGAATTTCTGCAAATTTTATGGACCTCAGGGTGTCATCTGGCATTGTGGAAATAGGATGTCTAACAGTAAAGGATCCAAAGCCCATAAAACTTGTATAAAGCAAACAGTTATTTTTTTATATAGAAAAATGTACCGTTCTCTCAGTCCATTCTCCATCCTTTCCCACCATCTCCATACAACCCACGTCCCTTGAAAAGTGGTAAGGATGCTAGGAGGGGAACAGGAGAAACAAGGCTGCTAGGGAAAGCTTCTCCTCAATTTGGAGATGTTCCTCCTTCACACTCATATGGGAAGCTATCACTTTGTGGGCCACGGGAACTCTCTGGAAAGTGAAATGCTGCTCGGTGGGTTAGGCTGATCCGGGCACCCAGGAGATGCCTGGGCTCATATACTCCCTCCTCTCTGCCTGGCATTTGCATAAATTGTTTTTGCCTTTTCCCTGCATCTCTTTTGCGGATTATGAGTTTCTTATCAAAATCAATGACTTATTTAGAAAATATAGACTTTCATTTGTTTCATGTCAAGGAATGTTTCCCCTCCTGTCCATTTCTCTTTTCATTAGAGAAGGCCAAAGGAGAGGACAAAAGCTGACCTTTTGAATTTCCATCCCCACCTCTGCCCCCCTACTCCAAAAAAGACAAGAGTTACTAAAGGCTCAAAAAGGGATTTCCCACAGGTTAGAGGGAAAGGATGCTAAACTCCCCTTCCTAACTTCCTGGTGGCTGGCAAATATTTGCATCAAGCAGAACTCCTGATTTAAGAGACAGAGAAAAGAATTTATTAGCTTATGAACTGTAAAGGTCAAGGGCTCAGTTGGCTCTAGACACGGCTAGATCTGGGGATGTCATCAAGATTTGTCTCTTGGCTCTGCTGGAGTGTCTAGGTTGGTTTCATTCTCAGGCAGACCATCTTCAAATGAGACAAAGATGGGTCCTCAGTAGCGCAACCCACATCCATGTTGCTTGCTTATCTAGTGGAAAGCTAAGACCTTTGGCATGATGCTTGTTGGTTCTAATTGGTTCAGTCTGGGCTTCTGCTCACCTCTGAACTCATCACTGTGGCCAAGGATTTGCAGTGTCCTCACTGGCTCACTTGCCCATCCCTGGAGCAAGGGAGTGGGATCAACCCCACTTAACTGTCAGAGACTTACAGGCTGATGAGGAAGGGAGAGGTGCAGCAAGGAGAAATGGTTCCACAAATGAAAACCACAGTGGTTTTTACAGTTTAAGGATGCTAGGAGGGGAACAGGAGAAACAAGGCTGCTAGGGAAAGCTTCTCCTCAATTTGGAGATGTTCCTCCTTCACATCTCATATGGGAAGCTATCACTTTGTGGGCCACGGGAACTCTCTGGAAAATGAGATGCTGCTCGGTGGGTTAGGCTGATCCGGGCACCCAGGTGATGCCTGGGCTCATATACTCCCTCCTCTCTGCCTGGCATTTGCGTAAATTGTTTTTGCCTTTTCCCTGCATCTCTTTTGCGGATTTCATGAGTTTCTTATCAAAATCAATGACTTATTTAGAAAATATAGACTTTCATTTGTTTCATGTCAAGGAATGTTTCCCCTCCTGTCCATTTCTCTTTTCGTTAGAGAAGGCCAAAGGAGAGGACAAAAGCTGACCTTTGAATTTCCATCCCCACCTCTGTCCCCCTACTCCAAAAAAGACAAGAGTTACTAAAGGCTCAAAAAGGGATTTCCCACAGGTTAGAGGGAAAGGATGCTTAAACTCCCCTTCCTAACTTCCTGGTGGCTGGCAAATATTTGCATCAAGCAGAACTCTTGATTTAAGAGACAGAGAAAAGAATTTATTAGCTTATGAACTGTAAAGGTCAAGGGCTCAGTTGGCTCTAGACACGGCTAGATCTGGGGATGTCATCAAGATTTGTCTCTTGGCTCTGCTGGAGTGTCTAGGTTGGTTTCATTCTCAGGCAGACCATCTTCAAATGAGACAAAGATGGGTCCTCAGTAGCGCAACTCACATCCATGTTGCTTGCTTATCTAGCAGAAAGCTAAGACCTTTGGCATGATGCTTGTTGGTTCTGATTGGTTCAGTCTGGGCTTCTGCTCACCTCTGAACTCATCACTGTGGCCAAGGATTTGCAGTGTCCTCACTGGCTTACTTGCCCATCCCTGGAGCAAGGGAGTGGGATCAACCCCACTTAACTGTCACAGACTTACAGGCTGATGAGGAAGGGAGAGGCGCAGCAAGGAGAAATGGTTCCACAAATGAAAACCACAGTGGTTTTTACAGAACAGGGGTGATAATGTGCTGGGTAGAAAAACATGTCCATCACATTTCTACACAAAAGTTCCAATAGGACTAGAATATCCCCTCCCTCGGGCACCTCCCTACCCCCATTCTACCTCTCTAGGTCACTACAGAGCAACAAGCTGAGCTCCTATGCTATACAGCAGGTTCCCTCTAGCTATATGTTTTACACATGGTAAATGTCAATCCCAGNTTGGAAATAAGATGAGAATACTAAGTGAGCACCTGAGATGGTGGTGAGGAGGGAGACCAGAGGAATGACATCCACCCAGTGGTCACAGAGGCTCTGAGAGCTGGATGGTGCTGTTGCCCAGAGTAGAGGGCATCTTCTAGACTGAGCCCACAGGGGGATGACCATTTTAACAATTGGCCAATGCAGTGGAAAGTCTCTGCTGGAAAATGGGCATGATTCCTGGAAGCTACCTGGGTCTCTTCACCTGCTGAAGAGGAGGTGCTCTGGGCAGGCTGGTGGTCAGCAGAGTTATCTCATTTTGTCCCTACCATTGCTGTCAGACTCCTTTTGGGGTGTCATCAGCCCAACTCAAACCACACAGAGGAGTGAGGCATGATTTTATCTGAAGAGGGAAGAGGGTCCCGGGGGGAGCCTGAGATGTCCACTGGTGCCTGAGCGCACAGGGCTTCTCTGAGGACAGCTGGGCTATGATGCTGACACAGACGCAGAGATGCGGTAGCCTTGTGATTGTTAGGGCTGCTTTGGGGATGAAGTGTCCATTTGAATTCGGGTGGAACTGTACCTTGGCTCAGTAAATGGGGTAAGTGAAAGTGAAAGTTGCTCAGTCGAGTCCGACTCTTTGCAACCCTCATGGACTATACAGTCCACAGAATTCTCCAGGCCAGAATACCAGAGTGGGTAGCCTTTCCCTTCTCCAGGGGATCTTCCCAACCCAGGGATCGAACCCAGGTCTCCCGCATTGCAGGCAGATTCTTTACCACCAGGGAAGCCCAAGAATACTGGAGTGGGTAGGAGGAGGGCATAAGTGGCAGCAGTGTGTAAGGCCATAGTTCCTGCTGGGCGTTTGACTCGGCCTCTTGGCATGCCATCACAACTGATTCTCTCTGCAGCCTTCGAGGGAGATGTTGTTGGTACTGAGAAGTTAACCTAACACATCCATGTAAATGGAGAGCTGAGATCTGAGCCCTCAGTTGGTTGTTCGAGAGGAAGGAATCCAGGCGGAAACTTACAACCCAGGGACTACACTCCAGGTATGTGTGTGTGTGTGCACATGTGTGTGTGTGTGAGGGGTGATGTGTGGAGGCATGGCCCACATGCCTAGTGGAAGAAAAAGAGGAGGGGGACCTGAGGGCCTCTGGGTGTCCACCACTCATCTCAGACCAAGGAAGGAGCTCCTCAGAATGGCAGCAAGTCTCAGCTGGAACCAGGCTGTGACTCTCCAAGGACCCAAAGCAACCTCGCTGGGGGATCCTGACTTTCAGTTCAGTTCAGTCGCTCCGTCGTGTCTGACTCTTTGCGACCCCACGGACTGCAGCAGCCTCTGTGTCCATCACCAAGTCCTGGAGCTTGCTCAAATTCATGTTCATCGAGTCGGTGATGCCATCCAACCATCTCATCCTCTGTCATCCCCTTCTCCTTCCACCTTCAATCTTTCCCAGCATCAGGGTCTTTTCCAGTGATTCAGTTCTTTGCATCAGGTGGCCAAAGTACTGGAGTTTCAGCTTCAACATCAGTCTTTCCAATGAATATCGGGACTGTTTTCCTTTAGGATGGACTGGTTGGATCTCCTTGCTGTCCAAGGAACTCTCAAGAGTCTTCTCCAACATCACAGTTCAAAGGCATCAATTCTTCCATGCTCAGCTTTATTTGTAGTCCAACCCTCACATCCATACATGACTACTGAAAAAAACATAGCTTTATCCTGGCTTTAGGGGGCTTGATTTCCACCAGGACAGATGAGTGAAGTTTTCTGCAAAGGGTCAGATAGCAAATATTTTCTGCTTTGGAGCTGCAAGATCTTTGACACAGCTCCCCACCTCTGCTCCAGCTTAAAGGAACCAAGGAAGTGATGTGGCTGAATGGGTGTGGCTGTATGCCAACCAAAATAAAACTTCATTTACTGATACAATAACAGGCAGAAAAAGTTGTAGTTTGCTTTAGGGTCACTGGGAGGGAGAGATGGACTGCCAGGCCCCAGGCTAAATGGCAGAAAGTCGGGATCTCACCAGAGAATTGGGCTTTCTGGGGTAACCTCTTCCTAATAAACTCTACCCACCCCAGATCGCTTTATCCTGTCTCAGCAGGAGAGCTGAGGGGCCCTTGAGCTGTCCTCTCTCTGACAAGTGAAAGATGATTGGTCTTCAGTACATGAGATCACGTGCAGGACCTCGGTGATGGAGAAATGGTCCAGCAAGGCCCGACTTCTTTCCCCGTGGACAGAGTTTATGCCAAAGAGAAGTGTATCAAGCCACATAGCGAGTGTAGAAGCTGTCTTCACTGATGCTGCTTCATCAGATGGAAACTCACGCTTTCTGAAGGGCTGCAGAGTCCTGCACAATCTGGGCCCTGGACTCCCCTTGAAGTGCTTCTCCTACCCCTCTCCCCAGGCTCCCTCCAGTCACAGTGACCTCCTTGTCTGTTCCATGAACATGTTAGGCACACTCCCAGCCCAAGACTTTTGCGCTGGCTATTCCTTTTGTCTTGAATTCTTTCCCCCCATTTATCTGCATAACTTGCTCACTCCTCACCTCCTTCTAGCCTTTGTTCCTATGTCACCCCTTCGTAGCCTTCTCTGACATCTTATTTGAAATTGCCACCTGCTATTCCTCCACCTCCTCACACTCCTTATTCCTTTTTTTCCTGCTGATTGTTCTCCATCACACCTACAGCCACCTGACATTCTATGCATTTATGTGGCTTTTGTCTGTCATGCTCCATTAAAATATATGTTCTGAAAGGGCAGAGATTTTGCTTTATTCATTGCTATCTCTCTAACACCTAGAATAGAACCTGGCACAGAGCATGTATTTAATAAATATCTATTGCATCTTTCTGGTTGGTGTAAATTAATCACAGCTTTTATGAATTCCATTACATGGATATATCCTCATTTATTTAACTGACTGTCTTTTGATGGAAGCATCTCCTGGTTCCAATGTTTTGTTATTAAAAACAGTGCTGCAAAATCTAGGCTGTGAAAGACTCTACAGACAAATGACCTGGTTTCTTCAGCAAAGAAATTGCAAAGAAAATGAGAGAGAAATGGATGGTGTTGGGGAGAAGGCCTCCAGATAAAAAGAAACTTGAGAGATATTGATATATATCAGCAAATAGCAACATGTGAACAAACCCTTAAAAGAATTTTTGATACAATTGGAAATCTGAATGCTGGTTACTTAGTAATATTAGGAAAATATTGTTAATTTTGTGGTATGTGATAATGGTGTTGGGGCTGAATTAAAAAAAAACACCCCCTTGCCTTTTGAGATAATCAGTGGAATATTTGCAGATGAAATGATTCACAGATGAAATGTCTGAGGTGTCTTGCAAATAATGCAGGGGTGGGGATAGTGAGAGGGTGGCAGATGAAACAAGGCTGGCCATGTGCTGATAACTGTTGAAGCTGGGAAGCAGGATGATGGGGTTTATTGTACTGTTTTGTTTGGATTGGGATATGTTTGACAATTTCCATATTAAAAAACTTAAAAAATACAGAGCTGTAAAATCCAGCATATGGAGTGAGATGAAGTAGGTGGGGTTTTAGATGAAATACAATTGTCCACAAGTTGGATAATTGTTAAAACTGGATGCTGAGTACATGAAGGTTTGTTAGATCATTCTATTCACTGCTGTCTATGCTTGACATCTCACATAGTGGGAAGTTAACTTGCTGCAGTGACCATCCTGTCGTAACCACCTACTTCAGTTTTTCCTGGCCTTGGTCTCCTTAATCCTTGGTGTGATTGCATCCAAAGCTGCTACAAGTGATGTCTGACCAAACTTTGTGATGCTTTGGTATACTCAAGTCATTTAAACAAGTTTGTTGAGGTATCATTTACATGTTGCTGTTCAGTCACGTTCATGTTCAAGTCAGGTCCAACTCTTTGTGACCCCATGGACTGCAGCACTCCAGGCTTCCCTGACATCATTATCTCCTGGAATTTGCTCAAACTCATGTCCACTGAGTCAGTGATACCATTCAACCATCTTCTCCTCTGTCACCCACTTCTCCTCCTGCCTTCGATCTTTCCCAGCATCAGGGTCTTTTCCAATGAGTCAGCTCTTCGCATCAGGTGGCCAAAGTATTGGAGCTTCAGCTCCAGCATCAGCCCTTCCAATGAATATTCAGGATTGATTTCCGTTAGGATTAAATAGTTTGATCTCCTTGCTGTCTGAGGAACTGTCAAGAGTCTTCTCCAGCACCACAATTCGAAAACATCAGTTCTTTGGTGCTCAGCCTTCTTTATTATGTACATATCACACACACATTATCTCCTGGAATTTGCTCAAACTCATGTCCACTGAGTCAGTGATACCATTCAACCATCTTCTCCTCTGTCACCCACTTCTCCTCCTGCCTTCGATCTTTCCCAGCATCAGGGTCTTTTCCAATGAGTCAGCTCTTCGCATCAGGTGGCCAAAGTATTGGAGCTTCAGCTCCAGCATCAGCCCTTCCAATGAATATTCAGGATTGATTTCCGTTAGGATTAAATAGTTTGATCTCCTTGCTGTCTGAGGAACTGTCAAGAGTCTTCTCCAGCACCACAATTCGAAAACATCAGTTCTTTGGTGCTCAGCCTTCTTTATTATGTACATATCACACACAAAACTGATCTATGCAATTCAATGATTTTCAGTAACTGGACAGAGTTCTGTCCATCACCACAGTCCAGTGTTAGAAAATTTCATCACCCAGTTAAACTCCTTGATCCCATTTGTACTGAATCTCTCTCTCTATCCCCAGACCCAGGCAACAACTACTCTACTTTCTGTCTCCACAGATGTGCCTTTTCTGGACATTTACCAGACATTGAGGGTCCTCACCTGGAATTTCTGACATTCTCTTTCCTACTATTTTGTTTCTTACTCAAGGATGCTCCTTGTTCTGTTATCACTGAATCACTTTTTGAGACATATCATCACATTTCTGTTCAGAAATTTAAATGATTCAGTTCCCTACACTTTGGGGATTGTCTTGTGTCACAGTGATGGTCTGTGACTTCTACTTTACATAGAAATTAATGGTATACTATTAATGGTATGATTAACTTATATGCAAAGTATATCGTGTGAAATGCTGGGCTGGCTGAATCACAAGTTGGAATCAAGATTGCCAGTAGAAACAGCAACAACCTCAGATATGCAGATAATACCACTCTGTCATCTGAAAATGGCAGAAAATGAAGAGGAGTGAAACAGCCTCTTGATGAACAGGAGAATGAAAAAGCTGGCTTAAAACTCTACATTCAAAAAATTAAGATCATGGCATCTGGTCCCATCATTTCACAGCAAATAGATGGGGAAAAAGTGGAAACAGTGAAAGATTTTATTTTCTTGGGCTCTGAAATCATTGTGTACAGTGTCTGCAACCATGAGATTAAAAGATGCTTGCTCCTTGGAAGAAAAGCTATGACAAACCTAGACAGTGTATCAAAAAGCAAAGACATCACTTTGCCAACAAAAGTCCATATAGTCAAAGCTATGGTTTTTCCAGTAATCATATAGAGATGTGAGAGTTGGACCATAAAGAAGGCTGAGCACCAAAGAACTGATGCTTTCAAACTGTGGTGCTGGAGAAGACTCTTGAGAATCCCTTGGACAGCAAGGAGATCAAACCAGTCAATCCTAAAGGAAAACAACCCTGACTATTAATTGGAAGGACTGATGCTGGAGCTGAAGCTCCAGTACTTTGGCCAAGTGATGTGAAGAACTGACTCACTGGAAAAGATACTGATGCTGGGAAAGATTGAGGGCAGGAGGAGAAGGGGGCACAGAGGATGAGATGGTTGGACGGCATCAGTGACTCAATGGACATGAGTTTGAGCAAGCTCCAGGAGATAGTGAAGGACTGGGAAGCCTAGGGTGCTGCAGTCCCTGAGGTCGCAGAGAGTCAGACATGACTGAGATATTGAACAACAGCAACAAATGCTATGCTAATAAGCTAGTCTTGATCAAGGCTCAGAGAACTTCCTGCAGATTAATGAGTGGCTTGAAGAGCAGACAGACAAATCCATATCTAGAAGTCACCAACCCCAGTGAGTAAATTTCTCAGTAAATATCCTCAGGATCATGCTGGTTGATAAGGTCCTAGAGCCCTCTGGTATATCTTGCAATTCCAGGGCTCAATTTTGCATTACTTCCTTATCACAGCTTTTTGACCCCAGACTCAATGGAACATCAATATAATCACATTGCTGAGCTTAATTCCTGGTTTTGTAGTGTACCACATCTCCCAATTCATTAGAAAGCATTTACTAAGAGATTCTTACATTTTGTGAACAAGACTACTCCCAGGATCCAAATTATTGATGGAGGACCTGATTATCTAGTGATTGAATGGTCTATATCTATTGAATTTCAGCTGTAAATCTAGAACCATGGGGACCATTCATTCACCAAATGAATACATGTGAACAAGTACCTACCATACACCCAGCTCCTAGAGGTGCAAAAATTAAGTAGCTCTTGTCGTTAGGAAGTTCAGAGTCTAGTGATGGAGATAGATACATAGAAATCATGGCAAAAACAAATAAGTCCAAGGTACAGACGGGGGAGCCTGGTGGGCTGCTGTCTATGGGGTCACACAGAGTTGGACACGACTGAAGTGACTTAGCAGCAGCAGCAGCAGCAACAGTGTTAGTACGGAGGGATTCCAAAAATATTTCACAGAACTTGTGTTTGATTTGGACCTGAGGGATGAGTAGGAGTTGTGCGTGCATGCATGCTAAGTCACTTTGGTCCTGTCTGACTCTGTGACCCCATGGACAGTAGCCCACCAGGC
>SJXQ01011177.1:0-71416 GCA_006408695.1 Aepyceros melampus | reverse complement strand
CAGGAGAAATATCAATAACTTCAGATATGCAAATGACACCACCCTTATGGCAGAAAGCAAAGAATTAAAGAGCCTCTTAATGAAAGAGAAAGAGGAGAGTGAAAAAGTTGGCTTAAAACTCAACATTCAGAAAACTAAGATCATCGTTTCTGGTCCCATCACTTCATGACAAATAGATGGGGAAACAGTAGAAGCAGTGACAGACTTTATTTTGGGGGGCTCCAAAATCACTGCAGATGGTGACTGCAGCCATGAAATTAAAAGACACTAGCTCCTTGGAAGAAAAGTTATGACCAACCTAGACAGAAAATTAAAAAGCACAGACATTACTTTGCCAACAAAGGTCTGTCAAGGCTATGGTTTTTCCAGTGGTCATGTATGGATGTGAGAGTTGGACTATAAAGAAAGCTGAGGGCTGAAGTATTGATGCTTTTTAATTGCGGTATTGGAGAAGACTCTTGAGAGTCTTTTGGACTGCAAGGAGATCCAACCAGCCCATCCTAAAGAAAATCATTCCCGAATACTCCTTGGAAAGAGTGTGCTGAAGCTGAAACTCCAATAATTTGGCCACCTGATGCGAACAACTGACTCGTTTGAAAAGACCCTGATGCTGGGAAAGATTGAAGGCAGGAGGAGAAGGGCACAACAGAAGATGAGATAGTTG
This sequence comes from Aepyceros melampus, assembly GCA_006408695.1. NCBI lineage: Eukaryota > Metazoa > Chordata > Mammalia > Artiodactyla > Bovidae > Aepyceros > Aepyceros melampus. The sequence continues at coordinate 70,752 of SJXQ01011177.1, read as the reverse complement.
GATGGCATGATCAGCTCAATGGACATGAGTTTGAGTAAACTCTTGGAGTTGGAGAGTCAGACACAACTGAGCGACTGAACTGAACTGAAGCAGAAAATTATGTTGTTTTTCAGTCACCAAGTCATGTCTGACACTTTGTAACCCCATGAAGAAAATTACAGCAGTTTGAAATTGATTTTTATCTGATAATTTTTTTAAGTTTATAAAGTGATAGAAAGATAACTAGACTTACAGGTTGAATACATAGATACAGTAAGTTTTACAATTTAGGGAAAGTCTAAATCTGAATTATTCCTAAATGGGAAAAATAGCAGTATCCTTTAAGAACGGATGTGAGGGTTAAAGATAAAGTGCCTTGAAACAGAAAACTACTTTGCACTTTAATACTTTATTTCTTCTCTTTCTTCAGAAAAGTTAAAATCTGCGCAAATTTTACAATCCCTATAGAGTGATCTGTTCTGGTCTCTTGAGTCCATGACATCTTTTAATTCATTCTGAGTCTGATTCAGCTAAATGTAAAAGAGGAAAGTTGTCTTACATAAGCATGAACCTCCTTTTGAGACACTAAACTTGGGTAAAAGCTTCCGTTTTGTATTTTGTACAGAAGAATATTACATACATACCAAAATAATCAAAAGGAAAAATATTCTGCACATTAGTTATACTCAAATTTCATGATAATAAAGGTACACTTAGATGAAGTTTCACTGAAAAATGAAACTTGTTTCATTTTAATGATATGCATAAGGAATATCAAATTGCCAACATCCGGTGGATCATGGAAAAAGCAAGAGAGTTCTAGAAAAACATCTATTTCTGCTTTATTGACTAATCCAAAGCCTTTGACTGTGTGGATCAGAATAAACTGTGGAAAATTCTGAAAGAGATGGGAATACCAGACCACCTAACCTGCCTGTTGAGAAATCTGTATGCAGGTCAGGAAGCAACAGTTAGAACTGGACATGGAACAACAGACTGGTTCCAAATAGGAAAAGGAGTATGTGAAGGCTGTATATTGTCACCCTGCTTATTCAACTTCTATGCAGAGTACATCATGAGAATCGCTGGACTGGAAGAAACACAAGCTGGAATCAAGATTGCCGGGAGAAATATCAATAACCTCAGATATGCAGATGACACCACCCTTATGGAAAAAAGTGAAGAGGAGCTAAAAAGCCTCTTGTTGAAAGTGAAAGAGGAGAGTGAAAAGTTGGCTTAAAGCTCAACATTCAGAAAACGAAGATCATGGCATCTGGCCCCATCACTTCATGGGAAATAGATGGAGAAACAGTAGGAACAGTGTCAGACTTTATTTTTCTGGGCTCCAAAATCACTGCAGATGGTGACTGCAGCCATGAAATTAAAAGGCGCTTACTCCTTGAAGAAAAGTTATGACCAACCTAGATAGTATATTCAGAAGCAGAGACATTACTTTGCCGACTAAGGTCCGTCTAGTCAAGGCTATGGTTTTTCCTGTGGTCATGTATGGATGTGAGAGTTGGACTGTGAAGAAGGCTGAGCGCCGAAGAATTGATGCTTTTGAACTGTGGTGTTGGAGAAGACTCTTGAGAGTCCCTTGGACTGCAAGGAGATCCAACCAGTCCATTCTGAAGGAGATCAACCCTGGGATTTCTTTGGAAGGAATGATGCTAAAACTGAAGCTCCAGTACTTTGGGCACCTTATGCGAAGAGTTGACTCATTGGAAAAGACCCTGATGCTGGGAGGGATTGGGGGCAGGAGGAGAANACCAAAGAATTGATGCTTTTGAACTGTGGTGTTGGAGAAGACTCTTGAGAGTCCCTTGGACTGCAAGGAGATCCAACCAGTCCATTCTGAAGGAGATCAACCCTGGGATTTCTTTGGAAGGAATGATGCTAAAACTGAAGCTCCAGTACTTTGGCCACCTTATGCGAAGAGTTGACTCATTGGAAAAGACCCTGATACTGGGAGAGATTGGGGGCAGGAGGAGAAAGGGATGACCGAGGATGAGATGGCTGGATGGCATCACGGACTCAATGGACGTGAGTGTGACTGAACTCCGGGAGTTGGTGATGGACAGGGAGACCTGGCGTACTGCGATTCATGGGGTCGCAAAGAGTAGGACACGACTGAACGACTGAACTGAACTGATCATAAATAAATTTTTCTTCATCTTTAAGACATTGTTGGTGCTCATTATTCTTGTGAAATTATTACTCTAATTTCTGATATGTTATACTGATTATAAAATAGAAACAACTAGATAAAATGTATCACAATATTATACATCTTAATAAACTGTTTAGAAAAGTTTACAAAAATTATGTCTCAAAAACAAAAATATGCTAATTCTGAAAGACAAACTTTGAGTTGTACTCCATTACATTATCATTTATAAGGAACTAAGATAAAAGTGATTTCTTAACAAGAATGCACATTCTTGCCACTTATATTCAATAGTTTTGGAAGTCCTAGCAATAGTAATAAGAGAATAAATACAAATAAAAGGAATCCAAATTGGAAAGGAAGAAGCGAAACTGTCACTGTTTGCAGATGACATGATACTGCACACAGAAAATCCTAAAAGTAACAATAGAAAACTACTAGAATTCATCAAACAATTCAGCAAAGTAGCAAGATAAAAATTAATGTACCAAAATCTGTTTCATTTCTATACACTAAAAATGAACTATTAGAAAGAGAAATCACAGAAATTATCCTATTTACAATCAAGTCAGAAAGAATAAAATACTGAGGAATAAACTTATTTAAGGAGGCAAAAGACCTGTTTTCTGAAAACTGTAAGATGCTGCTGAAAGAAGTTGAAGAAAACACAAACAGATGGGAAAATAAACTGTTCTTGAATTGCAACAATCAATGTTCTTAAAATAGTCATATTACCAAGGCAATCTGCAGATTCAATGCAACTCCTATCGATGGTATTTTTAACAGAAATGAAACAAATAATTTTAAATGTATATATTAACATCCAAAACAATCTTGAGGATAAAGAACAGAGCTGGAGGAATCACGCTTCCTACCTTCAGACCATACTACAAAACTACAGTAATCAAAAAAGTACAGTACAGGCACAAAAACACACATGTATATCAATGGAACAGAATAGAAATCCCAGGAAGAAACCAACACACTTATGATCAATTAGTCTACCACAGAGGAGGCAAGAATATACAATGGATCAAAGACAGTCTTTTCAATAAGTGGTTGTGGGAAAACTGGAGAGCTACATGTAAAACAATGAAATTAGAATTCTACTATTATAGTAGGTTTAATTATAAAACAATGATTCTACATTTTTATTGATTATATTCTATACAGAGTGATTATAATATATTGGTTATATTTCCTACACTGTACATTACATCCTTAAATCTTATTCATTTTATACCTAGTAATTTTTACTTCTCGAATCTCATTTTATGTGACTCCAAAAATATATGCCCTTTAATTTTCTATGTCCTCCAATGATGAAGGAGTATCCTGTGTATGGCGAGTGCCCTGTGTATATCACAAGCTTTCACAGACATTACCTTGTTAGATGTGAAGAGCCACACACCTCATACAACCCCACTGAAAAATAATCTGCTTTAAACAATATTTACAGGAGATTCAGAGGCATTAAAGTTTTTGAAGCACTGACCCAGCCACCTCCCATTGAGATCTTTGTCTTTGTTTTCCCTTGTTCCTTCAGTGATTTTTGCTTAGTAAGATTGTTCATCAGATTTAAGGTTAAAGAGGCAAGTTTCCTATAGGTCTGGAAGGTGAGCTGCACTTTGCATGAGGAAGACAGCTATTGGCTCCTGAAGGGACTCTACAATGGTGGCCTCATTAAAATCATGATTAGCTCAGGCAAGACCATACTAATCAAAGTACACAAAGTAACATTTCACAGATAAAATGGGTTTGCACAAACATTCCAGAAACATCATACCTGGTGGGAAGTAGTGACATAATAGGCAATTATCAATTGTTAAAACTGAAACTATCTACAATAACTTGATGTTTATGATTTCACAGTCTATAATGCCCTCTGGGGCAACCTGGACTTCTCCTGAATGCTCAAATCTACAGTTCCCAGAGGAACAGCTTGATTTTGACCTAAAGGGAATTCTTGGGCACTACTAGGGGAAACTTAGTTCTTCACTCCTTCCTCTTTGGACAAAAGTACACAGTTACACAACGTTGACTCTTGGCTTTGAAGCAAATATATATTAAGAGCATTTTCCTGTGCTTGGAAAATAAAGCCTCCAAAATGAATCAGTGTGCAAAGAACTGTGACCTGTGTTATTGCTATTCCTGCACTATTATTTTTTTTTCTATTTTAGAATGTTTAACATTTTGAAGCATTTTTAAAATTTTTTACAAGATGGGTAAGAGAAAATACTTTTGTAATATTTACTCTCCTTTACATATAAAGTTAGAATTCTAAGGAATTCACAATAATATTAGGTTGGATTTATAAGATGCTAATAAAGCCAGATGAATATGAAAAACAAATAGTGAATAATATATGTATTTTATTTTAATGACTATACTCTAAACAAGCAAAATGATTGTAAGCCTGGATTACTGCCTAAACACAGGAAATGTTTTATTATCTGTGAACATAATTATGACTTCATGAGATAAATTTTTATGACTTGAAAATTAAACAACTTAAACAGTATTTAAATATCACTTCATAATGATTAGCAGCTAAGAATTCTCTCCAGTTATTCTTAATGAAAAATACATTTTATTTAATTGATGACATTCTTTGAATAAAATTTCTAAGTCATTTAAATTTTAACCCCTTTATCCTTCACATACTTCTGACAATACTTTATTTGAACATTTTATATACATGTATCAGGAAATATGCAGAAAATGCTTTTCCACTGCTATTTTCAGCATTTCTGAGTTAAGGATCCACATAGATATTTGATTTGAGAATTTTCAATATTTAGTGACTTAGGATTGCATAGAAGGAAACCCATTCAAAAAAAAAAAAAATTAACAACTGCAAATACTGTTGCTGAATATTTATGTAGCCTAAACTAAGTGTCAGTATTTTGCTCAATTTTATTCTGCTAAAAATAATCTGGTGGAGAAAAGCATGTCAAGTAAAATCAGGAGGACTTCTAGAGAAATTCAGTTCTAACCAATGTAATAACAAAAATAAACCAAGTCAAATATGGAAAGAGCTTTTTAAGCAGAAATAGTATACTTACGGGCATCACAAAGTTTCTAAGGTAAAATTTAAGATGAAAATCTATTTCATATAAATATTTCATACAAAAATGAAATTTTGAATAAACGAAAAACAAAGGATTCCCATGGTTGACAGTTCTTAATGAAAACCAGAAATAAGGTAAACATTTAATGCTTACGTCTTAGCCTTTCCCTTTTACCATCTTCAGTCTTCCTCCTACATATCCTTTATTCTCTTCTGTGGCTTGTCTTATGTGTCTATGCCTATACTTATGCATCTATACCTTTTTCTCTTCTTCCATCTTGTGAATTTTTCACCCACCCAAATTTATCTTTCCAATTCTCCTGCTTCATTTCTCTTCTTGATGCCTTCCTCTCCTTTTCTTGAAAACTTTAAAAATATTATCTACAGGAAAAAAAATTTATATCTGTCTACAGTGAGTAGAACAATAGAATAATCCAGATCTTGGATTCTCTACTTCATCCTTGTCAGTATTGTGCCACGTGTTCTTTTCATTATTGTCTGGTATCAACTCCATCACATAATGGAAACTCCTGGTAGGCTACAGTCCATGGGGCTGCAAAGAGTCGGACACGACTGAGCGACTTCACTTCACTTCACTTCACTGTCACTAAAGTCATTTAAAAATCTCTTAATTTTCATGCTCAATGACATTTATTCACTCCACGTCTCATCAATTCATTTATTTTGGCAACTGACACTATACACTTCTTTGATCTTCTCAAGTATCTTTTTCTCTTTATGTTCATAACCCTCGTGTCTCCAGTTTCCCCTTGCTTTCCTGATCATCCTGCTCTTCTGGTCTTTCCCTGTCTTTCATCACTGACAAACAGGGCTACTGGTTCCAACATGAAATGCTTTCTTGAATAGAAATTTTCTTTAACACAGAAATGCTAGTGAAATTAGAGGAATCTGTTTGAAAAATGGCAGCAACAGAAGGAAGAAAGGCAGCCAATCAACAACAAAAACCATGTCCCAATATTAGCTCCTTGAGAGCTTTTGTCACTGGTGCTGGCTTTGATGCCACTGATTGTACCGACAGTGATACTGGTGTGGGTGCAAGATGCATTTTCTGAAGCTTTCCATTGCTGCTGTGGCCACTTTAGTAAAGAAAATTCTTTTTTGTCCTTGTCCCTTTGTCACTCTTTCTCTCTAAGTTTCAAATCCACTGTAGGTGGGCTTGACTTGCCAAATTTATATCATGTCCCCTCACTCTAGGTGCAAGAAGAATGGAAAAATCAGTTTCTGACTCTCTCGGATTCCAGAGTCGGTAGTAGGTACCTGCCGCCGGTGGCAGGAGGGTGGAAAAGAGGGTCAGATATTGGCTATACAAAAAAAATGACATAAATCCTCTATAACCTCTTTAATATTCTTTCTTATGTTTCATTTTCATTCTCCTTCTTCACTTGGTGCACATTCTCTAGTAAAGATGTCATATGCCGGTATGCTCTAAGCTACCCTCAATCACTCCCAAGACATTTATTTCTAATAAACTCAAGGAAAACTCATACCACAAAGTATATCACTTAGATATTCAGAGATCAATATCTCCACAGACTGGTCCCTGCATAAGAGTTATCAACCTATTTTCAATGAAAATCTACTTAAGCACCAAGAGACCCCTCTCTATTCTTCACTTATAGCCATTTTCACATTCAGTATTAGGTGACTCTGCAATGGCACCCCACTTCAGTACTCTTGCCTGGAAAATCCCATGGGCAGACGAGCCTGGTAGGCTGCAGTTCATGGGGTCGCAAAAATTGGACACAACCGAGCGAATTCACTTTCACTTTTCACTTTCATGCACTGGAGAAGGAAATGGCAACCCACTCCAGTGCTCTTGCCTGGAGAATCCCAGGGATGGGGGAGCCTGGTGGGCTGCCGTCTAAGGAGTTGCACAGAGTCGGACACGACTGAAGCGACTTAGCAGTAGCAGCAGCACACTCTGAATTCTTCTGTATCTATGTCTTTATCCTTTTCATCACTCTGAATATCACTTCACCCAGGGACTAGTTACTTCATATGTATTTTAATTACTTGAAAAGTAAGTTTAAAACACAGATCATTATACTTCATTCTGAACCACTAAATCAATTTTTACAGTAAAACTTTATCATTTATATTCTGCCCAAAAAGTTCCTTAGAAAATGTTTATCCGGTGTAATCTGGTTTGGAAATTAGTGGACAATAGCAACAGCTTCCTGGCTTTTATTCCTGATTTTACTTTTTCATTTCTGCAGCCAATTTCTATAGAAACATATATTTATTTTAAAAACTCTTACAGTGCCACTCCCATCTCTTATTTTCAGTGCATGTTTATTACCTGATGAATAGTGTTCAAGATCCTTCACATGACATTCAATTTATTACCCAGATCCATCAAGCTTCTTTTCCCTGAAGCTATAGCCATGTTTCAGACAGAATTTCCCTATTACATTCAACTCTATGCTCAAACATTTATCACATGTTTAGAATTTTTCATTTTTCTGAATGTGTTCACTGCTTCACATTTTTTGAATTGTATTTATTTTTATTCCAACCAGAGAACTCATTCATTTCAAAGATAATAACACACCTAAGAGGGCATTCTGATATGCATGCTTTATTTCAACTCTCTTCCACATATCTTCATGTTTTAAATTCCTTGTGACTTAAAAAAAGTCATTTTCTCCATTTCATTTTAGGTAACACTCAGTGAGGACATGGAAAAGGAAAATGCAACATTGCTGACAGAATTTATTCTCACAGGACTCATATATCAACCAGAATGGCAAATTCCCTGTTCCTGCTGTTTTTGATGATATATCTTATCACCATCTTGGGAAATCTTGGTTTGATTGCTCTCATCTGCAATGATCCTCACCTTCACATTCCCATGTACTTATTCCTTGGGAACCTGGCTTTTGTGGATGCCTGGATATCATCCACAGTGACGCCCCAGTTGCTGGTCAGTTTCTTTGCAAAGAGCAAAATGATGTCTCTCACTGAATGTAAGATACAATTTTTTTCCTTTGCAGTCAGTGTAACCACAGAATGTTTTCTGCTGGCAACAATGGCATATGATCGCTATGTGGCCATATGCAAACCATTACTTTACCCAGTTATTATGACCAAAAGACTATGCATCCGGCTATTAATTTCATCATTTTCAGGTGGCCTTTTTCATGCTATACTTCATAATGCTTTTTTATTGAGATTGACCTTCTGTAATTCTAACATAATACATCACTTTTACTGTGACATTGTACCATTATTTAAGATTTCCTGTACTGATCCTTTCATTAATTTTCTGATGGTATTTATTTTCTCTGGGTCAATACAGGTGTTCACTATTCTTACTGTTCTTTTCTCTTATACACTTATTCTTCTTACAGTCTTAAAAAAGAAGTCTGTACAAGGCATAAGGAAGGCCTTCTCCACCTGTGGAGCCCACCTCCTGTCTGTCTCTTTATACTATGGGCCTCTTCTCTTTATGTACGTGCGCCCTGGATCTGCACAAGCAGATGATCAAAATATGATGGACTCTCTGTTTTATATGGTCATAATCCCTCTGTTAAATCCAATCATTTACAGTTTGAGAAATAAGAAAGTCATAGACTCACTGACAAAAATGTTAAAGAGAAATGCTTAGATCTCATATTAATATACTTTAGTTCAGTTCAGTTGCTCAGTTGTGTCCGACTCTTTGTGACTCCATGAATCACAGCACGTTAGGCCTTCCTGTCCATCACCAACTCCCAGAGTTCACCCAAACTCATGTCCATAGAGTCGGTAATGCCATCCAGCCATCTTATCCTCTGCGTCCCCATCTCCTCCTGCCCCCAATTCCTCCCAGCATCAGAGTCTTTTCCAATAAGTCAACTCTTCACGTGAGGTGGCCAAAGTATTGGAGTTTCAGCTTTAGCATCAGTCCTTCCAAAGAACACCCAGGACTGATCTCCTTTAGAATGGAGTGGTTGGATCTCCTTACAGTCCAAGGGACTCTCAAGAGTCTTCTCCAACACCACAGCTCAAAAGCATCAGTTCTTCGGTGCTCAACTTTCTTCACAGTCCAACTCTCACATCCATACATTAATATACTTATTACTTTATTAAAAGTCAAAAATTTGTGTAGATTAGATGTTATTCTATATTGATTAATGCTCAAAGGTTTCACACTAATCATTGCTGTAGAGCTTTAATGATTTAAACTGAGAGTATTAATAAGCATCTTAAATGTTTATATATTACTGAAACACATAGAAAAAATTTTTCATCAAGTATTTAAGTCATACTAGAATAATTTAAGAGGAAAACAAAATATTCTACACATATGTTCTCAATGTAGCTTCGCAAACACATTAAATACCATAGTGGTATATTCAACTCTGAGAAGAATTTGAATATGATGTTTTTGATAACAATAGAGCTGTGCAGCCTGAGATTCATATAACATTTAACTTCACAGTATAGGCAGGCTTCTATTTGAATGAACAGAGGCAAATATCAGGAATTCTGCTAGCCATCAAAATGTCTTCCATTCCACTCTATTTGGGGCATGGTGAATTTCACTTTTTGTAGGGTTTCAATTGTCATATCTCATAGAGAAACTAACAGAAATGGTAAGGACATTTAAAAACTTCAGAAAGGAGTTAAAGCAGGGAAAGTTAGACAAAACTGTATAAGAATATTCTTCACCAAAGTATGTCTATGAATAACTAGTAGAGGGAAGATGCCTCTCAGTGTTTATGGTATCCTGAAAGGTCATGTCCAGTTGTATTTGTATGTAATAGGGTAATCTGAGAAGCTTTACTGAATCACAAAGCTAACGGATGAAATTGTAATTTAACTGGGATGAGCATAGCGAGGAAAAGGAAAGTGGAGGGATAAGAAGGAAATAGTATCAACCTTACTACAAGTTTAAAATAATGAAACTGGTCAGAAAAAAAGAAATATGTATAGATTATTAGAATATGTTGTTAAGAACAAGCTGCTTAAAATGCGTAGGTTTGTTTTTGTTTAGTCACTAAGTCCAACTCTTTGTGGTCCCGTGGGCCACAGCCCTCCAGGCCTCTCTATCTAAGGTATTTCCCAGGCAAGAATTACTAGAATGGGTTGCCATTTCTTTCTCCAGGGAATCTTCCAGACTCTTGGATCTAATCCACATCTCCTGCATTGGTAGGCAGATTCTTTACCATTTTGGGAAGCCCCAAAAAGCATATTGTTGTTGTTCAGTCACTCAGTCATGTCCAACTCTTTGTGACCCCATGGACTGCAGCACACCAGGCTTCCCTGTCCTTCACTATCTCCCAGAGTTTGCTCAAACTCATGTCCACAAAGTTGGTGAGGCCATCTAACCGTCTCATCCTTTGTCACCACCTTTTCTGCCCTCCATCGTTCCCAGCATCAGGGTCTTTTTCAATGAATTGGCTCTTTGCATCAGTGGCCAAAGTACTGGAGCTTCACCTTCAGCATTAGTCATTCCAATGAATATTCAGTGTTGATTTCCTTTAGGATTGACCGGTTTGATCTCCTTGCTCTCCAAGGGACTTTCAAGAGCCTTCTCCAACACCAAAGTTCAAAAGCATCAATTATTCATTGTTAGGCCTTCTTTATGCTCCAACTATTACATCCATACATGACTACTGGAAAAACCATAGCTTTGACTGTACAGATCCTTTGTTGGCAAAGTGATGCCTCTGCCTTTTATTTTTTAATACACTGTCTAGGTTCATCATAGCTTTCCTTCCAAAGAGCAAGTATCTTTTAATTTCATAGCTGTAGTCACCATCCACAGTGATTGTGGAACCCAAGAAAATAAAATCTGCCATTATTTCCATTTTTTCCTCATGTATTTGCCATGAATCATGGGGCCAGATGCCATGGTCTTAGTTTTTGAATGTTGAATTCTAAGAGATTTTTCACTCTCCTCTTTCACTTTCATCAAGACTGCCAGTGTTCAAATAATGTGCCTGATAAAATATCAGTGTATTTAGTGGTGGCAAACATGAAAAAGAGCAAGAGTTTGCATGTTTGGTCCCCCCAAAGTCCCTAAATGTTAGTTTTCATCACACTCATACTCTAAAAATAACTAATGATTTGTCTTTGGGTCCAACTCTGACCTTCCAATCTCACCACTTATTCTATACACATTCTACTGAAACCACTGAGGCCTTCACCCTAAAACTATTGACATCTATCATTTACAATAATCTTATTACTTATCCTACATCCTGTTGAGTCTCTTCCCAAATTTTGCTCTCAGATGCTTTTTTATAAATAGAGCTCTGAGTAAATAATATTCCTCTTCAATAACTTTTAATGGACTTTCATCACTACCAGATTATAAATTCTCCAGGCAAGAATGCTGAAGTGGGTAGCCATTCTCTTCTCCAGGGGATCTTCCTGACCCAGGGATCAAACCCAGGTCTCCTGCATTGTAGGCATATTCTTTACCATATGAGCCACAAAGAAGCCCATGTATTTGGTAGACCTATCTAGAACTCTCTTTATGCACATGGATATGTTTATTTATTTACAAATATGTACAGATTATTTATATATATATATATATATATATATGGCATCTCTTCTTCCACAATTCTCCTAAAGGACACTATATTAGATGCAAATGAATTACTGGAAGCCTTTGGACAAACCTTCCTCACAGGTACATGGTTTTGTTACTACAGGGCTCTCCAGTGAGAATGCTCCCTCCAGGAACACCTGTTTTTATTTGCAATTGTAATGGTCCTTTCTTTAAGATCTGTCTTAAATGTTACAGCTTCCATGATGCATTTCTGATTACCTCAAAGAGAATAAAAATACTCCCTCATTTGAAACATTTATTCTTTTAGGCCACAGATGACATTATGTAATTCTTATTTTGGCCTATAAGCTTTTTTAGTATACAGTGCATCACTTATTTTTGATCTCACAATGAGCCTACAGAGATTACTAGGCCTGTGATGGCCACTCTATGTCAATGCACTTTCATATGTTTCTTTCAAGATGATCACAAGAATCATACACCTAAAGTGAATTAATCTTCTTCCTCTTAGCAGGAGCATCAGCTCCAGAGATAGACAAAGTATCAGGGTGAAGTTCCTTAGTTAGACATTTGAATTAAAAATACAAACCAAATAAATATTTACAACAAAAAGCATTATTACATGTTTTTGGAGGTTCAGGTCACAAGATTAGATCCAATCATCTGCCTTATTTTTGCTTCTTAAGGGATACCCCCAGCCCCAGAAAGGGAGTGAAAAATATGCTTTCATTATTTTTCACTAGGGAATCTATGCATTTGCATGTGTCCATAATGCATTCATTTTTTTTTTTTTTGCTGTATGATATTCCCATTGTTCTGATTTTTCTTTTAATTTAGTTAAATTTCTGCTTGTTAATACATATATAGTTATGAGTCAAAGACTTTATGACTAATAAAAGCAAATGATATGTATTTGTTTTATGATGATAAAGGCTTGCTTGCCTAATTTGTCTCTTGTTTGAATGAAAGCACTGACATCAAGCTGTGAGTATATAAGCATGCTTTGTCACCTGTCAAGTCCTTTTATATTGGGTGGGTATGAAGTAGGCACCGGGGGTCTCTCAGAAACTCAGGCTTCCTGTGTAGCCTTCTCTTGAACATGTGTAATCTATGCATTCTTCTGTTCTGATGTGTCTTTAAGAAAAAATCTATTTTATGACTTGCAGAAATTCAACTCATCTCTTCACTGATGTGTTCCCATTCTCACTTCTGTTACAATTTTTTTCATATCATATGTGAAAAAATTTTGCATATCATATATGTCATTTCAGTAGCATGTTGGAAAAGATGTGAAGTATAAACTTGCACAAAGCCTGCATTTTAGAAGATATTCCGCAGAATTCTTCAAAAAGATCCTATAAATTACATGTGTACTCTTTAATGGTATTTAGATACAATATATAATATCACAATGCTAAGGTTATTTAGCTGCTGATATTGGATTAAACTATCTGTTGGAAATGCTGAAATACCATTGAAATACTCTTTATTATGAAGGTGTATTAATTTGTTTAACCTAGAGAGAAAAAAGAATCCATAGTTCCTCTCTATTTATATACATGATAAACTTTTTTTTCCTCATCAATTTACAATACTTTGTACTGTTGAGAAATTGTTGAGATTGTACTAGTCTGTGTTAAAAGAATCAACACTTAAGGAGTCAGGTAAAAACAAACACATCAAATCTAGAACAGTAATTCTTAGTGTGAATTGTGAACTAACTAGCCAGCATCTCATTAGTGATTCAAGGTAAGGTAAGCCACAATATTGGTGGCATTATCACATTTCTTTTGCTGTGAAGTGAATTCCTTGATCAGATAAATGCACACAATATGAATTGCCATCAGAGTGGATAAGGAATCTTGTAAGGCCAAAGATGGTTGTTTTGGCAGAAGCACTGGAACCAAGGAAGAATCTTTATCTAGAGCAAGCATCTATTCTAATAATAACAAAACACCCTTCCATGATGGAAAATTGTCCAATGCAATCAACATGCCAGCACGTGGCTGGCTGACCACCTAAATGAGTGACGCAGTATCAGGGACTCTGTGTTGGTCTCTGTGCTGGCAGAAAAGGCACTCAAAATGACCTTAGACTAGCTGGCCATAGTGAGTGGAAGTCCATGTTGCTGAGACTATGCATAATTTCCATTCCTGGCACTATTTTGTGATGATGAGGTAGCTATAGAAAGAGTTTGACTGGTATCTGAGAATGGGTCATCATTTTGTGATGATGAGGTAGCTATAGAAAGAGTTTGACTCGTATCTGAGAATGGGTCATCATATCCACTTAATTATTAAAGTTCTCCGTTGCTGAAATCATCCTTTACTGAGCAGTCACATGGGGCACAAATATCTTAATGCATTTATAGGGATCTATCCCATATTTCTTCCATATTTCCTTGGCATCAGGAATACTGCTTCAAGTATATTACTTCCAGTAATACTACTTTAAAATCCCTGACCATCAGCCAAACCATTTGCTAAAACCCTTGAGCCATTACATCATCATCTATCAGGCCATTTCTCTTTCTAGGAAAGTGAACAACCAGGTGAACTGCTCAAAGTTCTGTCCTTTGGGAGGCTTTCCATCACTGCTCTCCTCCAGAGATGTCACTGAGAGTGGTAATGGTACTACAATTGTCCACTCTCGGATAGTGTGTGCATATTTTGTAGAACCATCTGTAAACCAGGTCCAGGCAATCTCTTTCTCTATTGACTATTGACAACACTCATGCCACACTCCATTGGCCACAATTCAAAATGGGATAAAGGCTTTGCCTCAAACCTAAGGTCCATGCTGTTTTTTATCCCTTTAGAGGCCTGCCAAAGATTCCAAACAGCATCGTATTATCTGCCACTACCACTCCAGGCAGCATTTTTTTTTTTTTCTTCTGCTGGATCATATGACCCAAGTAGCACCACAGGTTGAACAGCAGCCTACTCCTTTTGCAAATACTTCTCCTGTTCTGAACTACACTCAAAAGCAGAAGTTTTTCTGGTTCCTTGTAACCAGTGAGGATGATGCTGCCTCCAAAATCCACAGTGGCCCACTAAGTGTTCTGTGCCTGTTTTGGTTGCAGGATGGGCCAGATGCAATAATTTATCCATCACCTGTGAGGGTGTACCTCTACATGACCCACACAACTGATCTCCAAGGAATTTCACTGAGTTAAATGGGCCTTGAAATTTGTTGAATTTATTTCTCATCTACTATTATGCAAATATCCACCAATAAGTATAAAGTAGTTGCTATTTCTTGCTCACTAGGTCCAATCAGCATAATGGACCAGTATAATATCTTGTGGGAAGAAAAGAAATCAAGATCCTTAAGGAAATATTTGTAAATCATATATGTGATAAAAGGCTTGTATCCAGGATATATGAAAACTCCTCAAAACCCCAAATAAGAAAATATATAACTCCATTAAAAATGGACAAAAGGTTTAAACAGATACTTTAGTAAACTAGATATACATATGCCAAATAAGAACACAAAAACGTGCTCAATATAATTTGTCATTGGGGAAATGCAAATGAAGACCACAGTGTGATACCATGACCCACCGTTAAAAAGGCTAAAATTGAAAAAGACTACTCACACTGAAAGTTGCAATGCAAACCTTTGTACTTATATACAGGCAACAAAATGAGTTAAAAGATAATTACACAAAATTGAAGGGCATAATATAGATTATGTTGAAGCTATGATACACATTATACTGTTTACTTCATCCTTCTGTTGAGTTTTCACAGTGATTTCTCTCCAGTCTGTCTTGGTTTTTCATCTATTTAGTTTTCACTAGGACACAGGATCGGAGAAGGCAATGACACCCCACTCCAGTAGTCTTGCCTGGAAAATCCCATGGGTGGAGGAGCCTGGTAGGCTGCAGTCCATGGGGTCGCGAAAAATCTGACACAACTGAGCGACTTCACTTTCATTTTTCACCTTCATGCATTGGAGAAGCAAACGGCACCCACTCCAGGGTTCTTGCCTGGGGAATCCCAGGGACGGAGGAGCCTTGTGAGCTGGGGTTGTATAGACTCAGACAAGACTGAAGCAACTTAGCTGCAGCAGCAGCAAGATGGTAATGTTGACCCTGTATGCGAGATAGCAAAAGACACAGATGTAAAGAACAGTCTTTTGGACTCTGTGGGAGAAGGCAAGGGTGAGATGATTTGAGAAGGTAGCATTGAAACGTAAAAAAAAAAAAAAATCTAGAATGTGTTGTTTACATGATGGCTTCAGATGCATATACAGTTCAATTCAGTCGTTCAGTCGTGTCCAACTCTTTCTGATCCCATGAATCACAGCATGTAAGGCCTCCCTGTCCATCACCAACTCCCGGAGTTCACTCAAACTCATGTCCATTAAGTCAGTGATGCCATCTAGCTATCTCATCCTCTATCGTCTCCTTCTGCTCCCATCCTTCCCAGCAACAGGGTCTTTTCCAGTGAATCAACTCTTCACATGAGGTGGCCAAAGTACTGGAGTTTCAGCTTCAGCATCAGTCCTTCCAGTGAACACCCAGGACTGATCTCCTTTAGGATGGACTAGTTGGATCTCCTTGCAGTCCAAGGGACTCGCAAGAGTCTTCTCCAACACCACAGTTCAAAAGCATTAATTCTTCGGTGTTCAGCTTTCTTCACAGTCCAACTCTCACATCGATACATTACCACTGGAAAATCATAGCTTTGACTAGACGGACCTTTGTTGGCAAAGTAATATCTCTGCCTTTATTATGCTATCTAGGTTGATCATAACTTTTCTTCCAAGGAGTTAGCATCTTTTAATTTCATGGCTGCAGTCACCATCTGCAGTGATTTTGGAGCTCTCCAAAATAAAGTCTGACACTGTTTCCTCATCTATTTATCATGAAGTGATGGGACTGGATACCATGATTTTCATATTCTGAATGTTGAGCTTTAAGCCAACTTTTTCACTCTCCT
Organism: Aepyceros melampus; assembly: GCA_006408695.1. NCBI lineage: Eukaryota > Metazoa > Chordata > Mammalia > Artiodactyla > Bovidae > Aepyceros > Aepyceros melampus. The sequence goes on along the minus strand of SJXQ01011177.1, from coordinate 54,061 downwards.
CTTTCACTTTCATCAAGAGGCTTTTTAGTTCCTCTTCACTTGCTGCCATAAGAGTGGTATCATCTGCATATCTGAGCTTATTGATATTTCTCCCGGTAATCTTGATTGCAGCTTGTGCTTCTTTCCGCCCAGCGTTTCTCATGTTGTACTCTGCATATAAGTTAAATAAGCAGGGTGAAAATATACAGCCTTGATGTACTCCTTTTTCTACTTGGAACCAGTCTGTTGTTGTATCTAATTTAGATGGAATTTACAGAGTGAAACACTGCAAGCCCTAAATCCTTAGTTTTTTTTTTTTAATATAATTTTTTATAATTGGAGGATGATTACTTTACAGTATTGTAGTGGTTTTGCCATACATTGACATGAATCCACCACACGTGTACATGTGTTCCCCATCCTGAACTCCCCTCCCACCGCCCTCCCCATCCCATCCCTCTGGGTCATCCCAGTGCACCAGCCCCAAGCATCCTGCATCATCCATCGAATCTGTACTGGAATTCAATGCCATTCTCCCAAATCATCCCACCCTCGCCCTCTCCCACAGAGTCCAAAAAACTGTTCTATACATCTGTGTCTCTTTTGTTGTCTCGCATATAGGGTTATCATTACCATCTTTCTAAATTCCATGTATATGCATTAGTATACTGTATTGATGTTTTTCTTTCTGGCTTACTTCACTCTGTATAATAGGTTCCAGTTTCATCCACCTCATTAGAACTGATTCAAATGTAAAGGATTTCAAATGTAAATGATTTAATTTTTCAGTAAAAATTCAGTTTTCTGTGATATGAACACTTCTTGCCATTGAAGATGACTTTCATCATACAGTACTTAGACACTGCCCTAGACATTACCCTCTGTTTAAATGATAAAGCCAAGGCCAATTTGCTTAACTGCAGACCCCTTGATTTTGCAAAGTTTGAAAGGAACAGTTTGAATTTTGCCTTATGTTTATTTATTTATTATTCTCTTCAAGGCACCTATAACTTCTTTGTTCCTCAGACTGTATATAAAAGGGTTTAGCAGAGGAATTATGATTGTATAGAATAAAGAATATAGTTTATCCTGATTTTCAGCTGATCGAGACCCAGGACGCACATACATGAAGAAGAGAGTGCCATAGAACAAGGAAACAGACAGCAAGTGGGCACTGCAGGTGGAGAAGGCTTTGTTCCTGCCCTTTTCAGACTTCTTTTTCAGGATGGCAAAGAGAACATGAGAGTAAGCGATAATGATACTCATAAAAGTGAAAGATTGAATAAAGACTGAAAATACAAAGATCAGGAGCATATTAACTCTAGGGTCAGTACAAGAAATCTTAAATAGTTGTAAAATTTCACAGTAGAAATAATGTATTACATTGGACTTGCAGAAAGTTAATCTAAATAACAAACCCACATGCATCATGGGATGAAGAAACCCAATAACATACGAAACACCTATTAACTGGGTGCAGAAGATATTATACATCACCACTGGGTAAAGCAAGGGATTGCATATGGCTACATAGCGGTCATAGGCCATCACCACCAGGAGGAAACATTCTGTGTTTGCACTGGAAGCAAAAATATAAAATTGGGAGATGCACTCAACCAGGGATATATTGTGATTCACAGATAAGAAATTAATTAGCATCTTGGGAGTCACAGAAGAGGAAGAACAAGCATCCACAAAGGCTAAACTGCCCAGGAATGAATACATGGGGGTGTGAAGATGGGGGTCCTTCCAGATGAGAAAAATCAGTCCAAGGTTGCCCACCATGGTGGTGAGGTAGATGACCAGGAACACCAGGAACAGGGGGACCTGCAGCCCTGGGAGATCTGTGAGTCCTGTGAGAACAAACTCCATCACCAGAGTCTTGTTTGCCTCCATCATATCCACTCAGGCTGATCACTGCGGTGAAAAGAGTAGGTGAAAAACATAGTCATAAAAGACCATGAAAATAGTTCTATTTTGTTTTTTAAAAAATGCATCTTCCTTGTTTATGTATACCCTTTAATCAGGACATTTGTAAAAATATATCTTCAGTTCAGTAATTGTTTTGGATATGTAGATACACTTTTCAATATTTTCAGTGATATTTGACTTCACCATTGAGAGTGATTTCTCTCTCTCTCTCTCGTAATACTCAAAAAATATTTTCTAAATGAATAAAGTTAAGTATAAAGTACAGAAAGTTTCTTGTTTGTTTTTATAACTAAGTACTTTTCTTTTTGGATATATTGATAAGTGTTTTGTTTTTTGTCAATAATCCAAATGAAATATTTGACATGATCTTTAAATAACTATACTTTCTTCTGTGACATATAAATTTTGCCTAAATGTAAATCCAAAAAAAGAGATACTAAGATATTTGGAAGTGAACATAGAGATTCTTAGATTACCTAGAAGGGAAAAATCCACCTATAATCTAGTGTGAAATTTCAGCTGTTTCTCAAAATAAAATAAATAACACAATTTATATACATATTTTTGTTGATTAAGATATATACAAAATTTTACCTACTTACCAAAATTGTATTAGTTTAATCTTAAGATAGATCTTAGTTATTTTCGATCTTCACTTACATGAACAAATATTAGTTTAAAGAGTATATCTTTTAAAGTATATACCTGAAAGAGACATGGAAACACAATACAAATAGCAAGAAGATTGAATGATATATCTCCACTGAAAACTGGCCACATGGACAGTGAGTACATATTCAGATTGTTTCATTTCCAAAGTGGACATTTTCTTCTGACTAACCCTATCTATCTTTCTTGTCAATTCTCAATCTATAACTGATATTTCCAAATTTCATAATTAGGTCAAAAGTTATTAAGAAATTTGGATCTTTCACCTTAAGATATAGATGATAGATAGATGAATGGATAGATAGATAGATAGATAATCCTCATACATTTGGAATTAAAGAGCCTAATAAAGATACAATTGATGGTTTTATCTCATCTTATCATGATTCCATGAATAACTTTTAACAAGTTTGAACAGCATCATTTAGTTGTCCATACCCTGACTAGAAAATTTTCTATAGATTATGAAATAATATCTGAAGCTTTGATATATATCTGAAACATTATAATTATTTCCCCATTTGTTTTATTCTTCTATTTCTTCAAGTTTACTGTTAAAAATAAATCTTATTAAGCTTATTTTCTCAACAGTAGAACATCTAGTATTTATTACAGAGATATGGAATTATTTGTCCTGAAGAAAAATAGAAAATCTCATAGGATCGCCAGGATTTTGATTGCTTACCTGGATGTTTATTTATCAGATAGACAGATTGAAAACTACAAATAATTAAAATTAGGCAGATCCTGGCGTCCTCATTCAGTTTCTGTAAGACTTGGGGAGAATGAGAAAACTATGGTTTTCTTGAAGAAAAAATGGTGATTTTTCAAAGAAAATTTAAAAATGTATATTTCCCTCTAACATATTTTATGTTAGAGCCAGCGTCACCTTTATGAATGCCAAATTGATTAGGCCAACACTATTCTCACATGTAGGCTTCCCAGGTGTCTCATTCGTAAAGAATCTGTCTGCCAATGCAGGAGACACAGGAGATACTGGTTTGATCCCTGTAGAAGGAAATGGCTACCCATTCCAGTATTCTTGCCTGGAGAACCCCATGGACAGAAAAGCCTGGCAGGCTACAGTCCATAGGCTTGCAAAGAGTAGGACATGACTAAAGCGACTTAGCATGGAAAAATATATTTCAGATACCAAGTTAAAATTTCTTGGACAGAGAAATCTGGTGAGCTACAGTCCATGGCCTCACAAAGAGTCAGATGCTACTGAGCACACGTTCTCACATGTATGGCTTCATTACTTCTTAAGGACAGAAAGTAGAAGGTATAGAATGAAACAGTGTTCACTTGTGCAAATATTTTCCCTGGAAGCCTTACTTGCACGAACATATTTATTTGCACTCTTTCAAATCTATTCCTGACAAAGCAAAAAGAATCTTGGAATTCCCTCAGTGAAAGTTACCAATGGATTCCCTGAAGGATGAAGGCAAAGTCATTCTGCTGGGCATTACGAGCTAATCCATGAGCAAATCACCCCAGACATACCCAAGTGTAACATTAGAACCACACTTTGTGTCATTAGAGTTTACTGGGTAGGCAGCTAACTGCTTCTGAGTCATTTTTCAGTTCAGTTGTCACTTAGTTGTCTCCGACTCTTTGTGACCCCATGAATCGCAGCACGCCAGGCCTCCCTGTCCATCACCAACTCCCGGAGTTCACTCTAACTCAGTCCATCAAGTCGGTGATGGCATCCAGCCATCTCATCCTCTGTTGTCCCCTTCTCCTCCTGCCCCTAATCCCTTCCAGCATCAGAGTCTTTTCCAAGGAGTCAACTCTTCGCATGAGGTGGCCAAAGTATTGGAGTTTCAGCTTCAGCATCAGTCCTTCCAGTGAACACCCAGGACTGATCTCCTTTAGGATGGACTGGTTGGATCTCCATGCAGTCCAAGGGATTCTCAAGAGTCTTCTCCAACACCACAGTTCAAAAGCATCAATTCTTCAGTGCTCAGATTTCTTCACAGTCCAACTTTCACGTCCATATATGACTACTGTAAAAACTATAGCCTTGACCATAGCCTTGACTGCCAACATAGACAGACCTTTGTTGGCAAAGTAATATCTCTACTTTTTAATATGCTGTCTAGGTTTGTCATAACTTTCCTTCCAAGGAGTAAGCATCTTTTAATTTCATGGCTGCAATCACCATCTGCAGTGATTTTGGAGCACCCAAAAATAAAGTCTGACACTGTTTCCATTGTTTCGCCATCTATTTGCCATTAAGTAATGGGACCAGATGCCATGATCTTCGTTTTCTGAATCTTGAGCTTTAAGCCCACTTTTTCACTCTCCTCTTTCACTTTCATCAAGAGGCTTTTGAGTTCCTCTTCACTTTCTGCCATAAGAGTGGTGTCATCTGCATATCTGAGGTTATTGATATTTCTCCTGGCAATCTTGATTCCAGCTTGTGTTTCTTCCAGCCCAGCATTTCTCATGATGTACTCTGCATAGAAGTTAAATAAGCAGGGTGACAATATACAGCCTTGACGTGCTCCTTTTCCTATTGGGAACCAGTCTGTTGTTCCATGTCCAGTTCTAACTGTTGCTTCCTGACCTGCATATAGGTTTCTCAAGAGGCAGGTTAGGTGGTCTGGTATTCCCATCTCTTTCAGAGTCATTTTTAGGACATACTAATTACTATTGGTGTAGCCACACTCCAGTAACCTGATAATTTCATCAAATATGTCAAAGACTCAGCAAACTCAATATGTCCAAATCCAAGTTTAGTATCTTATCACTAAACATGGACCTCATCCAGCCTTCTCATTCTCAATTAATGGCATTACCACCTGCCCCACTGGTAAAGAAACCTCAGCATTGTCTTCAAAGCCAAGTCAATGCCATCATCAAACCCACAGCTTGTATCTCTTCAATGTCCGTTGAAACCATCCACTTCTCTCCAAATTCAAGAAAACTTCATCTCATATCTGAAATACTGACATAATCTTTAATGCTCTATGTGTATTTTTTTAAACCATTGTATCTTATACTATTCCCCATATTGGGGCCAGCATCATCTTTACAAAGAGCCAAACTACTGAGATCAGCCAAACTACTGTTCTCACACCCTTGGCTCAGCTCCACTTTAACCCTTAAATAGCTTCCTATGTCTCTTAGAAGAAAAATCAAAATCCATAAGCCCATATATCTCTTTCCTCATCCTAAAACATTTCCAATACTCCTCTACACAAAGTTTTTTTTCAGTGTAGTTCATAGATTTTTCAGATGCGTGATTCTGACATTTCTTTGATAGTAAAATCAGTCCAGGAGTTGAAGTTAAAAATCAGAATTTCATTTATGACTTCTATATGTGGTACTACTGAGAAACAAAATCACTTTATTTTTCTAATTTTAAAAGAATGAAAGGAGCTCTCCTTGAAAGGTGGCTAAGTGTCTCTGAAGACCCATTCAATTTCTATCTGATAAGCTGCCCTGTGAGAGGAAATGCACACATGCCTTGTGAGAGAGCCTGACAAAACTCGTGAACCCAGGTAGAAGCTCTGGAAGGGCCAGCCCCTGGCCCTATGTTATCTTCAGTAATGTAAGCAGAGCATGTAATTTTAAAATCTGAAAATGACAGAATTATGAAATTATCCTTTTTCTTTTTTGCTGGACATTTTAAAATTACTGATATAGTTTCATTATGGTCTGTTCATGCTGTCTATTTCATCCTGGTTCCATTTTGGGATATTATATCTTTCTAAGAATTTATTCATTTCTTCTAGATTGTCCATTTTATTGGCATGTAGTTATCCATAGTAATCTCTTATGATCCTTCATATTTATATGGTATCCATTGTAACTTTTTTTTTTTTTGGTATCTGATTTTATTGATTTGGGCCCTATCCCTTTTTTTCTTGATGAGTTTGGCTAGAGGTTTACCAATTTTGTTTATTTTTTCAAGAACCAGCTTTTAGTTTCATTGATCTCTTTATTGTGTTTTTTTAGCCTTTAATTAATTTCTGCTTTGAATTTTATGATTTCTTTCCTTTTTTTAACTTTGAGTTTTGTTTGTTCTTCTTTCTCTAGTTCCTTTAGGTATAAATTTAGGTTGTTTATTTGAAATTTTTCTTGTTTTCTGAGATAAGGTTGTATCATTCTCAATTTCCTCTAGAACTGCTTTTGCTGTGTCCCATAGGTTTTGGATCTTTGTGTTTTTATTTATCCCTAGGTATTTTTGTTTCTACTTTAATTTCTTTATTTATCAGTTGGTTATTTAGTGTTACATTGTTTAGCCTCCACATGTTTCTGGTTTTTTCAGCTTTTATTCTTGTGTTCATAGCTGCAGTAGCTTGTGTTGGCCTGCTATTGGGCAGGGACAAGTTCCAGTTGATCCCAGAGTATGGTCTGGCCTGCTGTGGGTAGAAGGGGTCAGCAGATTGCAGACTGTGGTTTTCTTGTATCTGGCTTGCCCCCAGATACAGTGGGGGAGGCTGTTCTAGAGACTAGTGCAGGCTTTCTGGAGGACCAGGCTGCTGCCTATCTCCTGATGAGTGGAGATGTGTCTTGGCCCTCTGGTGGGCACAGCTGTATCTAAAGGTGTGTCCGGAGGGGCCATGGACTCAGGAAGTCTTTAGGAACCTGTCAGCTGATGAGTGGGGCTGTATCCTCACCCAGTAAGTTGCTTAGCCTTAGAGGTATCCTACCACTGACACCTGCAGCTATTGGTTGGGGCCAGGTCTTGGTACTTATGACCTAGAAGGAGGATTCTGCAGTGATGCCCACCAGCACTATTGTCCACATGATAGAAGGAGCTCCCAAGGATGTCTGCCACTAGTGTTTATATACACAGGGTGAGCTATTTCCACACCTTGCCTCTCTGGGAAACTCTCCAAGATCAGCAGATAAATTTGGCCCAGGCTCCTATCCATTACTGCTTTGGCCTTGCATTCCAGAATATGTGAGATTTTGTGTGTGCCTTTTAAGAGTAAAATTTGCCCCGGTTCTGTGGTGCTCCTGAATTTAAGCCCCACTGGCCTTCAGGGGCTCATCTTCCCAGTGCCGGACCCCTGAGCTGGGAGCCCAATATGGGGCTCAGACCTCCCACTCTTGTGGAGGTGTGAGAGTTGACTATATTGCAGTTCTGCCTCTTGTACTTGTCTCATTTTCATTCCTTCTTCATGTTTTTAATTGTAGAAGATCTTTTCTGTGCCAGTCTTTTTCAATGATAGTTGTGGTTGTGATGTGCTCATGAGAAGAGGTGAGTCCAGTGTTTTTCTGCACTTCCATATTGGTTAATTTTCTAGACTTTCCTTTGAATATTTTTCACAGTTACTCTGTCTTGGAGTAATGGCTGGCCATTAGTACCTGAAAAACTATTTTTCTTATGGCTGCAGAAAATGAATTTCTCCTCTTTTTCCAAAAGCAAAGTAATTCTCTTGCCCACAACTCTCAGTTGGAGAAGACCACAAAGTGCTAGCAAGACAAACTTCCTGCACTTAATCTGCACTCAATTGAGATGACAAACACTAATCTACTCTCAGATAGTCTTAAATGAACATGGCATTCATGGTGATATAAGATCATGTTCTCATGGCCTGACTCCATAGGATGGATGGGAATGGGCAGATATACATGAAGAGGGCATTCACAAAAACACATATAAGAAAAGATGAGAGCTCTGTCATTTGTAAGGTTTTAGATCAGATGATTATTTATCTAATTAGTTGTCATCAACATGGAAACCTTATGCAACAAAAACTGTAAACCTGAACAGATATACCTGCTTTAGGCTCATTAGGAGACAATGAGTGTAAGAAGCACTTAGAGTTTCATAAATTATTCTTCCATACAAACACTAACTTATATACAGTTTTTTTCTGAAAAACTATGTGTTAAGCAATATAGAAGGACTAGATATTGTCATCTAAAAATCATACATGAGGGGAAAACATAGCAGAAACAAAAACATTGCTTATCTATTTTGACAAAGATTTTTGCTTTATTCATTTAAGACTCACATATCTGGAAAAAATTTATAATAAACCAAGAGGCCAGTGAGCATTTAGGCATTGCTATAGAGAGGCGTGGCTTTTGCCTTTTTCATTAATAAAATTATCTGTTTGAAAATTTTATATCACAATAAGATTTCAAAATAGTACTGATGTTTTGTGACCTTAGAATATTAACATAGAAATTCTACATGAACAATGAGAAGCAGAAACCTAAAATCATGTGAATCACTCAACAATTAAATTCATATCAGAAGTCTATCCATAATATCACAAAATATGAATATATACAATATCAATAATAAATGAAAACTAAAAATAAATTCAACTCTAAATATTAATGCTAGAAGTAAAACAAAATATTATAAGTAAATAAAGCAAGTAGAAAGCATTTTTAAATAATAGAAATTAATAAATTAGATAATAGTGAACAAAATTAGATGTAATAAAAAAAATGTAACCTGGTTCTTTTAAAATATGTATAAAATGGAAAAATTACTAGCTAACCTAAATTTTATAAACTAAAAAAAAAAAATGAAAAGAGGGAAATAACTTCCAAAACCCTATTCAAGTTAAAACCATTGTGAGAGTCATTGCCCAATTCTAGAAGAATTTGAAAACATGGATAAAAAAATATAATCAGAACTTTATCCTTTTTGATGGAACACAGTAGAAGTCCACAGATGATGAATGAAAATAAAAATATTATGAATTTAATCATTTCTAGACCAAATTCTATCTACCAGTTCCAAGAAGCACATTATTTTCATCACAAAGATACTTTCAGCCAGATCCAGAATGCAGGACAAATGAACCGATTTCTTCAACAAATAAATGACATGAAAACAAGAGGAAGAGAAAACCTTTTTAGATTAAAAGAAACTTAAAAACCATCAAAATGCTGTGGCTATACATTGTTTAAATCCTGATTCAAACATACAGCAAAATTTTTTAGATATACTGGAAATACTGAACACATATTGATATTAAATGTTAAGTAACTGTTATTAATTTTGTTGCATATTATGTGTGCTGTGATTAAAACAAAATATTTGTTACCATTACATGCACTAATGGTTAATAAAATTTAATAATCAGTTGCAGCTTTTGCAATTGAGTCACAAAATATCATTGCATAAATTAGAAATATATGTACTGCTATACACTCAAACTAAAAATATAAATGTATGGGTTGAGACATGAGCACATGGGAATAAATTTATTTTTTCAAAATGACATTTTAATAGATTATAGCAACATATGGGCAAAAATAGATTATAGCAACATATGGGCAAATTATGGGAATAGGGACCTAATCAAAAATAAAGAAAATGGTTGAAAATTTCCCCAGCATGGAAAAAGAAATAGTTAATCAAGTCCAAGAAGTGCAAAGAGTCCCATACATTATAAACCCAAGGAGAGGGACCCTCTGAGCCTCAGTGCCTCAGCTCCCCCGCCTCCAGGACCCAGGGCTCCTCTGTCCTCAGACCTGTGCCCACCAGAGGGACCTCCACCCTCCACTTCCTCACCCACTCCTGGTGGCCAAAATCCAACTGCCCAGACTTCAAAGGAAGCTGTGTGTTCTTGACACGATGAAAAAGCAGTATCTTTGCATGTGAAAGGAGAAAAGTTGAGGTATATTAAGATTTTTAATTGTATTAGGGATATGTGAACCAGTTTCAAAAGAGGTTTTATTACTTTAGGTGAAGACGAATCAGAACCAATGACCACCCCCGCCCCGCCCCCGACCCTGTATCACTTCATACAAGTATAGTGTGCTTACCTAAAACCAGTTCATTCATCCCTTAATTTTTTATGACGATTGTTGTTATTTTCATTGTTATTATTATTATTTGGGTGTTTTGTTTTCCTTTGCAGCTCTCCACACTAAAACTCGGAACTTTGTGGGGAGAAGCCACGAGTTAACTCTGCGCTGGGGTGAGATGTAGCCGGAACCAGCCCGGCACCGCGGCCAAGGCTGCCGCTGGCAATAATCACTATTGATTTAAAGCTTTACTTAGCCTTCATCTGTACCCTCGTAGTCAATAAGCTCTTGCCACATTTTATTAGTGAGGTTGAGAGATGTATCATTTATTTGTTGTTCTGTCCCCTCCCCCAATATTAAACTGTGAAATTTGTGATTTGTTTAAACTCTGGCTGAATCATATCTTAGTTTGCATGTCCAGCTAATTTGTTCCTATACATTTTGTTTGATTCTTTTTCTCCTTCTCTCATGGCTTTAAAAAAAAAGCCGCTGGCAATAATCACTATTGATTTAAAGCTTTACTTAGCCTTCATCTGTACCCTCGTAGTCAATAAGCTCTTGCCACATTTTATTAGTGAGGTTGAGAGATGTATCATTTATTTGTTGTTCTGTCCCCTCCCCCAATATTAAACTGTGAAATTTGTGATTTGTTTAAACTCTGGCTGAATCATATCTTAGTTTGCATGTCCAGCTAATTTGTTCCTATACATTTTGTTTGATTCTTTTTCTCCTTCTCTCATGGCTTTAAAAAAAAAAAAAAAGGAAATATATATATATATATAGAGAGAGAGAGAGAGAGAGAGAGAGAGAGAGATCTTCTGAAAAGTTTTTTGAGGTGCAAGTTTCTCTCTTTTGTTTTTTCTCTTTGATTTATGAACACCATGCTGAGATTCAATCACTATATGAAACTTCCGGCTGTGTAAACAAAACAAAAACCCGGGGCTGTTTTTCCCACCAGTCCCCAGGGGAAGCTGTGTGGCAGTCGGATGCCCCTTTGTTTCAGAAAGTTTCACCATTCTTTCCACACTCTTCCTCTCTTTCCTCCTGAAAGAAGTTGATCCTAGTAATTTCAGCCCATGCATTAAATAGGAAACAATAATAAATGTGTAGAATTCATATTTTTCTAAAGGAAACTTTAAAAACTGCTGCTACATGTTGTGTAAAAAACAGGTTTATGCCACATGAACAGAGAATCACAAGTTCGATTTTGGTACTTCTCATTCCTCTTTGTACCTCCAATTCAAAATGAGAAGAAACGCTGTTCTATATCAAACCATCTAAAAGCAATAAATGTTATATTTTAAAAACAGAAAAAAAAAAACCCAAGGAGAAACACACAAAGACATATAGTAATCAAACTAACAAAGACTAAATTAAAAAAAATGTTAAAAGCAGCAAGGGAAAAGCAACAAGTAACATACAAGGGAACCCCATATGTTTAACAGCTGATCTTTCAGCAGAAACTCTGCAGGCCAGAAGGGAGTGGCAGGATATATTTAAAGTACTGAAAGAGAAAAATCTACAAGATTTTTGGTTGCACCAAAAATCCTTGTACCCGGCAAGGAACTAATTCAAAATTGATGGAGAAATAAAAAGCTTTTCAGACAAGCAGCAGTTAAGAGAATTCAGTGCCACCAAACCAGCTTTACAACAAATGTTAAATGGACTTACATGGTCAAGAAATACAAGAGAAGAAAAAAGATCTGCAAAATCAACCCCAAACAATTAAGAAAATGGCAATAGGAAAATATATATCAATAACTACTTTAAATGTAAATGGATTAAATGCTCCAAACAAAAGACACAGACTGGCCAAATGGATACAAACAAGACCCATATGTATGCTGTCTACAAGAAACCCACTTCAAACCTAAAGACACATATAGACTGAAAGCAAGAGGATGGAAAAATATATTCCTTGCAAATGGGAAGCAAAAGAAAACTGGAGTAGCAATCCTCATATCAGGCAAAATAGACCTTAAAATAAAGAAGATTACAAGAGATAAGGGAGGACACTACATAATAATCACAGGATCAATCCAAGAGGAAGACATAACAAGTGTAAATATCTATGCACCGAACATAGGATCACCTCAATACACAAGAAAAACACTATAAGACATAAAAGGAGAAATTGAAAGTAAAACAATAATAGTAGGAGACTTTAACACCCACTTACACCAATGAACAGATGATCAAAACAGAAAATTAATAAGGAAACACAAGTCTTAAATGATACATTAGATGAGATGGATCTCATGATATCTTCATGACATTCCATACAAATGCAGAGGAATACACCTTCTTCTCAAGTGCACATGGAACATTCACCAGGATAGACCACATCATGGGTCACAAATCAAACCTTAGTAAATTAAAATGAATTGAAATCATATCAAGCATCTTCTCCAACCACAACACTATGAGACTAGATATCAATTACAAGAAAAAAACTAAAAAACACAAACACATGGAGATTAAACAATACATTTCTAAATAACCAGTGTGTTACTGAAGAAATCAAAAGGGAAATCAAAAAAATTTGTAGAAAAAATGACAATGAAAACATGACAACTCTAAACCTATGGGATGCAGCAAGCAGTTCTAACAAGGAAGTTTATAGCAATACAATCCTAACTCAAGAAACAAGAAAAACTTCAAATAGACAACATAACTTTATACCTAAAACAACTGGGAAAGGAAGAACAGCAACAACAAAAACAAAAATATCCAAAATTAGTAGAAGGAAAGAAATCATAAAGATCTGAGCAGAAATAAATGAAAAAGAAACGAAAGAACCAACAGTAAAGATTAATAAAACCAAAAGCTCATTCTTTGAGAAGGTAAAATTGACAAACCTTTAGCCAGACTCATCAAGAAAAAAAGAGAGAAGAATAAAATCAACAAAACTAGAAATGAAAAAGGAGAGGCTACAACAAACAATGGAGAAATACAAGGCATTATAAGAGACTATTATGAACAATAATACGGCAATAAAATAGATAACCTGGAAGAAATGGACAGATTCTTAGAAAAGTTCAATCTTCCAAGAGTGAACCAGAAAGAAATAGAAAATATGAGCAAACCAATTACAAGCACTGAAATTGAAGCTGTGATCAGAAATCACCCAAAAAATACAAAAGCCCAGGACCAGATGGCTTCACAGGAGAATTCTATCAAACATTTAGAGAAGAGTTAATGCCTATACTTCTAAAACTCTGTCAAAAAATTGCAGAGGAAGAACACTTCAAAACTCATTCTGCAAGGCCACCATCACCCTGAACCAAAACCAGACAAAGACAACACAAAAAAAGAAAACTATAGGCCAATATCACTGATGAACATAGATGCAAAATTCCTCAACAAAATTTTAGCAAACAGAATTCAGTAACACGTCAAACAGCTCATACACCATGATCAAGTTGGATTTATTCCAGAGATGCAAAGATTCTTCAATATATGCAAATCAATCAATGTGATACACCATATTAACAAATTGAAAGATAAAACACATATGATAATCTCAATGGATGCAGAAAAAGCCTTTGACAAAATTCAGCACCCATTTATGATTAAAACTCTTCAAAAAATGGGCATAGAAGGAACCTACTTCAACATAATAAAGGCCATATATGATAAGCCCATGGCAAACATTATTCTCAGTGATGAAAAACTGAAACCATCCCCCTAAGATCAGGAACAAGACAAGGGTGTCCACTTTCACCACTATTATTCAACATTGTTCTGGAAGTTCTAGATACAGCAATCAGAGAATAAAAAGAAATCAAAGGAATCCAGATCAGAAAAGAAGAAGTAAAGCTCTCACTGTTTGTAGATGACATGATACTGTACCCTAAAGGTGGTAAACCCTAAAGGTAGAAAACCCTAAAGGTAGTATCAGAAAATTACTAGAGCTAATCAGTGAATTTATCAAAGTGGTAGGGTATAAAATCAATACACAGAAATCACTTGCATTTCTATATACTAACAATGAAAAATCAGAAAGAGAAATTAAGGAATCAATCCCATTCACCTTTGCAATGAAAGAAAACAAAATATCTAGGAGTAAACTTACCTAAGGAGAAAAAAGAACTGTACACAGATGAAAGAAATCTTTCATCACAGATGAAAGAAATTATGACAGTGATGAAAGAAATCAAAGACAACATAAACAGATGGAAAGATATTCCATGTTCCTGGGTAGGAAGAATCAATACTGTGAAAATGACTATACTACCAAATGCAATCTACAGATTCAATACAATCCCTACCAAATTATCAATGGCATTTTTCACAGAACTAGACAAAAAATTTCACAATTCATATGGAAACACAAAAGACCATGAAACACCAAAGCAGTCTTGAGAAAGAAGAATGGAGCTGGAGGAATCAATCTTCCTGACTTCAGATTATACTACAAAGCTACAGTCATCAAGACATTATGGTACTGGCACAAAAACAGAAATATAGACCAATGGAACAAGATAGAAAGCACAGAAATAAACCCATGCACCTATGGGTACCTTATCTTCAACAAAGGAGGCAAGAATATACAATGGGGCAAAGACAGTCTCTTCAATAAATGGTACTGGGAAAACTGGGCAGCTACATATAAAAGAATGAAATTAGAACACTTCCTAACATCATACACAAAGATAAACTCAAAATGCATTAAATACCTACATGTAAGACCAGAAACTATAAAACTCTTATAGGAAAACATAGGCAGAACCTTTGATGATGTAAGTCAAAGCAAGATCCTCTATGACACACCTCCTAGAATAATGGAAATAAAAACAAAAGTAAGCAAGTGGGACCTGATGAAACTTAAAAGCTTTTACACAGCAAAGGAAACTATAAGCAAGATGAAAAGACAACCCTCAGAATGGGAGAAAATAATAGCAAATGAAGCAACTGACAAAGGACTAATTTCCAAAATATACAAGCAGCTCATACAACTCAAGACCAGAAAAACAAACAACCCAATCAAAAAGTGGGGAAACCAGCTAAACAGACATTTCTCCAAATAAGATATAAAGATGATTAACAAACAGATGAAAATATGCTCAACATCACGCATTATTAGAGAAATGCAAATCAAAACTACAATGAGATATCACCTCACTCCAATCAGAATGGCCATCATCAAAAATTCTACAAACAATAAATGCTGTAGAGGATATGGGGAAAGGAGAATGTTCATGCACTGTTGGTGGGAATGTAAATTGTTACAGCCACTATGGAAGACGGTATGGAGATTCCTTAAAAAATTAGGAATGAAACCGGCTATGACCCAGCAATCCCACTCCTAGGCATATAACCTGAGAAACCAAAATTGAAAAAGACACATGTATCCCATTGTTTATTGCAGCACTATATACAATAGCTAGAACATGGAAGCAACCTAGATGTCCATCAACAGATGAATGGATAAAGAAGTTGTGGTACATATACACAATGGAATATTACTCATCCCTAAAAAGGAACGGCTTTGAGTCAGTTCTAATGAAGTGGATGAACCTAGAACCTATTATACAGAGTGAAGTAAGCCAGAAAGAGAAAGATAAATATGGTATTCTAACACAAATATACGGAAGTTAGAAAAATGGTACTGAAGAATTTATTTACAGGGTAGCAATGGAGAAACAGACATAGAGAATAGACTTATGGGCATGGGGAGGGGGAAGAGAGGGTGAGATGTATGGAAAGAGTAACATGGAAACTTACATTACTGTATGTAAAATAGATAGCTAAAGGGAGTTTGCTGTATGGCTCAGGAAACCCAAACAAGGGCTAGAGGGGTGGGATGGGGAGGGAGATGGGAGGATGGTTCAAAAGGGAGGGGGTAATGTATACCAATGGCTGATTCATGTTGAGGTTTGACAGAAAATGGCAAAATTCTGTAAAGTAATTATACTTCAATAAACAATAAATTACTTGTAGACTTTTGGACAGCAGTCATTCCGACTGGTGTGAAATGGTATCTCATTGTGGTTTTGATTTGCATTTCTCTGGTAATGAGTGATGTTGAGCATCTTTTCATGTGTTTGTTAGCTATCTGTATGTCTTCTTTTGAGAAATGTCTACTTATTTCTTTGGCCCATTTTTTGATTGGGTCATTTATTTTTCTGGAATTGAGCTGCAGGAGTTGCTTGTATATTTTTGAGATTAGTTGTTTGTCAGTTGCTTCATTTGCTATTATTTTCTCCCATTCTGAAGGCTGTCTTTTCACCTTGCTTATAGTTTCCTTTGTTGTGCAGAAGCTTTTAATTTTAATTAGATCCCATTTGTTTATTTTTGCTTTTATTTCCCATATTCTGGGAGGTGGGTCATAGAGGATCCTGCTGTATTTATGTCGGAGAGTGTTTTGCCTATGTTCTCCTCTAGGAGTTTTATAGTTTCTGGTATTATATTTAGATCTTTAATCCATTTTATTTTTGTGTATGGTGTTGGAAAGTGTTCTAGTTTCATTCTTTTACAAGTGGTTGCCCAGTTTTCCCAGCATCACTTGTTAAAGAGATTGTCTTTTCTCCATTGTATATTCTTGCCTCCTTTGTCAAAGATAAGGTGTCCATAGGTGCATGGATTTATCTCTGGGCTTTCTATTTTGTTCCATTGATCTATATTTCTGTCTTTGTGCCACTACCATACTGTCTTGATGACTGTGGTTTGTAGTAGAGCCTGAAGTCAGGCAGGTTGATTCTGCCAGTTCCATTCTTCTTTCTCAAGTTGGCTTTGGCTATTCGAGGTTTTTTGTGTTTCCATACAAATTGTGAAATTATTTGTTCTAGCTCTGTGAAAAATACCGTTGGTAGCTTGATAGGGATTGCATTGAATCTATAGATTGCTTTGGGTAGTATACTCATTTTCACTATTTTGATTCTTCTGATTCATGAACATGGTATATTTCTCCATCTATTAGTGTCCTCTTTGATTTCTTTCACCAGTGTTTTATAGTTTTCTAGGGGAAATGCTTTCAATTTTTCACCATTGAGGATAATGTTTGCTGTGGGTTTGTCATATATAGCTTTTATTATGTTGAGGTATGTTCCTTCTATTCCTGCTTTCTGGAGAGTTTTTATCATAAATGGATGTTGAATTTTGTCAAAGGCTTTTTCTGCATCTATTGAGATAATCATATGGCTTTTATTAGCAATAAATGCTGGAGAGGGTGTGGAGAAAAGGGAACCCTCTTACACTGTTGGTGGGAATGCAAACTACTACAGCCACTCTGGAGAACAGTGTGAAGATTCCTTAGAAAACTGGAAATAGAACTCCCTCTGGTGGCTCAGAGGGTAAAGCATCTGCCTCTAATACGGGAGACCTGGGTTCAATCCCTGGGTCAGGAAGATCCCCTGGAGAAGGAAATGCAATCCACTCCAGTATTCTTGCCTGGAGAATCCCATGGACGTAGGAACCTGGTGGGCTACAGTCCATGGGGTCGCAAAGAGTCGGACACGACTGAGCGACTTAACTTATGACCCAGCAATCCCACTGCTGGGCATACACACCGAGGTAACCAGAATTGAAAGAGACACGTGTATGCCAATGTTCATCACATCACTGTTTATAATAGCTAGGACATGGAAGCAACCTAGATGTCCATCAGCAGATGAATGGATAAGAAAGCTGTGGTAAATATACACAATGGAGTATTACTCAGCCATTAAAAAAGAATACATTTGAATCAGTTCTAATGAGCTGGATGAAACTGAAGCCAATTATACAGAGTGAAGTAAGCCAGAAAGAAAAACACCAATACAGTATACTAATGCATATATGGAATTTAGAAAGATGGTAATGATAACCCTGTATATGAGACAGCAAAAGAGACACATATGTATAGAACAGTTTTTTGGACTCTCTGGGAGAGGGAGAGGGTGGGGTGATTTGGGAGAATGGCATTGAAACATGTATAATATCATATATGGAACGAATCACCAATCCAGGTTTGATGAATGATACTGGATGCTTGGGGCTGGTGCACTGAGACGACACAGAGGGATGGTATGGGGAGGAAGGAGGGAAGGGGGTTCAGGATGGGGAACACGTGTATACCTGTGGCAAATTCATGTTGATGAATGGCAAAACCAATACAATATTGTAAAGTAATTAACTTCCAATTAAATTTTAAATTTTTATATTAAAATTAATTAATTAAAAATTTTTGTTTATAAATATAAATAAGTATGAGTATGGATAAATGTGGAATAATAACCAAGTTGTTAAAAGTGGTTTTCTGGTGCAGAAGTAGATGTAATGGTAGGAATAACAAAAACAGAGAAGAGATATTTCACTCCCCCACATACAGACAAAAAAAATTATTATTAAAAACATATACACCATTTAATACACAATTTTCTCATATATATATGCATATATGTCTATGTTTTGCCTCTGTATCTGTCTGTATGCATGTATATGCCTAGAAAGATATAGAAAAGGATGGTCCATGGTATATTAATAGAAATAGAAAAAAACAAAATGTTGTTACTATTAATAAGAAATATGTGACACTGAAAACTTTAACTAAAGTTAGGAACAAATAATCTGTAAATTTTTCTATGAAAATATCTATTAACAGTTTAATTATTAAAGATACTTTCTATTTAAATATTCAACAATAGACTACTGAGAGCAGGCATTAGTCTTTGAAATACTCAAAAAGCGTTTGGAAATTGTTTAAAATGGTGTCCAAGTATAGTAGTCACTTTCATAGTTTTATTCACATAATTTCAGTATTTGTCTTATTTATTCCTAGGTGGGTTATAGGTTTTACTGCTATTTTGACTATAATATCAGATATTTAATGAAGTAATAAGAATGATTATCTTCTATACTTATAAACTATACCCAAAAGAAAATCTAGAATAGAATCTCCCAAATATTTTGCAGTGAGAGTAACCTCCTATGCTCTCTGAAAGGGAAACAAATAAACGTTTAATGCAATAATAGCAGTTAAATGAAAATAACATTTAAAAAATCAGTTTCATAATTTTATAGCAATACCTCTTGATGTTTATAATACATAAAGACATTGAATGAAAATGCACTTTTTAAAAAACTGTTTAACCAATGGTGAAAACAAGTTATTATTCTCCATCTTTACTGAGCTAAAATAAATAAATAAATAAAGATTTACATTACTAAACACATACCCACAGGGGTCCCTATTATAATATATAATAAGATTCACTGGAGTATATTTGTTGAAAATGGATTATGTGAATGTTAAGAAAATATCATTTTCTTTCCAAAGTGGAGATTTTGTCCTAAATAAAGTGACTGCTTTTCTGTAATCCAAATCACCAAATAATAGACATTTCTAATTTCACGTCATGAATTCCACATAATTAAGCCAAGAAGTAGAAATTTTTTATTTGAGAATTTTTAATTCAAAAGTAATAGGAAAGAGCACCTCCAGATTAAAGGAGACAGTTCTAGCTATATATTTTATATTTTATAGTATGTGTGTGTTAGTTACTCAGTCTTGTCCATCTCTTTGTGACTCCACAGACTGTAGCCCACCAGGCTCCTTGGTCGATGGGATTCTCCAGGCAAGAATACTGAAATGGATTGCCATTCCCTTCTCCAGGGCATCTTTCTGATCCAGGGATGGTACCCCTGTCTCTTGCACTGCAGGCAGATTCTTTACTCTTTGAGCTACAGGGAAGTCCTATTTTACAGTATAAAGTGCTGTATTACTTAGGCCCTTATTCTTATAATTCCATGAAACTTAAAAATCTGTATATTATACACAGCCACCAAATTTAAAGACTAGGGTTATCTTCATTCTGCAAAATTAAAAATAAAGTAATACAAGCTTCATAGCTGTTTTAGTTCAAAAAGTTCTCTATATCATATTGTGGTTACTTTATTTTTTCCATTTACTTCATTCCTCTATTAAGGCTTATTAATTTCATGTCAAATATGTCTCCTCAGTGAGCTATGCTCTCCAATCCAGATTTTGATGACTGAAAACTCTCAGTGTCACACTGGAATTTTAATTTCTTACATAGATATTTTGTTATCTTAAGACAAACTGCAAAACTCTTAAGTAATGTAAAATGTAGAAATCATTGAACTCTCACCTATTCCCTACAAAACACTAGAAAACTGGAAAATCTGATACTTTCCAAGGTAAAAAATGCAGAAACGAGACAGTGATTACCAGCACAGTGATTTTCATCAGTAACTTCAAAATGAATGGCAATAATATTTATTACCTCTATTTCCAAATTTGTTCTCTAAAAAACAAAGGAAAAAATATGAATATATTCCCTCAACACTTCCAAAGGATTCCCTGTAGGATGAAGTCAAATTCATTCACTGCAACAACTAGCTGTCAAAATTAAAAACTGTATTTATAATCTGATTCCCTGGAATAGGGAATGGCAACCCACTCCAATGTTCTTGCCTGGAAAATTCCATTTACAAAGAGTCTGGTGGGCCACAGTCCATAGGGTTGCAAAGAGACAGACATGGCTGAGTGACTGAGCACACACACATATAAACATACATTTATAATCCACAGGGGTTACTGTGGATCATCTACACAGATCATCAGTGAACAGGTTTTAGGAAATATTTGTTTTCCTTTCTCCTTTGATGATATCATCATCCAAAATCCTACTTGACATGTTCCTTTGAAAGTCTCAAAGGTACCTTAGAGTCATCAAGTCCAAATTTGAAATTAGGGTCTTCTGTAATTCCCACCTCCAAGTATAGTTCCCCTCCAATGTTCTCTGTCTAGAGGAGTAACACCACTAAACAATCAGTTATGCAAACCATATAACAGAAATCCTTGACACTGCACTCTCCCTCTGATTCTGTGCATCGCCCATTGTTAAGTTGTACATTTTGTCTCCTAAAGTCTCCCATATCCATCCACTGCTCACATTGTCTATAGACACAATTCAAATTTTGCATGAGTTACTAAAATAACCTCCTAAGGAATCCATCTTCATGCACTATTATCATCCAATTTATTCTCCACACTGCCCCAAGAACAATCTTATCAAATGTAAAGCTTGTAATGTTACTACCCATACTCATTCCTACCACTATCCTGTTCCTTAATTCTGCCTCTAAAAAAATCATAAATAAAAATCTTCACCTTCAATACTTCGGAATATGACTCTGTTTAGAGACAGAGCTTGTTGAGAAGTGGTTAAGTTAAAATAAAGTCTTGTGGGTGAGTCCAAGTCCAATCTTACTGGTGTCTTTATAAGAAGAGAAAATTTGGAGATACACAGAGATATCAGCTATGCCTGAACTTAGAGGAGAGACCATATGAGGACAGAGAGATGGCAGCCACTGACAAGCCAAGGAGACGGGCCTCAGCAGCAACTAATCTCTCTTGACACCTTGATCTTGAACTTCCAGCCTCTAGAACTGTGAAAAGATAAATTACTGTTTTTTAAGCCATCTTGTCTCTGATATTACAGCAGTCATAGTAACTAATACATCCATTCATTGCCATTTCCACTTAAAACTTGTAAATTTTTTCCACTGCACTTAGGCCAAAGACCAAATATTTTAAGCCTAATTGTCCTATATCCCATATCATAAAACAGACACGATATTTAATGACATACACTGTTTATTTTTCACTTGCATTGAGTAGATATATTTGTTGTAACAACCCTAACTGCTTTAAAAAATGGACATCAATATCAGTGAGATAATACAATAATTTCTCTCTCAAATAAAACACAAGTTTCTTAGTTGGTTCTGTTCTGATTGAATCCTCCCATTTTGTCTGTCCACCACTTGAACACATGACTTCTGTGTTTGCTATGCTTGTCTGGATCAATGATATTTAAAATATTGATTTGCTGAAGAGAATGGGCCAGAATGTCCTACAGTCTGGATTTGTCTTATTTTTCTTAGTAATGGGTAAAATTGTATTTATATACTGAACTATACTTAGTAATATACTTCCAAATATTCTGTATCAAATAGCAATCCAAAGAACAAGACAGATATGATTTCTTAACTGTACAATGTTAGTATGTCTGTAGAATTGTATAACCATCAACATAATCTAATTTTAGAGCATTTCCATCATCCTATGGGGCCTATTGACAATCAAGGCCTATTTCTTCCTCCCTCAGTCATGGAATACTACTAACCTGATTTTTAATTTCTTTAGATTAGCCTATTCTGGGTATTTCATAGAAATGGCATCATATAATATGTGTTTCTAATGCCTTCTTTCACTAGCATAATGGTTTTAATGTTCATTTACATTGTAGCATGAAACAGGACTTCATCCTATATTGCTGAGTAATATTCCATTGTATGGCTGTATCACATTTGTTTATCCATTCATCAGTTGATGGACATGAGGTGTTTCCACTTTTTTGTCTCTTTATGAATACTACTACTATAAACATTCGCATATAAGACTTTTTGTTTGGACATGTATTTTAATTTTTTCAATGTTATTGTAAATAGAATTATTTTATTAATATAATTTTGATTGCTAACTGCTAGTGCATAGAAGTAAATGGCAACCCACTCCAGTATCCTTTCCTGGAAAATTCCATGGATGAAGGTGCATGCACAGTCCATGGGGTCACAAAAAGTTGGACACAACTGAGCGACTTCACTTTAGTGCATAGAAATACAATTGATATGTGTATTTATCTTTTATCCTGCAATAGTACTGAATTTGTTTAAAAGTTCTGTTTGTTTCTTTAGTAGATTCCTTAGGATTTTCTATATAGAAGATCATATCATCTGCAAATATAGTTTTACTTCTTTCTTTCCAAACTAGATGGCTTTTATTTCTTTGACTTGCCTAATTTTAAAATCATAAGGTTTAATTTTTTCTTTTTGTGATGTCTTTGATTTTGTTACTGGGATAATACTGGTTGTTATAGTCAATTTGGACTGTCAGAATACCAGACTGAGTGGATTACAAAAAACAGACATTTATTTCTCACATTTTTGAGAAGTTCAATATCAAGATGCCAATGTGGTTGAGTTCTGATGGGAGCCCTCTTTTGAGTTACTGACTAGATATCAGGCTGAATCCTCACAGATTAGAGAGCAGAGAGAAAAGGTAAGCTCTGTTGTGACTCTTAAAAAGGTACTAATCTCACTCATGAAGATTCCATCCTCATCACCTCCCAAAAGCCCTACTTCTAAATAGCACCATGGGGATAGATTTCAGCATATAAATATTGGGAGACATGAACATTCAGTCTGTAGCACTGACCCTAAGAATGAGTTGGGAAATGATCCTTCCTTTTTTATTTTCTAGAGTTTGTGAAATATTTAGTACTAATTTTTCTTTAATTGTATGATCAGTTAAGTCACTCAGTTGTGTCCGATTCTGCAACCCCATGGACTGCAGCATGCCAGGCTTCTCTGTCCGTCACCAACTTCCAGAGCTTGCTCAAACTCATGTACATCGAGTTGGTGATGCCATCCAACCATCTCATCCTCTGTCATCCCCTTCTCCTCCTGCCTTCAATCTTTCCCAGCCTCAGGGTTTTTCCAATGAGTCAGTTCTTCACATCAGGTGGCCAAAGTATTGGAGTTTCCGTAGAATTCAACAATAAACTCATCTGAGATAGGGCTTTTCTTTGTGGAAAGTTATAAAGTTACCAATTTATCGTTTTATTGTTATAGGTTTATCCAGATTTTCTATTTTTTCTGGAGTTAATTTGGTAGTTTATAGTTTGTTCTTTATTCTTGGTCAGTCCAGCTAAAGAAATATCAATTTTTTTCAAAGAACCAACTTTTGGTTTTGCTCATTTTCTCTATTGCTTTTCTAGTTTCTCTTTCATTAATTCTCTTCTTCTCTCTATTATTTCTCTCCTTAAGCTTGCTTTGGATTTAGCTTATTACTCTTTCTTTGGCTTCTTAGGCTGTGTATTTCATATCATTTTTTATCTTTTATAGTTATAAATTTTCTTCTAAGTACAACTTTAGTCACATTTCATAATTTTGATGTTTTGTTTTTTGTTATTCATCTCAAATATTTTCTAATTTGCCTTTTGTCTTGAAGTCTATTCTGTCTGATATTAGTGAAGCAGTACAGCTTTCTTATGGTTGCTGTTTATATCAAATAACATTTTCCACTTAGAAGAGTAGAAGTCAGTTGTATCTTTGAATCTAAATGTGGTTTCTGTAGACAGTATGTAGTCTGACAATTTCTGCCTTTTTATTGTACTGTTTAATCAACTCACTTTTAATTTTATTATTGATATAGTTGAATTTACTTCTGTCATTTGATTTTTGTTTTCTGTATGTCTTGCATCATGTTTTCTGTCTAGTCCTCCTTCGCTACATTTTTGGTATTAGGTAAATATTTTCTGGTCTGTTATTTTAATACTTTCAATGGTTTTAAATATATATTTTGAGTTATTTTCTTAGTGGTTGTTCTAGAGCTTATGACATACATCTTCTCTTCTCATAATCTACTTCAGACATATACTAATTTAATGCTAGTAAGATAGTAAGACTTGTACTGTTTCATCTATTTTACAGAACCACTGTTATAATGATTATTAATATAATCTTATGGTCTTTGAATTAGCTTAAAGATAAAAAAGGAGAAATATATACATATTTATAGAATCTGTTACAGTCACCTTCTTAGTTACCATTTCTGGTTATATTTTGTTGCCACATGGTATAACAAAATATACCTACTGTATAGCACAGGGAACTCTACTCAATATTCTGTAATAACACATATGGGAAGAGAATCTGAAAAGAATGCATATATGCATATGATGACTGAATTACTCAGATGTACACCTGAAACTAACACATTATAAATCAACTATTATCTAATATAAAATTAAATTTTAAATAGTTATTATAAAATATTGCCTATATTCCCTATGTTGTACTATATATCTTTGGAGATTCTTTATGTTCTATATAGTAATCTGTACCATCCTCTACCCGAATCTTGCTCCTCCCTACTTCTCTCTCCTGATTGGTAACCATTAATTTGTCCTTTGTATCTACAAGTATTATAAATAGTGCTGCTAGAAACATTAGGGTGAATGTATCTTTTTGAGTTAGCATTTTAGTTTTCTTTGGCTGTATACCCAGGAATGCTGTGATATGTAATAGTTGTATTTTAAGTTTTTTTGAGGATTCTTCATACTGTTTTCCATAGTGGCAGTGTTAGTTTACATTTCCACCAATAGTGTACCAGAGTTCACTTTCTCCACATCCTCTCCAACATTTGTTATTTGTAAACTTTTGATGATAACCATTATGACAAATGCAAAGTGACTGTGCTTTTGACTTGCATTTCTCTAATAATTAGTGATGTTCAGCATTTTTGCATGTGCCTGTTGGCCATCTGTGTACCTCCTTTGAAAAACTGTTTATTCAGATCTTCTGCTTATATTTTTATATTGAGTTGTATGAACTATTTATATATTTTGGATGTTAACCCATTATCAGTTATATCATTTGCAAATATGTTCTCTTATCCAATAGGTTTTCTTTTCATTTTATCAATGGTTTTATATGCTGTGCAAATCTTTTAAGTTTAATTTGGCCTTATCTGTTATTTTTTGCTTTGTTTCCTTTGCATTGAAAGAAAGTGAAGTCGCTGAGTTGTGTCCGACTCTTTGTGACCCCATGGACTATAGTCTACCAAGCTCCTCCATCCATAGTATTTTCCAGGCAAGAGTACTTGAGTGTGTTGTTATTTCCTTCTCCAGGGGATCTTCCCGACCCAGGGATTGAACCTCCATTATAGGCAGACGCTTTACTGTCTGAGCCACCAGGAAAGTTATTCCTTTGCATTAAGAGACAGATAAAAATATTACTACAATTTATGTCAAAGAGTGTTCTGCCTGTGTATTCTGAGAGTTTTATGTTTTCTGGTCTTACGTTTAGGCCTTTAATTAATTTTGAGTTGATTTCTATATATGGTATTAGAAAATGTTCTAACTTTTCTTTTACATGTAGTTTTCCCAGCACTTCTTAATGAAGAGACTTTCTTTCATCCATTGTATCTTTCTGCCATTTTTGTCATGGATTAATTTGCAATGAGTGCATGGATTTATGTATAGGCTCTCTATTCTTTTCCATTGATCTGTGTTTCTGTTTTTGTGCCAGTACCATGTTGTTCTGATTATTGTGGCTTTGAAATTTAGTCTCGTGTCAGGGAGAATTACTCTTACTTTGTTCTTTTTTCTCAAGATTGCTTTGGTTATTTGGAGTCTCTTGTGGTTCTATGAAAAGGTTCATTTTTGAAACTTTAGAGGAAGTAATATTGGTGCTTCAAAGGACCAAGAAAGTTTCTGAAGTCAATAATAAGTGTTCAATAGCATGTGCTTCAGAGAAGGCAATGGCACCCCACTCCAGTCTTCTTGCTTGGAAAATCCCATGGATGGAGGAGCCTGGGAGGCTGTAATCCATGGAGTCGCTGAGGGTCAGACACGACTGAATGACTTCACTTTCACGCATTGGAGAAGGAAATGGCAACCCACCCCAGTGTCCTTGCCTGGAGAATCCAAGGGATGGAGGGGCCTGGTGGGCTGCCGTCTATGGGGTCGCACAGAGTCAGACACGACTGAAGCGACTAGCAGCAGCAGCAGCAGCATGTGCATATTAAAAATTGAGAACAACTTGTTCCCAAGTATATTTTGGGAATAAGTCAGCTATTGCTACCAATTCATGTTATTAGTGAAGTTTAAAGAGCCAGGGATCCTGGCTTTGATGGAGTTTGGAAAGGAAGAAGTAATGAGAATCCCTAGCTAACAAGGCAATGATTTGAATCAGATTTAATAATGGATGAATTAACTAGTACCCTATATAATTTGAATCTTAAAGTCTCTCATTATTAACCTAGCACTCCTTTAGAGGAGGTGTTTTAGGCACTGATGGAAACATCTACTCATAATGCCCATTCCTCCTCATAAGAGAATTGAAGTTACTTAGTGAAACTGTCGTGTAATTTCCTGTCAACAAACCAAACTTTTGCTAATTTCCCTTGGGCAGTTTCTCATTATCTCAAATAATTACCATTCTCATGACACCTTGTTAAGTTTTTGTTTTGTTTTCCTGCGTAAGAGCAAAGATGATACACTCCCAAGTCAAGTGTAACACAGGACTTGATACAGGGCCTATTTCAGTCATCGTAGTTGGTTTGATCCTTGCTTTCTAAAAGACCTAAATGAGTTTACATTGAAAGGAAAGCTCCCTTGTGTCACATCTCCTCAGTTAAGTGTGAAGAGACTTTTCCCTGGACCAGTCTCTTCTCACTTAATTATCCACCTTGGATATTGAGCTAAAACTGCCTCTTAAGAGGAGAGCTGTGCTGTGTTGTCTTTGGTTGCTCAGTCATGTCCCACTTTTTGCAACCCCATGGACTGTAGCCTGCCAGGCTCCTCTGTCCATGGAGATTCTCCAGGCAATAATACTGGAGTGGATTGCCATTCTCTCCTCCAGGGGGCCTTCTAACTATCCCCAAAGGCTTGCTCCAGAATTCTCTGAGTCATTTAAAAACAAGCTTAAAACTCCACCTGTAGTATACTCATTTTCACTATATTGATTCTTCCGATCCATGAACATGGTATGTTTCTCCATCTATTAGTGTCCTCTTTGATTTCTTTCATCAGTGTTTTATAATTTTCTATATATAGGTCTTTAGTTTCCTTTGGTAGGTATATTCCTAAGTATTTTATTCTTTTCATTGCAATGGTGAATGGANTGAGGGGGGAGGTGGGGGTCGGGATTGGGAATTCATGTACACTCGTGGCTGATTCATGTCAATGTATAGCAAAACGAATACAGTATTGTAAAGCAAAACAAACTAAAAAATAAAAATCAATTTAAAAAAATTAAAAAAAAAAAAGAAAGATACAATAATGTCCCTACCAGCTGCCACTAACCCACTGTGGAGCAGAACAGTAAAAAAAAAAAAAAAAAAAATGGGGGAGGGGCAGGAAGGGACTCCAAGGAGGCCTGGCCAACACTCTGGGTTCGGTATTCCAGAAACCAAAGGGCAAGTGGCTGAAGGGCAAACCTAGAGTTCCTGGAGCCTCTAGCTTAGTCACCAAGATTCACCTGGCACAAAAACTCAAGAGTAATAATATTCACAGCCTATGCTTGCAGACCACCTCAGCAGATCTACCTGTGCAGGGAAGAGGCTATGCTTTGAATCTGGCTTCTTCCAAGTAATGAGGGCCTCTGGAAAGGCAGTGGCACTCCAGGGAGCTTGGTGCTATCAAGGCAGACCAGATGCAGCAGTTAGATAGCTGAGGCTCCTCCCTCCAAGCACAGCCATCATCCTGGATCTCTAAGTTGGCAACAGAACATTACAATGGATTTAAACAGCTCCTAACTATGCAGTGATTTCCCCAATAATATGCTAGACATTCATGGGCTAGAAATGTGAACCCAGCTCTGCCTGATTCTTAAGCCCATGCTCTTTTCAATATTCTCCACTTTAAACATTCCTATTTCTTCTTCTATTCTGATGCTCAAGGCCAAGGACTCTGGAAGAAAGAAAGAAATGAAAAGGGAAGAAAAATGAAGGGAAGAGAGATCCTCCCACAGCCTGAAAGAAACTATGTGAGATCTCAGTGCTTCAGACAATCATTGTCACTCCCCCCTCACACAGATGAAAAGAATGGGCAGAGAAAAACCATCAAATAACACGTAAAGACACAACATATCAAGAAAGAGAAAGTGTGGACAATGAAAATTTTCTCCCAAAGAGTCACCCTTGATTCCACTGTTGAAAAAGAAAGTCCTTGACTTGAGAGAGAGCCAGGAAAAATAAGTTATTAATTCACATAAGAGGAAATAGATGGTGGGGCAGAGGTAGGAGAGAGAAGTATGTATGACTTTGAATTCAGACTCCATCATCACCTGACTAGCCCTGGACAAAAGATTTAATTTAATTGAGTATCAGTTTTCTCAAATTAAAATGAGAATAATAACACTTGGCATTACTTTCGGGTTCTGGCTAATGTAAGCAGAAATGCACACTTGTTAGAAGGATGTTAATACTTTACAAAATGAACAAAGAAGCACAGGAAACAAGATAACGTTGTGGACAAGTTAGCAAGACCAGGACAGCCTCAGTGAGGACCACTACGAAACAGATCCTAACAATTTTCAGTAACTGCAAAGCTCAGCTGAAGATTGATCTACCCAGGGTTAACTGTGAGTGGCCCGATTGAGTTCACAATGCTAACATGGCTATGATATCTTAATTTACTGTCTAACTGGATAGTATAAAATGGGGAAAAGGTAATTTGCTAAAAGGAAGTAAGGAATTAGTGCCCCTAAAAAGGTGGAATGGATGTTTCAGTTCAGTTGCTCAGTCATATCCGACTCTTTGCGACCCCATGAATCACAGCACACCAGGCCTCCCTATCCATCACCATCTCCCAGAGTTCACTCAAACTCATGTCCATCGAGTCGGTGATGCCATCCAGCCATCTCATCCTCTGTCGTCCTCTTCTCCTCCTGCCCCCAATCCCTCCCAACATCAGAGTCTTTTCCAATGAGTCAACTCTTCGCATGAGGTGGCCAACATACTGGAGTTTCAGCTTTAGCATCATTCCTTCCAAAGAAATCCCAGGGCTGATTGATTTCCTTTAGAATGGACTGGTTGGATCTCCTTGCAGTCCAAGGAACTCTCAAGAGTCTTCTCCAACACCACAGGTGAAAAAGCATCAATTCTGCGGCACTCAGCCTTCTTCATAGTCCAACTCTCACATCCATACATGACTACTGGAAAAACCATAGCCTTGACTAGATGGACCTTTGTTGGCAAAGTAATGTCTCTGCTTTTGAATATGCTATCTAGGTTGGTCATAACTTTCCTTCCAATGTTTCACTTATGATATCATACATGTTACACTGCCACTCTGCCAACCCATCCCACCCTCTCCCTCTCCTACCGAGTCCAAAAGGCCGTTCTATACATCTGTGACTCTTTTGCTGTCTGATCTCCTTTAGAATTGACTGGTTGGATCTCCTTGCAGTCCAAGAGACTCTCAAATGTCTTCTCCAACACCACAGTTCAAAAGCATCAATTCTTCTGTGCTCAGCTTTCTTTATAGTCCAACTCTCACATCCATACATGACCACTGGAAAAACCATAGCCTTGACTATATAAACCTTTGTTGACAAAGTTATGTCTCTGCTTTTTAACATGTGTCTAGGTTGGTCATGACTTTCCTTCCAAGGAGTAAGCATCTTTTAATTTCATGGCTGCAATCACTATCCACAATGATTTTGGAGCCCAGAAAAATAGTCAGCCACTGTCTCCACTGTTTCCCATCCATTTGCCATGAAATGATGGGACCAGATCTTAGTTTTCTGAACATTGAGTTTTAAGCCAGCTTTTTCACTTTCCTCTTTCACTTTCAAGAGGCTTTTTAGTTCTTCTTCACTTTCTGCCATAAGAGTGGTGTCATCTGCATATCTGAGGTTATTGATATTTCTCCTGGCAATCTTGATTCCAGCTTGTGCTTCTTCCAGTCCAGTGTTTCTCATGATGTACTCTGCATATAAGTTAAATAAGCAGGGTGACAATATACAGCCTTGACGCACTCCTTTTCCTATTTGGAACCAGTCTGTTGTTCCATGTCCAGTTCTAACTGTTGCTTCCTGACCTGCATACAGGTTTGTCAAGAGGCAGGTCAGGTGGTCTGGTATTCTCATCTCTTTCAGAATTTTCTACAGTTTATTGTGATCCACACAGTCAAAGGCTTTGGTATAGTCAGTAAAGCAGAAACAGATGTTTTTTCTGGAATTCTCTTGCTGTTTCGATCATCCACTGGATGTTGGCAGTTTGATCTCTGGTTGCTCTGTCTTTTCTAAAGCCAGCTTGAAGATCTGGAAGTTCACGGTTCACATATTGCTGAAGCCTGGCTTGGTGAATTTTGAGTATTACTAGTGTGTGAGATGAGTGCAATTGTGCAGTAGTTTGAGCATTCTTTGTCATTGTCTTTCTTTGGGATGGAATGAAAACTGAAATTTTCCAGTCCTGTAGCCATTGCTGAGTCTTCCAAATTTGCTGGCATATTGAGTGCAGCATTTTCACAGCATCATCTTTCAGGATTTGAAATATCTCAACTGGATTTCCATTACCTCCACTAGCTTTGTTTGAAGTGATGCTTCCTAAGGCCCACTTGACTTCACATTACAGGATGTCTGGCTCTAGATGAGTGTGTGGATCACACCATCATGATTATCTGGGTTGTAAAAATCTTTTTCTTGTACAGTTCTGTGTATTCTTGCCACCCTCTTCTTAATATCTTTTGCTTTTGTTAGGTCCATACCATTTCTGTCCTTTATTGAGCCTATCTTTGCATGAAATCTTCCCTTTGTATCTCTAATTTTCTTGAAGAGATCTCTAGTATTTCCCATTCTATTGTTTTTCTCTATTTCTTTCTATTGATTGCTGAGGAAGACTTTCTTATCTCTCCTTGCTATTCTTTGGAACTCTGAATTCAAATGGGTATATCTTTCCTTTTCTCCTTTGCTTTTTGCTTCTCTTCTTTTCACAGCTATTTGTAAGCCTCCTCAGACAGCCATTTTGCTTTTATGCATTTCTTTATCTGGGGGATGGTCTTTATTCCTGTCTCCTGTACAATGTCATGAACCTCTGTCCATAGTTTATCAGGCAATCAATGAAACTAAGCCATGTCATGTGGGGCCACCCAAGACAGATGGGTCATGGTGGAGAGGTCTGACAGAATGTGGTCCACTGGAGAAGGGAATGGCAAATCACTTCAGTATTCTTGCCTTAAGAACCTCATGAACAGTATGAAAAGGCAAAAAGATAGGACACTGAAAGATGAATTCCCCAGGTCAGTAGGTGCCCAATATCCCACTGGAGATCAGTGGAGAAATAACTCCAGAAAGAATGAAGGGATGGAGCGAAAGCAAAAACAACACCCCATTGTGGATGGGACTGGTGATAGAAGCAAGGTTCAATGCTGTAAAAAGCAATATTGCACAGGAACCTGGAATGTTAGGCCCATGAATCAAGGCAAATTGGAAGTGATCAGACAGGAGATGGCAAGAGTGAACATCCCCATTCTAGGAATAAGCAAACTAAGATGGACTAGAATGGGTGAATTTAACTCAGATGAACATTATATCTACTACTGTGGGCAGGAACCCCTTAGAAGAAATGGAGTAGCCATCATAGTCAACAAAAAAGTCCAAAATGCAGTACTTGGATGCAATCTAAAAACGACAGAATGATCTCTGCTCATTTCCAAGGCAAACCATTCTATATCACGGTAATCCAAGTCTATGCCCCAACCAGCAATGCTGAAGAAGCTGAAGTTGAACGGTTCTGTGAAGACCTACAAGACCTTCTAGAACTAACATCTCAAAAAAAAGATGTCCTTTTCATTATAGTGGACTGGAATGAAAAAGTAGGAAGTCAAGAAACACCTGGAGTAACAGGCAAATTTGGCCTTGGATTACAAAATGAAGCAGGGCAAAGGCTAATAGAGTTCTGCCAAGAGAACACACTGGTCATAGCAAACACCCACTTCAAAACAACACAAGAAAAGACTACACATGGACAGCACCAGATGGCCAGCACAAAAATCAGATTGATTATATTCTTTGCAGCCAAAGATGGAGAAGCTCTATAAAGTCAGCAAAAACAAGACCAGGAGCTGACTGTTGCTCAGATCATGAACTCCTTATTGCCAAATTCAGACTTAATTTGAAGAAAGTGGGAAAAACCACTAGACCATTCAGATATGACCTAACTCAAATCCCTTATGACTATACATTGGAAGTAAGAAATAGATTTAAGGGACTAGATCTGATAGACAGAGTGCCTGATTAACTATGGACAGAGGTTCGTGACATTGTGCAGGAGACAGGAATTAAGACCATCCTCAAGAAGAAGACGTAAAAGATGTGGGTTCAATTCTGGGTCGGGACAGTCTCCTGGAGGAGGAAATGGCAACCCACTCTGGTATCTGCCTGGAGGATCCCATGGACAGATGAACTTGGCAGGATACAATCCATGGGGTCACAAAGAGTCAGATATGATTGAAGTGACTTAGCACTATTATACAATAAAGCTTTGTTGCTTATCTATTTTATGACCATTTTACTTATTGGCTATCATTTTTTAACCATTTTATTTTATTGAAGTATAGTTGATTTACACTGTTTTGTTAATTTCTGCTACACAACAAAGTGGTTCAGAGATATATATATATATATATATATATATATACATATATATATTCTTTTTCATATTCTTTTCCATTATGGTTTATCACAGGATATTGACTATAATTCTCTGTGCTATAAAATAGGACCTTGCTGTTTATTCATCCTATATATACAAATTTGCATATGCTAATCCCAAACTCCCAATCCTTCCCACCACCAACCCACTCCCCCTGGCAATCACAAGTCTGTTCTCTATGTCTGTTAATCTATTTCACAGATATGTTCATTCGTATTACATTTCAGATTCCACATAGAAGGTGTATCTTCTACTATTTGTCTTCTCTTTCTGGTTTACTTTGCTTAGTATGATAACCTCTAAGTCCATGCATGTTGCCACAAATGGCACTATTTTATTCTTTTTTAATGGCTGAGTAATATCCCATTGTGTACATATACCACATCTTTTTTTCCTTTCATCTGTTGCTGGGCATTCAGGTTGTTTCCATGTCTTGACTGTTGTAAACAGTGCTGCTGTGAACATAGGTGAAGGACAGGGAAGCCTGGCATGCTGAGTCCATGGGTTGCAAAGAGTTGGACATGACTGAGTGACTGAACAACATGAACATAGCGGTGCATGTATTTTTTTGAATTATAGTTTTGTCTGGACATATGCCAAGGAGGGGGATTGCTGACTCATATGATAACTGACTCTAGTTTTAGTTTTTTGAGGAAACTCCACACTGTTTTCCAAAGCAGCTGTGCCAATTTACATTCTTACCAACAATGTAAGAGGATCCCCTTTTCTCCATACCCTCTCTAATATTTATTATTTGTGGACTTTTTAATGATGTCCATTCTGGCTAGTGTGAGGTAGTAGCTCATTGTGTTTTTGATTTGTATTTCTCTAATAATTAGCTTAATGGGCATCTTTTCATGTGTTCATTGGCCATCTGTTTGCCTTCTTTAAAGAAATGTTTATTTAGATCTTCTCTCCATTTTTCAATTGGGTTATTTAATTTTTTTGTCATTGAGTTGTATGAACTGTTTGTATATTTTGAAAGTTAAGCCTTTGCTGGTTGCATAATATGCAATTTTCTCCAAGTCCATATGTTGTCTTTTCATTTTGTTTATGATGTCCTTTGCTGTGCAAAAATGTATATTCCCTTCATGGATCCAGCCTTGTTGTGACAAAAGGGCTTGCATAACTTAATGAAGCTATGAGCCATGCCATACAGGGCCACCCGAGACGGATGGTTGTACTGAAGAGTTCTGACAAAATGTGGCCCACTGAAGGAGAGAATGGCAAATCACTTCAGTATTCTTGCTGTGAGAACCCCATGAACAGTATAAAAAGGCAGAAAGATATGACACTGGAAGATGAGCCCCCAGGTCAGAAAGTGTCCAATATGCTACTGAGGAAGAGCAGAGGGCCAATACTAATAGCTCCAGAAAGAATGAAGCAGCTGGGCCAAAGTGGAAATGACACTCAGTTATGGATATCTCATGATGAGAATAAAATCCAATGCTGTAAAGAACAGTATTGCATAAGGTAAGGTAAGGTAAAGTCGCTCAGTCGTGTCCGACTCTTTGCGACCCCATGGACTGAAGCCCACCAGGCTCCTCAGTCCATGGAATTTTCCAGGCAAGAGTACTGGAGTGGGTTGCCATTTCCTTCTCCAGAACAGTATTGCATAGGAACTTGTAATGTTAGGTCCATGAATCAAGGTAAATTAGGTGTGGTCAAGCAGGAGATGGCAAGAGTGACCATCAACATCTTAGGAATTAGTGAACTAAGGTGAACTGAAATGGGTGAATTTAATTCAGATGACCATTATATCTACTACTGTGGGCAAGAATCCCCTCGAAGAAATGGAGTAGCCCTTGTAATCAATAAGGGAGTCCAAAATGCAGTACTTGGGTACAATCTAAAAAATAACAGAATGATCTAGGTTGTTTCCACAGCAAACCATTCAACATCTCAGTAATCCAAGTCTATTCCCCAACCACTAATGCTGAAGAAGCTGAAGTTGAACAGTTCTACGAAGATCTACAAGAACTTCTAGAAATAACATCTCCCTTAAAATTTAAAAAGATATGCTTTTCATCATAGGGGATTGGAATGCAAAAGTAGGAAGTAAAGCGACACTTGGAGTAACAGGCAATTTTGGCCTTGGAGTAAAAAATGAAGCAGGGCAATGAGAGCACATTGGTCATAGTAAACACGCTTTTCCAAACAACCCAAGACACAATTCTACACATGGACATCACTAGATGGTAATACAAAAATCAGATTGATTAGATTCTTTGCAGCTGAAGATGGAGAAGCTCTTTACAGTCAGCAAAAACAAGGCCTGGAGCTGACTATGGCTCAGAAGTGAAGTGTTTGTGTGTGCTTAGATGTTCAATCATGTGCAACTCTTTGCAACCTCATGAACTGTAGCCCACCAGGCACCCATATCCATGAAATTCTCCAGGCAGGAATACTGGGATGGGTAGATGTTTCCTTATCCAGGGATCTACCCAATCCAGGGATCGAACCTGGGTCTCCTACACTGCAGGTGGATTCTTTACCATCTGAGCCACCAGTTCAGTTCATTTCAGTCGCTCAGTCATGTCCGACTCTTTGCAACCCCATGAATTGCAGCACACCAGGCCTCCCTGTCCATCACCAACTCCCGGAGTTCACCCAGACCTACGCCCATGGAGTCAGTGACGCCATCCAGCCATCTCATCCTTGGTTGTCCCCTTCTCTTGCCCCCAATCCCTCCCAGCATCAGAGCCATCAGAGAAGCCCTATATATCAGTTGTGCATCCATGATAAGCTGCTTCAGTTTTGTCTGACTCTTTGCAACACTATGAACTATAGCCCTCCAGGCTCCTCTGGCCATGGGTTTCTCCAGACAAGAATACTGGAGTTGGCCACCATGCCCTCCTCCAGGGGATCTTCCCAACCCAGGGATCAAGCCCACATCTTCTGTGTCTCCTGCATTGCAGGCAGATTCTTTACCACTTAGCCACCAGGGAAGCCTATATGTAAGCTGATGGTGGTGGTGTAGTGGTGGTTTCAGTCACTCAGTCATGTCCGACTCTTTGAGATCCCATGGAGTTATATTTCAATTAAAAAGAAGATAGGCCTCAAGTTACTTTTTTTAAGTACGGAAATCTCCACTCCCTCACTACCATCTCTGTATCTGAAAATTGTGGCAGAGGTATCCCCACTTTACTAAACTTCTTATTCAAATGGAAATATTTATATAGCCAAGCCAGCTAATCCTCTATACAATTATTACTGTTTATTTTAATATCAGGTGTTTAAATAGTCTATTCCAGCTCTTAATTAAACCACTGCTTTCTGGATGATAAGTAATTTAAGTCCACATGGTGTTAAGCTTCTTAGCCAAAGTTGTTAACATTAGCTTCAGCTTGTGATCAGAGTTTTGATATATGTTGTTATCACTGTTGTTCAGTCACCTGGTCGTGTCCAGCTGTTTGCCACCCAATGGATTACAGCACACTAGGTCTCACTGTCCCTCACCATCTCCTGAAGTTTGCCCAAGTTCATTTCCATTGCATCAGTGATGTCATCCAGCCATCTCATCCTCTGTTGCCTTCTTCTCCTTCTGCCCTCAATCTTTCCCAGCATCAGGAACTTTTCCAGTGAGTTGGCTCTTCTCATCAGATGACCAAAATACTGGAGCTTCAGCTTCAGCATCAGTCCTTCCAACAAGTATTCAGGGTTGGTTTCCCTTAAGATTGACTCTTTTGATCTCCTTACTGTCCTAGGGCATATATAACCATTGATTTACTGCTCTATGACCTCAGCCACAGTGTAAACAAAGCCCAAAGTACAACACATAATTATTACTGTCAAAACTCATTTCAAGCCACCCAATAAGACTGGTGAGGATCCTGTATACTATCTTTTTCCTGCCGTTGTGTATATTTACTCTTGCCTCCTTCAGTTAAGACTTTATCTGCAAGGTAAATGGCTACAGATTTCCAAAAGGCATCTTGTCTCAGTTCTGGACCTTCTGTTAATGAATCAGGTAGTTTGCTTTGCTCTATCAGGGGAAGAATCAAAAGGTTCAGACTATTCTCCTAGCTCA
The DNA here is from genome assembly GCA_006408695.1 of Aepyceros melampus. Lineage (NCBI taxonomy): Eukaryota > Metazoa > Chordata > Mammalia > Artiodactyla > Bovidae > Aepyceros > Aepyceros melampus. Next base: position 16,487 of record SJXQ01011177.1, on the reverse strand, counting down.
TTCAGTCTCAGTGACAGAGTTATAGTTTGATCATGAATACAAAAATAGGAGATACTTCCTCCAGAGCCACCACCAGTGGATATTACTGTATATACTCTTTTCATTTAGTCAATGACCTCTGCTGTGTTATCTCATTTTCTGGAACATTTCTCTGACATTCTTTACATGCAACAGTTATCTCAAGGTTTAAAATTATCTATTTTTTCCCTGAGGGAATTATTTCTACCAGAGCCTAATAACAGACCTGCATTTGGCTTTCCGAAGGGTTCTTCTTTGCTGCACACTAAGTAATTTACAAGCCTAAAATCCTCAATGAATGCCATTGTGTAATAGTGTTAATATTTGCCAAAGACTGCAATCTTTCTGCAACTGTACAGCAGATACATTTGAAGTCATTTGTGACTTGGAATGATACAGTTCCAAAGAGACTGAGTTCAGTTTATGTTTCTGGAATTATTTTTCTTAACCCCATTAAAATTCAGATTTCTTTTCGGTAACAGTATAAGGTTTAATAAAATGCTCAAGTGCAGTAAACACACTCATTAATGTGCAAATAGCCCTCTTCTTCTCTAGAGAGTCTACAAAGATAGTAATTCATTCTATACTATTTGTAGAGTGTCTGCCGGGGTCCAGTCCAAGTTATTTCTCCAACTTTTACATATCAGGAAAGGCACTATATTTTAGGTAAATTAATTAGCCATTTTGTATTAGTCATATATGTCACCACAATTCCTAATTCCTAGGTGTCTTTCTTCTCTAAAAGATAAAGTATCACAGTATTTTCAATGTATCAATAATAAGTCCATGTCCTCTTTATAGAGATCAAATCTCTTAATCTAATGAAGATGTATGGCTACACAAGAGTGATTAACTATTCAGACATGTATTGGAGCCTTCATCAAATGAAAGTGTTTGAACTTTCTTCTGAAATTAGAATAAAAATGTAATTCCTTGGCCAAATCTATATTAGTATACCAGCCACCTTTAGTTCACTCTACTTCTTAAACTGTTTTCACCATACCTAGCACAGAACAGATGATCAGTAGAATCAGTTCACACAATTCTAAAGCTTCTCATCTGTATGTCAAAGTAGAAATGAATGGAGGCTAACTAGACTAATACCTGATAGATACTAGCAAGCAATGGCAAAGCCCTCCATTCTCACAACATACCAAATCCAGTAAAACATTCAGATAGAGGTGACATTTCTATGGGCTGTCCTTACTTTCTTATATTCAGTTTGTAATTTAATATAATATTAGTACTTACTAACTGATGTTGAAGCTGAAACTCCAATACTTTGGCCATCTGATGCAAATAGCTGACTCATTTGAAAAGACCCTGATACTGGGAAAGATTGAAGGCAGGAGGAGAAGGGGATGACAGAGGATGAGATGGTTGGATGGCATCACCGACTCAATGGACATGGGTTTGGGTGGACTCTGGGAGTTAGTGATGGACAGGGAGGCCTGGCATGCTGCAATTCATGGGGTCGCAAAAAGTCAGACACGACTGAGCAACTGAACTGAACTGAACTTACTAACACCACATCACATTATCTTCAAAGTATTATCTTCCAGTCCTTTAATGTTGCCCTCTTTGCCTCTAACTCATATCACTATGTATTATGTTTCCATTTCTGGTAATCCCAGAAAACTCTGTTCACTACCCCAAAGCCGTTTAACTCAGACCAGTCACACATGTTTGGGTTTTCCTGCTGAAACTTTGAAAGCAGATCTCAATCATCTTTTTATTCTTTTTCCTTAACAAAAGGAGTATCCCTTGTTACTCCAAAGGAATACCCTTCGACAAACCCCAAATAGGAGTAAATAGAACAAATTTGTTGAGACTATTTTGGCAAGGCAAATACAGTTGCCCTAACTACCAGTTTTCTACCTCCCAGCCAGTAATAGTTCACCACCAAATTTTATGTTGCACCCTCCCTAATTCATTTCTCTTGCTGATATCACCATCTTCTGTTCTATGTACTTTATTTTACATGTTTGTTGCATCGTTCAGTCTATTTCTTTTTTAATATTTAGTTAGTACTTATTTGAATGTGCTGGGTCTTAATTGCAGCCCGCAGGATCTTTCAGTTGCAGCATGTGAACCCTTAGTTGTGGCATGTGGGATCTAGTTACCTGATCAGGGATTGAACCTAGACCCCCTACATTGGGAGCTCAGAGTCTTAGCCACTGGACCACCAGGGAAGTCCCTCATTCAGTCTGCTTCTTTGTGTTCTGATATAATTTCCATTTGTCAATGCTTTTAAAAAGTAAACAAGCCATGTTTCTAGATATTTTCCCTTTTTTGCCTTTATTAACACATTCTGCTAAATCACAGAAATTTGAAGCTATATCACCTAAATTCCATTGATAAGATGTGTCTCCCATGTATGCTTGCCTGCTAAGTTGCTTCACTCATGTCCCAGTCTAGGCGACGGACTGTAGCCCTCCAGGCTCCTCTGTCCAGTGGGATTCTCCAGGCAGGAATACTGGACTGAGTTGCCATGCCCTTTTCCTGTGTCTCCCATAACTTGCCTCAAAAAACTTCCACTGTCTCAAACCAAAGATTAATTTTTAGTTACCTTAGCACCAAAACCTCAAAAGAACCCTCCTGACCCATCCTTCTGCATGAGGGTCATTTAATAAGACCACTGTAGATTTCAAATGTAGAATGATAACCAAATTCTTAAGATGAAATAGGCTTACCCATTGTTTATTTACTCAAATTGTTACCCAAGTTCACCTAAATTTAAGTAAAAAATACCAAACAAGTGAAGTACCAGAACACATAACAGCAACATGTCAGAGGTCTTAGATACCCAGAAACAGCTTCCAAAGTCATTCTCTGAGTGCAAAGTGTTGCTGTGTGGCTTTTCTCTAGTTGCAGAGAGTGGAGGCTACTCTCTTTTGCAGTGTACAGGCTTCTCATTGTGATGGCTTCTCTTGTTGCAGAGCAGGGGCCCTAGGGCACCTGAACTTCAGTAGTTGTGGCACATCAGCTCAGTACTTGTGGTTCCTGGGCTCTAGAGCACAGGCTCAACAGTAATGGTACACGGGCTTAGTTGGCATGTGGGATCTTCCTAGACCAGGAATCGAACCCGTGTTTCCTGCATAGCCCAGTGGATTATTTACCACCATTCCCTGAGCCACCCAGGGAAACCCTCACATCCACTTTTTAGTGCATCTGCATTCTACAAAACACAGACTATACAATAAACAATTTTAAGATACTTGACATACAATATATTTAGGAACATTTCAGATCAGCAATCAATCGTACCAACCCTGCCTAGAATTTAATTTATCCCAAGTTGATGCATCTCTTGAGTTGACATGACAAGGCTGTATAAATGTCAGTCCCTCAGGGGGCAATCAAACTGGAGGAAAATGCTGAAGTTTAACTTAACCTTTATTTCCAAGGTAATGTGTGGATTTTGTTGAAAATAATCCTGATAAAACCATGTATTACTTGTGCAATTGTGAAGATATTAAAAGATATCATAACATATACAGTAGTTCTCCCTTATCACAGTTTTGCTTTCCATAGTTTCCATTACCCAAAGACAATGATGGTCTCAAGATATTAAATGGTTGCAGAAATAAATAATTCAGAAGTTTTAAATTGTACACAGTCTAAGTAGCATGTGAAATTTCACATCATCCTACTCCATCCTTCCAAGATGTGAACCATCCTTTTGCCTAGCATAGACACTATCATACATGCTGTATACGTATACACTTCCCATCCCTAGTCACTTAGTAGCTGTCTGGATTATCAGATTGACTGTTGCAGTGCTTATGTTCAAGTAACCCTCATTTGACTTAATTTGGCCCTCAAACACAAGAGTAGTGACATTGGAATTTGACAACAAAAAGCCATAAAGTCCTTCCTTTAAGTGAAAATATGAAAGTTCTCAATTTAATAGGAAAAAAATCATATGCTGAGCTTGTTAAAATTTATGGTAAGAATATTCATGAAAGTGTAAAGAAAGAAAAAGAAACTCTTGTTGATTTTGCTGTTGCACCTCAAACTGCAAAAGTTACAGCCACAGTGTATGATAAGTACTTAGTTAAGACTGGAAAGACATTAAAGTTGTGGTAGAAAAAAGGAAACAGAGTTCAAAACTAATAGCAGTTTCAGGCATCCACAGGGGACCTTGGAATGGATTCCCCACAGATGAGCGGTGACTGTTGTAGTTGTTTTTGAAAATACCTCAAATAAAACATGTTGTACCATGTACATTAAGAGATAAATGTATTTACCTGTACATAAATAATGAAAAGTATTTGGGTTACTTAAAAACACCAATAGTAAATTACAGAAAAATATTTTATTCAGAAAGAAATTAAAATGTTAAGGAAAACAACTTAGTTTATAAAATGAGTTTCAAAGACTGAAATTGCTAAAAGTCACCTACAAAAACAGATGGCTTTTGAAGGTTTTTAATCATGTGGGATATTTTTAAAATAAGTTTTATTATTAGGGGCTCATTTGAAATAATCTTGAGACTATACAAACAAGTTGATTTTTTCTAATAATATTTATATGATACATTTAAATGATAAAAGAAATTTACCACATGCCTATATTTTTAGATAATATTTTTAGTATATTTATTGGAACTGTTGAGATCTAAAATGTTTTTAAAATACTAGAATAACAAGCATATTTATTCTTAAACAACTTAAACTTCATTCTCATTTTGTGTAACTATTTCTCCTAAATGTATGTGCTAAGAAAAAGCAGATTGTTCAAGGAACATTGTTTTGCTAACAGAGGATTTGAATTATTTATATCCATTTAATACTTCTGAAATAAACTGGAATATATATATATTCCCCCCATCTGTGAGGAATCCATTCCAAGACCTCCTGTATACACCTGAACACATATATGCTAAGTCGCTTCAGTTGGGTCTGACTCTGTGTGACCCCATAGACGACAGCCCACTGGGGTTACCTTCGTCCCTGGGATTCTCCAGGCAAGAACACTGGAATGGGTTGCCATTTCCTTCTCCAGTGCATGGAAGTGAAAAGTGAAAGTGAAGTCGCTCAGTTGTGTCCGACCCTTAGTGACCCCATGGACTGCAGCCTACCAGGCTCCTCCATCCATGGGATTCTCCAGGCAAGAGTACCAGAGTGGGTTGCCATTGCAGTATATGAACACAACCCAAACTGAAGTACATTAGTGGTAGAGAATTCACTGACACAAGTTTTCACCCATATCTTTACATACTAAACCAGGTTCTTATCTCTGATCTAGGCTCCTTGCCTTCCTCCTACTAAAAACTTCCTTTACTACTTCCTTCTACTAAAAACGATAGGAATAGTAATGCAACCAAGGCTGATCTCTGAGATTGCTTTTTATTACACTCAAATATTCCTAAACTTATAAGTTAGTGAATATCACGCTATATTATACTACAGGTAATATTCCTGATAAAAAATAGTATGTAGAGTTACAAGTAGGAGCTGTGGTTAATTTTGATCCTCCATTCTTTAATTCATGCCTGCTTCCATTTTTCTTCCTAAGATCCACCAAATTTTTAGAACCTTTTACTTTTTCCTAACTTTTATCACTAAACAATGCATTTCTCCTCAGGAATATATTCTGTCAAGAAGCAGACTTTTATCCATCTATTGTAGTTATTGTGCATGGAAGAGAACAGTGACACTTTATTACTGGCAGGGCCAGAGCAGTGAACTGGGGTAAGGAACTAAGTGCCTAACCCTATCTGCCAGTCTCAGAGCTGTTTCTAGGAAACTGTCAATTACTATCTGAAAATTTTTTAAGTCTCAGGAAAATGGCTAATTTGCGAAAGCTTAGTGTCTAGATAAAGATGGAGCACAGTGTTTCTAAATGAGCTAGTTATAGGTAAGTTACCAAACTTTTACTGGTCCCATATCCAAGTAAAATATAGTAGGAAGTTCACAGACCATGCTGACCTCTAGTTCTCTGATGAAATGGCAGAGCATGGCAAACCTTTAGGAATTGGGGCATCTTTAGAAGACAGTAAAAAAGAAAGTTTGAAAATTGTCTAGCAACTATTCATTTCTTCATTATTCTTCTCAAAGCACTTATAACCTGTTTGTTTCTCAGGCTGTAAATAAAAGGATTTAGTAGAGGAATTATTATGGTGTAAAATAAAGAATATATTTTGTTGTGATCTTCAGAGGGGCCAGACACAGGACGCACATACATGAAGAAGAGAGTGCCATAGAACAAGGAAACAGAGAGCAGATGGGCAGTGCATGTGGAGAAGGCTTTGCTCCTGCACTTTCCAGGCCTTTTTTTCAGAATGATAAAGAGGATAAAAGTGTAAGAGACCATGATGGCAATAAAGTGAAGACTTGTATAAAAGCAGAAAAGATAAACACCAGAAGTGTATTAAGTGTAGAATCAGTGCAAGAAATTTTGAATAGTTGTAAAATTTCACAGTAGAAATAATGTATTACATTGGTCCTGCAGAAATTTAATCTGAATAATAAACCCACATGAATGGCTGAATGTAGAAAACCAATGAAATATGAAACACCTATAAACTGAATACAGAGTCTGTTGGACATGACTACTGAATAAAGCAAAGGGTTACATATGGCTACATAGCGGTCATAGGCCATGACCACCAGGAGGAAACATTCCGTGGTGGCAGTAGACCCAAAAAAATAAAATTGGGTCAGACAGTCAAAGAGAGCTATTACATGATTCTTTGATAAAAAATTTATAAACATTTTTGGAGTCACAGAAGATGAACAACAAGCATCTGCAAAGGCTAAACTGCCCAGGAATGAGTACATGGGGGTGTGAAGATGGGGGTCCTTCCAGATGAGAAAAATCAGTCCAAAGTTGCCCACCATGGTGGTGAGGTAGATGACCAGGAACACCAGGAAGAGGGGGACCTGCAGCCTTGGGAGATCTGTGAGTCCTGTGAGAACAAACTCAGTCACCAGAGTCATATTTTCTTTTGCCATATCTGACCAGCTAATCACTAAAATGAAAGAATAAGTGAGGGAAAATTAACAAAAGAGTCACAAAACCAGTGGATTGTTATTTTACTGACATATAAGACATGCTTCTCATTTAATTAGTAGTTCTTAATTTTTACCTTCACTTACTGTGAAGAAGGCTGAGCACCAAAGAATTGATGCTTTTGAACTGTGGTGTTGGAGAAGACTCTTGAAAGTCCCTTGGACTGCAAGGAGATCCAACCAGTCCATCCTAAAGGAGATTAGTCCTGGGTGTTCATTGAAAGGACTGATGTTGAAGCTGAAACTCCAATACTTTGGCCACCTCACGTGAAGAGTTGACTCATTGGAAAAGACTGTGATGCTTGGAGGGATTAGGGGCAGGAGGAGAAGGGGAAACAGAGGATGAGATGGCTGGATGAGATCACTGACTCGATGGGCGTGAGTCTGAGTGAACTCTGGGAGTTGGTGATGGACAGGGAGGCCTGGCAAGCTGAGATTCATGGGGTCGCAGAGAGTCGGACACGACTGAGCGATTGAACTGAACTGAACTGATCTTTTATATATATTCAAAATTATCTGTAATAAAATGTTTTAAAATTAGATTCACTTAAATTGATAGGTAAATTTGCATTTACCAAATTTAAATGCAGAGGTTAAAGTGTCTGCTTCCAATGCGGGAGACCCGGGTTCGATCTCCGGGTTGGGAAGATCCCCTGGAGAAGGAAATGTTAACCCACTCCAGTATTCTTGCCTGGAGAATCTCATGGACGGAGAAGCGTGGTAAGCTACAGTCCACCGGGTCGCAAAGAGTCGGACACGACTGAGCGACTTCACTATAGTATATACTATGGATAACTTACAGTTTTTAGAATTGCTTGAACTCATTGAAATTCATATGGAAGAAAATAACTTCTCATTCTGCCCAAGAAAAATATAAATGAGGAGTAGTCAAGAATACCTTAATTGATGTTGAACAATAAGGTAGAGACATAATAATCAAAACATTAAGATGGTGGCATAAGAAGAAGCCAGAGGATCAGTGCAACAGAATAGAGAACTCAGAAGTAGGTTCTAATATATATGGGAATGTGGCATGAAACAAATATGATATTTCAGTTCAGTAGGAAAAGTACACTTGATTTAATGGGTTATGCTGACACTCTTTGCTATCTGTGTGGAAGGATTAGTAAATAAGTTTAGTCTCCTACCTCACACCATAGATATTGTCTTAAGCAATTGAGAAGACAATGATGTAACATAGGGAATAGAGAAATTGTCCAAGAGAAGGAAGCCAGTAAAATAGATAGCTTGAATGCATAGCAAAACAATATCCAACAGAGTCAAAGGGTATATAATTAGTTTGGAAATATATCATTCATGTATATGAAAGACATAGATTTATGTCTATAATATAAATAACTTAAGAATAGATTTAAAAGGCAAGCAATCTAATAGAATAATGAGTAAATGACAAGAATAAGCAAGTTTACAGATGAAGAAATTAAAATAACCAAAAATAAAATGAAAAGATGCCCAAATTTCTATGTCACACATACACACATATGAACAAGGACAAAAACACAAAAATGGAAGGATACTTCCTTTCGCATATATCAGAATAGCAGAAATTGAAATGAATAAAAATACTCAATGTTAACTAAAGTGAGAAAAGTGTTACTTTCATATGTTACTCGTGGAACTATGAATTGCAACAGCCTTTTCTTGAAAAGCAATTTTATGCAATCCCATTTACGTTTTTAAAATACATATATCTTTTCATCTATCATTTATATATTTATATATATATATATATATATATATATATATATCTCCTAGAAATAAAAGCACTGCTATGCAAAGGTAAATATACAAAGAATATTTACTGTATTATTGTTCAGAGTAGCAAAGACCACGCTGTTCATGGGGTTCTCAAAATTGGGAAAGGTGTACATCAAGGCTATATATTGTCACCTTGCTTATTTAATTTATATGCAGAGTACATTATATGAAATGTTGGGCTGGATGACTCACAAGTGGAATCAAGATTGCCAAAGCAATATCAACAACCTAAAATATGCAGATGATACCACCCTAGTGGCAGAAAGTGAAGAGGAACTAAAGTGCTTTGCTTCTTGAGGAGGGTGAAAGACGAGAGTCAAAAACCTGGCTTAAGACTCAGCATTCAAAAATGTAAGATTGTGGCATCCAGTCCCATCACTTCATGGCAAGTAGATGGGGAAAAAGTGAAAACAGTGACAGCTTTTATTTTAATGGTATCCAAAATCACTGTAGATGGTGACTGCAGCCACAAAATTAAAAGACACTTCCTCTTTGGAAGAAGAGCTATGACAAACCTAGATAGTATATTAAAAGCATAGATGTCAGTATGCCAACAAAGGTCCATCTTGTCCAAGCTACGATCTTTCCAGTAGTCATGTCAGATGTGAGAGTTGGCATAAAGAAGGCTGAACACCAAAGAATTGATGCTTTCAAATAGTGGTACTGGAGAAGACTCTTGAGAGTCCCTTGGACTTCAAGGAGATATATTTCAAAGGAAATCACTCCTTAATGTCCATTGGAAGAACTGATGCTGAAGCTGAAGCTCCAATACTTTGGCCACCTAATGAGAATAGCTGACTCATTGAGGAAGACCTTGATGCTGGAAAAGATTGAGAGCAAGAAGAGAAGGGGGCGACAGAGGATGAGATGTTTGGATGGCATCACCAACTCAATGGACATGAGTTTGAGCAAATTCTGAGAGACAGTGAAGGACAAGGAAGGCTGGCATGCTGCAGTCCACTGGATAGCAAAGAGCTGGACACAACAGCAAAGACAAGATGAGGCAACAGTGAAATGGGTAAATAAACCAGAGTACATTCATATTATGAGATATAGTTCAATCATGAAAAAACGAACTCTTCTACCTAATTTTAATTTTGGAATTTCCACAATGTATAATTATCTCAGAAGAGCAAGATCCAAAGAAGTATAAAATCTATGGTGTCATCATTGTAAAACTAGCAATGTATTTTTTTAAATCTCTCTTTTTCATTGAGAAACATGAATAATAAACATGAAATTTATAGCACTGGTTTTTCTGGAGTGAGAGTAGAGATAGTAATAATTGAAGTAGAGGGGAGTGAAAGTCAGGATAACAGTTCCATGAGAAAAGCAGCATATATATATATATATATATATATATATATATATCAGAAATATTAACTGGAAATTTAGAATCTTGAGAAATACTTACCCTGCATCAGCTGGCCTAACTCCTTTTAGAATCTCAAATAACCAAATCATTGCTATCCTTACTTTTAGTTCCTATAATGTTTTAATATAATTTAGACAAGAATAGTAACTTTTGTGATTTTTTTTCAAGAGTTACATAGCAGAGTCTTTTAAAGTTACCTTTAGTGACTTTAGCATACATACTCATGATTCCATGAAATTAAAGAATTTTATTATATATAATAAGCCTGAAACAAGAATTCCCATTCTGAAAATTACAAACAAGTTTACTTTAGGCTTCATAACTTATCTCTCAATTTTAAAACTTCATATTTATAAAATAACCCCTGATTTTTTTCTTATCATTATATTTTCTATTTTTCATGCTTCTGTTAAAGTTTCTTATTAAGAAATATCAACAAATGTGTTATCTACAAAGCAAAAATTCTAACTGAAATATTCGTGTTTAAATATAGATTTACTTGCTTGCCCAGATTTTGTTTGCTGACTTGAAGAAGGAAAAGATCTGTCTAGGGTTTTAATGTCTTATGTAGATATTTTCTTATCATATAGGCAAATTAAAAAGCTATAATAATGAAAATATGAAAATGTCTGCATCCTCACCCAGCTCCTGTAAATATGGGAAACTGAAAATGTGCCACTTTTCTCAAAATAACATAAAAGCTACAGAAATGAAGCACAAGTATTTATGTATTGCTTTTTCTTGGAAATGCAAAACTGGAAGAATATAACATTTCTTTCTCCTATTTGCAAACCCATTCTTTCAAAGTTTTGAAATTTCTTTAATGCTTCCAAAGTATTCCCAGTAGGTAGGATGAAGTCAAAGTTGTTCTACTGGGCATTGTAAGCTAATCATCAAATCATTATACAGTTCTAGTTATAATAATTAAAACTATCCATTGTGTCCTCAAGGTTCACTTTGGGGACATGTTTTAAAATATCACTGAACAGAATAGAGAATAAACTTGTTTCCCTTCCTCTGTGTCTTTTTTTTTTTTTTATGCTCCTACTACCCAACTACCTGCCTGACTTGCTCACTTGAAAATCTCAAAGGTACCTTTAGAATTAACATGTCCAAATCTGGAATTATGATATTCCTCTAATCCGTCCTCAAACCTGATATTCTTCCAGTGTTTCCTGTCGCAGAAAGGAGGGTCACAAACCAAGAGTTCATTATCAATGATGTTTTAAATCCAATATTTCTTTTTATGTAGTCAGTACTAAAATCTAAATACATTCATCTCTTGCCTGGCTTATTAAATAACCTCCTAACTATACGATATGCATCTCTTAACACAGTCATCTGATCTATTTTCCACACTGACACAGGACTGATTTTTATAAAATGTATACTGTTTCACTACCACACCATAATACATGCTTGCCCCTATTTAAATGTTATTAATAATTTCTCATTGAACATAAAATGATGGCTGAAGTTCTCTTTTTAGTTTTTTATTTTATACTGCAGTATTGTTGGTTAACAATGTTGTGTTAGTTTCGGGTGTACAGAAAAAGTGATTCAGTTGTACATATACATGTATCTATTCTATGGACTCTGTGGTTGTGTAACTACACAGTGTAACTACTGGCTCTGTAGTTGTGGCACACAGACTCTAGTTGTGGTGCACGGACACTATAGTTGTGGTACAAGGACTCTGTAGTTGTGGTGTAGGGACTCTGCAGCTGTGGCACACAGACTCTATATTTGCAGCACATGGGCTCGGTTGCACCCCAGCATGTGGGATCCCTGTTCCCTGACCAGGGATCAAACCCATGTCCCTCCAACACTGCAAGGCAGACTCTCAACCATTGGAACACCAGGGAAGCTCCATTACCCATTTTATTTTATTTTTTTCTCTCTTTATTGAACTCCCAATCCCGACCCCCACCTCCCTCCTCCCACCCCACACCCTCTCTCTGGATTATCCCCGTGCATCAGTCCCAAGCATCCTGCATCCTGCATCGAACCTAGACCGGTGATTCATTTCACTTATGATATCATACATATTTCACTGCCACTCTCCCAAATCATCCCACCCTTTCCCTCTCCCACAGTCCAAAAGGCTGTTCTATACATCTGTGTCTCTTTTGCTGTCTCGCATACAGGGTTATCATTACCATCTTTCTAAATTCCATATATATGTGTTAGTATATTGTATTGGTGTTTTTCTTTCTGGGTTACTTCACTCTGTATAATCAGCTCCAGCTTCATCCACCTCATTAGAACTGATTCAAATGTATTCTTTTTATGGCTGAGTAATACTCCATTGTGTATATGTACCACTGCTTTCTTATCCATTCATCTGCTGATGGACATCTAGGTTGCTTCCATGTCCTGGCTATAATAAATAGTGCTGTGATGAACATTGGGGTACACATGTCTCTTTCAATTTCTGGTTTCCTCGGTGTGTATGCCCAGCAGTGGGATTGCTGGGTCATAAGGCAGTTCTATTTGCAATTTTTTAAGGAATCTCCACACTGTTCTCCATAGTGGCTGTACTAATTTGCATTCCCACCAACAGTGTAAGAGGGTTCCCTTTTCTCCATACCCTCTCCAGCATTTATTGCTTGTTGACTTTTGGATCACAGCCATTCTGACTGGTGAGAAATGGTACCTCACTGTGGTTTTGATTTGCATTTCTCTGATAATGAGTGATGTTGAGCATCTTTTCATGTGTTTGTTAGCCATCCATATGTCTTCTTTGGAGAAATGTCTATTTAGTTATTTGCAATTTACAAAGAAGGCAATAGGCAATACAACATAAAATTACCCATTTTAAATATAGTAGTGTGTACATATCAATCCCAGAGTCCTGATCTATCCCTCTCCCTGACCCCTAACCCTCTGGTCACCATAAGTTCACTCTCTAAGTCTGTAGGACTGTTTCAGTCAACAACTGAAATTCTTAAGCTTCATATTCATGTCCCTGTACTGAGAAATAAGCCCAATAATTAACTGGATACAGTTAAGAAATTTTATTACATTGTATGTGTGTATTTTTTCACAGAACATTAACTGAACTTACAAATATTTTTCAATATCTAAGTAAACTGACAAAATAGAAGTTAATTTCTCATTCATGATAAATATAAATCATATGTTCCTAATTATTAGACTATTGTATCCCAACTGATGATTCAAAGTTCTAGACTCCAGCTTATAATTCAGGCATTTTCCACACAGAAGTTTCAGTACTGCTTCTGCTTTAAGCCTTAGCATTTTGGCCACAAGGCGTGTGAGATACTTGCTCTCCAGCCAGGGATTGAACCTCACCCCCTGCAGTCGCAGGTGAAGTCTTAACCACTACACTGCCAAGGAAGTCCCCACACATAACTTTCATCAGTGATTATGTTCTCATTTGGATCAAGCTGGAAGGAGAAAATTCACGGAGGATTCCAACTATGAGGGGCTTATGAGCTAGAAATAGCATATCACTTCATAAGTGAAACGAATCGCCGGTCTAGGTTCGATGCAGGATGCAGGATGCTTGGGACTGATGCACGGGGATAATCCAGAGAGAAGGTGTGCGGCGGGAGGGGGGTGGTGGGGGTCAGGATTGGGAGTTCATATACACTCGTGGCTGATTCATGTCAATGTATAGCAAAACGAATACAGTATTGTAAAGCAAAACAAACTAAAAAATAAAAATTAATTAAAAAAAAAAGAAATAATATATCACTTTCAATCCTAAACTCAATCATAATACTGCGGTGAACTGAAAAGGGAGACTATGTATCTAGGAAGAAAAGAACATGGATTTGGTTATTGGCTAATTATTTCTTCTACTGTACTTCTTCTGATTATCATTGACCTTTTTTACCCTCCTTCTTGAAGCTTCCTCAATGGCTCGGTAAGTAAAGAATCTACCTACAATGCAGGAAACACAGGAAATGTGGGTTGGATCCCTGGCTCCAGAAGATCCCCTGGAGGGGAAAATGGCAACCCACTCCAGTCTTCTTCCCTGAAAAATCCCAAGGACAGAGGAGGCTGGTGGGCTACAGTCCATGGATCTCAAATGCTGGACACACTGAGTGACTAAGCACAATCACTGGGCAGCACTACATGATGCTCCTGAAGGGAGGTACCTTGTCCGGCTTATGGACTCCACTAGATTAGACTAGTCTAGACTAGACCTGTCTTCTTATGTATAGAATACTCTCAGCCTCTCAAGGCAGTCAAACCCAATTCCTATTTTGTCCCTAACTCAATAAAAAGCTGGGATTTCAAGCTGATACTTTGTTCTCTCCAGCAAACTCAGCTATGGCTCTTCCTTGTGTGGATACCAATAATTTTTAAAATATTATTTTGCCATATGTTATAATCACACAGGGGCTTTCATGCATAGCTCAGTGGTGAAGATTCCACCTGCCAGTGCATGAGAGATGGGTTCTGTCCCTGGGCTGGAATAATCCCCTGGAAGAGGCCATGGCAATCCATGCCAGTATTCTGGCCTGGAGAATCCCATGGACAGAGGAACCTGGTAAGCTATAGTCCATTGTGTTGCAAAAGACTGGAAAATGACTTAGCAACTAAACAACAACATATTACACACTCCCAAAACACAGTTTTGTAGAGTTTTTCTGTCATCCAATGGAGCACATGAACTTTAAAAGGTATCCATGGAACTTATCAGATTAAATTAACATATTATCATTTTATAATGCACCAATCTGCTGTTTGACAAAATGTCCAGAAAATAAATGTTTCTTCAAATATAGAGCAAAAGAGCTAATTTATTCCTGGAGCACGACCATCAATTTATAACATTATCCACCCCAGATAAATATAAAACACTTATAATCCTCATTTCCATGGACAGAGGAGTCTGGCAGGCTACAGTCCATGGGGTCGCAAGAGTCAGACACAACTTAGCAAGTAAACCACCACCATCAACTCTCATTCATGATTGGTATTGGAAGAATACATTTTTCACACATCAGTAGCCATATATCTCATACCAGATATTGTATTGAATTATTCTATTTAATAAGAGCAGAATATCTGCAAAACAACAATAGACAATACAACATGGCTAAGCTTTTGGTTTCTACCATTTTCATCCATTCCCTATACAGTTTTGCAAAGTCTAGGATGGTAAAATAAATAAGAATGTAAAGAGGATCACCACCATCACAGCCTTTGAATTTCTGAGAATCATACTAGTTGAACCAAAAATGCCTGACATGCTTCTCTGAGATGCAAACTTTTCCATTGTGTGAAGCTGGACAGTTTGCATGGGGAAGATCCTAAATGACTAGTTGAACAGAACTGCTTGTTCTAAGGAAGTTTATGCTAAAGAAGGTCACAAGTATTTCAAGTCCTTTAAATACCAGAGGAAACCACAGTCTAGCACTGCCTGAGGTGTTCTGAATGCCTGCAAGATTGAACTATTAATATTTTTAAAATGTTAAATCACAGAATCTCTGGGGGGGAGGGGATGTATATATTTATACAACAGACAATCTTGAGTTGCAAAAATTTCCTCTGACAAACATTTAGTATATGGAAGTTTTACATGAGGTTCCCTAAGAAAAAGAGCAAATTGCATTCACCGTGGACTATTATAGTCTGTTCATGCCTTTCAAACCAAACAATGATTCTCCTCCCTAGCTCCTTAGCTTAGCAGTAACTTGAAAATCATCTCCAAGATATCATTTATGGGTATAGAGGAAATTTTTATGTAATGCTATATTTTGCTTTGCAATAGTGAAAACCAGGACTAGGGTTTTTATTTTTATTGTAGTATACATTAGATTTACATTATTGTGTTAGTTTCAGGTACACAGCAGAGTGATTCAATTATCTTTCTCAGATTATTTTCCACTATATGTTATTAGAAGATATTGAATATAGTTAGTCCCCAATGACATAGAATAAACCCTGGTTATTTACACCTATTTTATGTATAGTAGTTTGTATCAATTAATCCTATACTCCTAGTTTTTCCTTTCCTCCTTTACTTTCCCATATGGTAACCATAAATTTGTTTTCTATATCTATGAGTCTGTTTCTGTTTCATATATAGATTCCTTTGTATTATGTTTTAAATTCCACTTCTGAGTGATATATTTGTCATTGTCTGAACCACTTTACTTAGTATAATATATTCTAGGTCCAGTTGTTGCTGCAAATGGCAGTTTTTATTCTTTTCTATGGCTGAGTTATCTTCCTAAAATATCTTTAGTCAATCATATATTGACAGGCACTTTGGTAGTTATTTCTATGTCTGAGCTATTGTAAATAGTGTTGCTATGAAC
>SJXQ01011176.1:0-71362 GCA_006408695.1 Aepyceros melampus | reverse complement strand
ATTTAGACCTGTATAAAATCCACAGTGCAATGAAGCCTAAATTCACCTGGGATTGTTAGCATCTGTCTTTAGCTGTCTTATTGGCAGTGTGGTGGACCCGATAGGACACTCTTCTGTGACACTTTCCAAATGGCCACTATGGATCCACAAAAAAATAATGAAACATATTCTGTAATTTGAAAATCCAGGTTGTCTAATTTTTACCAGACATTCATTACTCATAAAATGGGTTATTAAGTCCTCTTATCCCCATTTTGATTATATAGGCATCTCTTGGAGTATGGTTAAAGGTATAACATTAAAGTACTGGGCTTGTCTGGTAGCTCAGATGGTAAAGAATCTGCCTGCAATGCAGGAGACCTGTGTTTGATCCCTGGATTAGGAAGATCCCCTGGAGAAGGGAATGGCAACCCACTCCAGTATTCTTGCCTGGAGAATTCCATGGACAGAAGAGCCCAGTGGGCTACAGTCCATGGAGTTGCAAAGAGTTGGACATGACTAAGCATGGGGCTATATGTGGGTGAAACTACAATTTTAAGATTTTTCTTAAAAAGAAGTAAGGTCTCAACGAAGGAGACAGTGTTTGCTCCATTGGACCATGGAAGCAAGACACAAAATGAGATGAGGCTAGAGTTAGGACAGACGTGGCAGGTTTGTGTCATGTGGAGGGGATGGAATGTTACATAACAGTAAACATTCACTGAGTATTTTCTGTGTCCCAGCTGGCAGCTACTGTGGGCTGTGTGTATGTGCTTAGTCACTCAGTTGTTTCTGACCTTTTTCACCGTATGGACTTTAGCCTGCCAGGTTCCTCTGTCCATGGGATTTAACAGGGAAGAATACTTGAGTGGGTTGCTGTTCTCTCTAAATCATCCCAGTCTACTTCTTCCTTGCCTTTCTTTTCCATCAAAGTTGGAAAGATCCAACTTTTTAGCTTTCTTTTCAGTTAGACATGGGCATCTGTATATTGAATGGGCTTCTGGAAAAGACATTTTTAAACTAGTAGACTCATTGGGCATACCCCATAATCTTTCTGTATTTTGGTTTCTCTTTTCTTTATCCTGCTGGACTGGGGCCAGAAGAATGGAGGATGGACAGATGGGTGGAGTAAAGTTCTCTGGACCCCTGTGACTGAGAGGCAGATTGNATGGGCTTCTGGAAAAGACATTTTTAAACTAGTAGACTCATTGGGCATACCCCATAATCTTTCTGTATTTTGGTTTCTCTTTTCTTTATCCTGCTGGACTGGGGCCAGAAGAATGGAGGATGGACAGATGGGTGGAGTAAAGTTCTCTGGACCCCTGTGACTGAGAGGCAGATTGGGTGGCTCAGTCCATTTCAGGACTCAGTTCTTTCTGACCTGTAGGCTGCTCCATGAGCTGCCCTTTGGAAGTTTTGACATGATCTACAGATATGCTACTTTTTCCAAGAATGATTTTGGTGGTGTTTTGCCATATTGGACATACTCTTGTAAGCAACAACACATGATTATGTTAACCAAAGTTTTCTTGAAAGCCAGCTTTTTCAAAGTTACTGACAGAAAGTTTTTGCTGTTTCAAACACTTTCCTCTGCTACTCTCTGGACTTTTTTTTTTCTTCTCACTGTTAGGATATTAATTTTATGTCATCCTAGTGTTAGAGAAATTCTTTATAAAATGAAACATTTTCAACATTTCCATATCTGGAGAGAATCATCTTTTTTACTCAAGAGACTTGATACTTTTTCCAAGGAGATATACTCAGAGGGGAATGGAAAGACTGGAAGAGAACTTGATAAACTTGAGAAGCTGACAAAATAGATGCTGGATTGAGCTGAGCAAGCACATTTTACCACAGCCATTTGAAGCTGAAACATTGAAATTCTTTGCTCATGTCACTCATCACCAAATTTTTTGTTTGTTTGTTTTCATGTGTTGCTGTAATCATAGAAATCATATGTGAGTATTCTAGGGTACAGTGATAATTTAAATAAATATGGTTATATGTTAATTTGCCAACTTGGAGGAGAAAAATAGATTGTCTAATTATGAAAGAATTTTTTTACAACCTTTCCTAGAATAATTTATTAATGTCAGGATTTCTTATAATGACTATAGAATACAGACCAGAAAAATATCTAAGGGTCATGGTATTTAGAGACTAATACAATTAACTGAAGCTATAACTTTGTGTTTTGAAAGCCAGAAGATGCCATGAAAACAAAATGAATCTAGCATAATGTGAAGATACTGAAGTTAAAGAAAATGTTCATCTGAAGCTAAACTGCATTTAGTCAGTTTGGCAGGCATTTGTTCAGTGTATTCCTTTATTCAATTGTAAGTGTAAGAGAGTTCAGGTAAGAAAGACTGGGAAACTTCCAAGCAGTGTGGCTACACGTCTTTAAGCTTCCTTCTTGCTTCTTTATGGTCCTGCCTCCCACTCACAGAGAATGCAGTCCATCTGTTATTGACTTCTCTGCTCATACACCAAGCTCCTGAAAACCATCAACCTTTGATGTCATATATTCCACCTGATCTAGGTCTTGGCAGCTCCAGATACACTCTGTGTTTCACTTGTGTATTCACTGTTTTTCTTTCTTACCTTCTTGCCTCAACCCACAAAAACTGTCGTCTCCCCACTACTTGCCTTTCCCTTCCAGCTACTGCCCTCTTTTCTTCCAAACATCTTAAAATGCTCTTGTTTTTTCACATTCTCTGTCTAGCCCAGGACAAGTCTTTTTCTCATTCTCCCTTCCAGAACTCCATTTGTAAGCCCACCAATGACAGTTATTAGTAACTGTGAAAAAATAGCCTAAACATCCAACCAAATCATTTAAATCTGCAGTCCTCCTGACCTCTCAAGATTCTCCATCACTGTTTTCCTTTTCAGATCTCCCCTGACTATCCCCTTGTGGTTCTCTTCACTCTCTTTTGGATGAGGTAAACATCTTAAAATGCTCTTGTTTTTTCACATTCTCTGTCTAGCCCAGGACAAGTCTTTTTCTCATTCTCCCTTCCAGAACTCCATTTGTAAGCCCACCAATGACAGTTATTAGTAACTGTGAAAAAATAGCCTAAACATCCAACCAAATCATTTAAATCTGCAGTCCTCCTGACCTCTCAAGATTCTCCATCACTGTTTTCCTTTTCAGATCTCCCCTGACTATCCCCTTGTGGTTCTCTTCACTCTCTTTTGGATGAGGTATTCTCTCCCTCTATAGTTGTATACAGCCCAATAACTCTCATGGTGTTCTCTACAATGTTGGTCACCAAATCTATGTTTCCAGCTTCTCCCTTGAGCATCAAAGCTATAGCTTAAAAATACAAGCTAAGTTTAAAAGCTATAGCTTAAAAAAAAAAACCCTAACTGGATTTATTTCACACCTGACTTGTTCGGAAGCTGCTTTGCAATCCTCAGTCTCAGCAGTGACAGCCCCAATACAAAGAATTAAACAAGTTTCCATATTGTAATGTAGAAATACAACAGGAATATCAGGAATAGCCCTTTAAATTAAAGTTTAAACCAGTGAAAACCTATGTAGTCTATATTTTTGGTCCAGTCTGAGATTCTTATAGTTGGTTGTGTTGTCGTAGATTATTGAGAGGACACTGGCATCTTCTGTTTATTTTTTACCTTTTTGTGGGATTTAAATTATGATTTCATTGTAGAATTGCTATTGATCGATAGACTTCATATTTGCCAAATTTTTACATCATGATTTGATTCATGCTTTGAATGGCAATTGGCACAGTTAGAAGATTTTTATAGATGAAAAGTTCTTAGCTTGAATAAGTCTGTTAAATAAGGAGATGAAAGAGCTGTTTTGGCCCTCAAGATCTTTGAGAGCCTCATGTTAAATGCGACCCAATTGACAGAATGCTTCTAACTCTTCTTTCTTACAGAGAGTTATAAAATTGTATTTTAAATAAAAAAATCAGTCCCAGAGTTAATAAATTTGACTTGATTTAGGTTGTCACATATAAAATGATACTTGGGTATATTGCACGATGCCTGTTGTATCAATACTATTATTTGTCCCGTTTTTCACAGTTTGGCAAAAAGGAAAAAGCAGACAACTAAGGAAACCATACCTACTCTCTCTCTCTTTTAAAAAATTTCTCGCAAGTTTATTTTCTAGTTACAAACAAGGAATTTCAGTATCAATATCTCTGGTTGCAACCATGCCTACTCTCTTTAGCTTTGTGTTTGATTACTGAGGACCTTCTTTGAGACTGTAGTCATCATAGGAGTTAGCACACTGTAATTCAGTTTCTGATTTATAGTCAGATTTCCTACTGGACTGAAAGTTCCTCTTGAGAGCAGATGCTATTTATTACTGAATCCACAATGCCTGATAGAGTTCTCAGGAATGATTTTAATAATGAATGAATGAGGATATGATCAAAAGTTAGACTCACAGTGGCTCCCCTTCTGTTATCCTATTTACGTTTTGTGTGAGAGGTAAGGAATGATACTCTCAAAGTACTGTCATCCATATGTCATTGATTCTAAGGTACATATAGTTTCACATTTTAATATCCTTGAAATCAAGATGTATCTTATAAGCAATGGCATGTCATAGTTTGGTATGTCATAGCAGGATGATGGTATGACTCACAATTGATGGTGTCTGAAATTTAGTGAAGTGGAAGGTGAACAAAGCTATTCAAAGGAGAACAAGATAAGAGGCTTTAGGTGGGTTAGAGTAGGAATGAGGGGGGAGGGCTGCAGTATTAGGGTGGTAAGTGTGGGCATCATTGAGAAGATGGGATCTGAGGAAGACTAGAAGGAGGTGAAGAAGGCAATGTCTGGAGGGAGAATTTTCCAAGAAGGAGGAATAGATATTACAGTAGCATTAGTGCATTTGACATCATGACAGAGTCATGAGTCATGACATCATGAGTGCATTTGACATTCATGACAGAACCCATCATGAGTGAACTGCAGCTGAGCACAAGAGAGAGGGGTAGGAGATGATCTCAGAGAGAATGGGGTTTGGGGCAGATTACGTAAGGTTCTGAAAGTCATGGTGAAGATTTAAGACTCTTGGGCTGAGTGAAATATGGGGGCCATGCAGAGTCTGAGCAGAAATTTGACATGACTTGATTTTTCATTTTTCTTCTTGTTTTTATTTTGACTGTTGACTGAGAACGGACTATATAGGAAGAAAGGAAGAAACTAAGGCAACAGTTCCAGAATTCTACATTGATTTGGGGAGAGAGAGGAGGGTGGCTCAGAACATAATGGAGAAAATGAGAGGTAGTTGGAATTTGGATGTCTAATGAGGCCAAGATTTAGACATGTTGACTTGGCATTTTCTATTAAACAGCTGATGGAAAATGATCAGAATGATGTTGATGAGGCTGTTGGGCATGAGATTCTTGGTGTCGAGAGAGAGGTCTAACAATACTACTCAACTATAGCATCCTGATTTAAGTAATGTAATATGTGGTATCTGTGATACCCACTGTAACTTACTTGCTCCTTCAATCTTCAAAACAAGACAGCATCCTCTCAATGCTCACTCCTAGGAGAGCCTTCTTTTGGGGACCTGACCCAGATGAGTTTTTTTAAGATTTCTCCTTCCATTTTTTAGATCTTATTTTAGACACTTGTCCTTTCCATCACTGGTAAATTCATGCAGGATGATGTGTATCTTTCTCCCAGACTCACCCACTTCTGTTCCTGAAATCCAGAATTGAGACAGTGATAGAATCTGTTTAGAAATGCAGTCCATGAAGATTTAATAATCTGAAAAGAAAGGATTTCATTTGCCGAATGCTATACAGGCTTCCCTGGTGGCTCAGATGGTAAAGAGTCTGTCTGCTATGCAGGAGACTGGGTTTGATCCCTGGGTCTGGAAGATCCCCCTGGACAAGGGAATGGCAATGCACTCCGGCCTAGAGAATTCCATGGACAGAGGAGCTGGTGGGCTACAGTCCATAGGGTCAAAAAGAGTCAGACACAACTGAGCAACTAACACTTTCACTTTCACGCAGCTGTATTTGTATCAGTGATGGCTGCCCATTTAAAAGAAAAATTTACATTGTCCCTTTCAATTCTTACCTTTATTCCTGAGGATGCTCTATTAGGCATGGTCCATTTCATGAGAAAAGATGTAAAAGTTGAGACCTGTGTCAATAAAGGACAAATCATCATAATACCCAGATGAGTAAAGGAACAGATACATTAGGGTTTTGATGGTGTATGAGAAGAGACCAAGTCCTAACACACATTGTTGTTATTACCTTTAAATACATGATTTATGGATGGAATACATGCAAAGATGTTAAATCTCTATCTGCTTAACATTCAGATGATTATGGCATATAAAAAGGTTTGTTCAGAGAAAGCTAATATTCAATGTTTGTATGGTTAAGATTAGCAGTCTCCAAAGGGGTATGTTTAAATTAAATAAAATGATGGGTTTCGGGAAGAAAATAACCAAGATATAGAGTTTACATGTGTTTTTTACCTATATACAGAAATTAGTTTTTCAAATTTAAACATGCAGATTAGTGCTAATACAAGTTTACATCTCTAAACAAATGTGTATGTGTTAATGATATATGACTAATTTATTTAACATGGTGTATGGCATAAACATGCACACCTGGGGTTCCCAGGTGGTTCAGTGGTAAAGAATCCACTTGCCAATGCTGGAGACGTGTGTTCAGTCCCTGAGCTGGGAAGATCCCCTGGAATAGGAAATGGCTACCCACTCCCATTTTGTTGCCTAGGAAATCCCATGAACAGAGGAGCCTGGCAGACTACCGTTCATGGAGTTGCACAGAGTCAGACATGACGGAGCATACACATGGCATGGACATCTCAGCCTCTCCCAGGATCTGGATAACATTTTGCTTTGGATTATCATTTTCGATTCAAATTGAGTGTAAAGTTAGCAGCAGAATGAATATGCTTTACTTTCCATATCAGAGCTGAAGAAGGATAAGGTTAGCAATTTTCTTGAGTAAATATTGGCCTTTCTAAATTGTACCCTGTGTCCTATTTTTCTCTGATATAGTTTTCCTGATCTGATTTAGTTTTGGGAAAATGAACCAGAGGTGAAAAGGGTTCTAGAAGAGATTTTTAAAAACTGATTTTGCCCCATGATAATAGAAACTCACTAGGACCTACCTGTTCCCCACAAGTCCAGAAAAGTCACTGTTAGTATTTCAATGCTTTGATCTCCAGGCCAGGCAGAAAGTGTGCCTAGTTATATCAGTAGCCTCATGAGAGATTTTTTTACATATGTTGAGAGTTGAAGGTCTAGTTTAATATGTGGAAACATACATTTTACTGTAGAATATATACCATTGGAATGAATATCAGAGTCAAATTCTTATATATTCAGATTTAATGGGTTTTGTTTGCCTTTCCATAAAAAAAAATGCAAGAGAACACACTGGTCATAGCAAACACCTTCTTCAAACAACACAAGAGATGACTCTACAATGGTAGCAAATGGTCATTACCAAATCAGATTGATTATATTCTTTGTAACCAAAGATGGAAAAACTCTATATAGTCGACAAAAACAAGACCGGGAGCTGACTGTGGCTCAGATTATGGACTCTTTATTGCAAAATTCAGACTTAAATTGAAGAAAGTAGGGAAAACCAGTAGGCCATTCAGATATGACCTAAATCAAATCCCTTATGACTATATAGTGGAAGTGACAAACAGATACAAGGGAATTAGATCTGACAGAGTGCCTGCAGAACTATAAACAGAGGTTCTTGACATTGTACAGTAGGCAGTGATCAAAACCATCCCCAAGAAAAAGAAATGCAAAAAGGCAAAATGGTTGTCTGAGGAGGCCTTACAAATAGCTAAGAAAAGAAGAGAAGCGAAGGGGAAAGAAGAAAAGAAAAGATATATTCATCTGAATGCAGAGTTCCAAAGAACAGCAAGGGGAGATAAGAAAGCCTTCCTCAGTGATCAGTGCAAAGAAATAGAGGAAATAATAAAATGTGAAAGACTAGAGATCTCTTAAAGAAAATTAGAGATACCAAGGGAACACTTCAGGCAAAGATGGGCACAATAAAGGACAGAAATGGTATGGACCTAACAGAAGCAGAAGCGATTAAGAAGAGGTGGCAAGAATACACAGACGAACTATACAAAAAAGATCTTAATGACCCAGATAACCATGATGGTGTGATCACTCGCCTAGAGCCAGACATCCTGGAATGTGAAGTCAAGTGGGCCTTAGGAAGCCTCACTACAAATAAAGCTACTGGTTGTGATGGAATTTGAGCTGAGCTATTTCAAATTCTAAAAAGGTGATGCTGTGAACTGCTGCAGTCAGTTCAGTTCAGACACTCAGTCGTGTCTGACGCTTTGCAACCCCATGGACACTAGGCTTCTCTGTCCATCACTAACTCCCAGAGCTTGCTCAAACTCATGTCATTCAAGTCAGTTATGCCATCCAACCATCTCATCATCTGTTGTCCCCTACTTCTCCTGCCTTCAATCTTTTCCAGCATCAGGGTCTTTTCCAATGAGTCAATTCTTTGCATCAGGTAGCCAAAGTATTGGAGCTTCAGCTTAAACATCAGTCCTTCCAATCTAGTCAGCAAATTCAATAGTAGAGACATTAGTTTGCTGACAAAGGTCCATCTAGTCAAAGCTATGGTTTTTCCAGTAGTCAGGTATGGATGTGAGAGTTAGACTATACAGAAAGCTGAGCGCTGAAGACTTGATGCTTTTGAAATGTAGTGTTGAAGAAGACTCTTGAGAGTCCCTTAGACTGCAAGGAGATCCAACTAGTCAACCCAAAGGGAAATCAGTCCTGAATATTCATTGTAAGGACTTATGCTGAAGCTGAAGCTCTAATCCTTTGGCCACCAATGTGAGAACTGACTCATTACAAAAGACCCTGATGCTGGAAAGGACTGAAGGCAGGAAGAGAAGGAGACGACAGAAGATGAGATGGTTGGATGTCATCACTGACTCTACGGAGATGAATTTGAGCAAGCTCCAGGAGTTGGTGATGGACAGAGAAGCCTGGCATGCTGCAGTCCGTGGGGTCACAAAGAGTTAGACACAACTGAGCAATTGAACTAAACATGGGTTTTATTGTACTTTGAGGTGTTAATAATGAGCTTATGATTATTATAGTAATTATGTTTAGTAGGAATACATGGATACATTTGTCCTTTGCTGGTAGAAAAGACATGTCTTTAGTAGATAATATTAAGTCTATTTAGCTGTAATAATGAAATGGTTTTCAGACAATTATTAATTTTACCTACAGTATTAAATATGGTATCAGTTCAGTTCAGTTCATTTGAGTCACTCAGTTGTGTCCAATTCTTTGTGACCCCATGAACCGCAGCACGCCAGGCCTCCCTATTCATCGCCAACTCCCAGAGTTTACCCAAACTCATGTCTATTGAGTCAGTGATGCTATCCAACCATCTCATCCTCTGTCGTCCCCTTCTCCTCCTGCCCTCAATCTTTCCCAGCATCAAGGTCTTTTCAAATGAGTCAGTTCTTCGCATCAGGTGGCCAGAGTATTGGAGTTTCAGCTTTAATATCAGTCCTTCCAATGCACACCCAGGACTGATCTCCTTTAGGACGGACTGGTTGGATCTCTTTGCTGTCCAAGGGACTCTCAAGAGTCTTCTCCAACACCACAATTCAAAAGCATCAATTCCTTGGCGCTCAGCTTTCTTTATAGTCCAACTCTCATATCCATACATGACTACTGGAAAAACCAAAAGCCTTGACTAGATGGACCTTTGTTGACAAAGTAATGTCTCTGCTTCTTAATATGCTGTCTGGGTTTGACATAACTTTCCTTCCAAGGAGTAAGCATCTTTTAATTTCATGGCTGCAGTCACCATCTGCAGTGATTTTGGAACCCAAAAATATAAAGTCTGACACTGTTTCCACTGTTTCCCCATCTGTTCCCCATGAAGTGATGGGACCAGATGTCATGAATGTTGAGCTTTAAGCCAACTTTTTCACTCTCTTCTTTCACTTTCATCAAGAGGCTCTTTAGTTCTTTGCTTTCTACCATAAGGGTGGTGTCATCTGCATATCTGAGGTTATTGATGTTTCTCCCAGCAATCTTGATTCCAGTTTGTGCTTCATCCAGCCCAGCATTTCTCCTGATGTACTCTGTGTATAAGTTAAATAAGGTATAAATGTAATTAAAAGAAAGTATACATAAGTGGATATATAAACATGTAAGGAAAACATATAAGTTGGGAATATATATAAAGTAGGGATTTTCAAATGCCTCCCTTCACTAATGTCAAGTTCATAGAACTGATAGTAATAATTATAATCTATTAATTTTATGTAATACCAGCCAAAATGCTCCTGTATTTGTGTGAATTATCAACTCAGATTCCAGACAATTTGTACAATCCATAAACTACAATATATTTGTATTCAGTGTCCTTTTGTGTGTTTTTGATATTTCACAATAGAAAAAGAGTGAGGCCTACAGACTGGAATAGGCCAGTATATCAGCAGAAAGAATTGTTAGTCCAGGAATAGACTCATGGTTATATTCGAATTTAGTAGAAGTATCATTTCTAATTAGTATAGAGAGTGAACAGTCCAGTAAGTGGAAAGGCTGAATATCCATGGAGAAGATTATCCGTGCTTTTTTATGTACAGTAAAATCAAAGTCAGGTTAATAAACTAAGTGTAACAAACAAAAATATAAAGGTGTGAAAATATAACATTGGAGAACTTGAGCATAACTCACCATGATTATAAGTATGAGGCATAGGAGATGTTAAGACACAAACCCCAAAATAGTATATTCAAGATAAAAACATTTAGGGTTCTTTGAGGCAGTATTTTAGATATAATTACAAATTGACATTTAGGGTTCTTTGAGGCAGTATTTTAGATATAATTACAAATTGATGTGTCTCCTAAAAGAAATTGCACCCTAATAAAACTTGCCATAAATTCCCTCATCTTCATAACCACAGAGTTTCACAAAAACCTAGCCACCAACTCTGTCTGCGCTGGGCGTTCTGGTCCTGATGCAGGAAATATCATTCCTGTCTGGTCCCTGTGTTTGTGTTGAGATTGCACATCTTTTTTCCCTCTTTGTGCAGGCCTCCTTTTTCTTTTCTTTTTCTCAACACATGTGCAAACAAAAATATCTGTCATTTCAAGAAGGTAGCAACAATAACCAAACACCTCCACCATCGGTGGCACTCTCCATTTCTGTTCCTCTAGTTAAGATTTTAGGAAGACATATACAGATAATATTTCTACCTCTTTCTTTCCATTTATTCCCCATGGTATTCTAGTCGGTCTCAATTTCCACCATTTGCAGTAACTGATCTTGTCAAGAGAGCAGCTACCGACATGCTCCAGAATCCAAGGAACACTTCTCTTTTCTCCATCTCTATCTTCATGTCTCATGTAAATAGTAAACGCTTAGAGATGCCATTACCTAAAACAGCATCAGCACTCTTCCGTTTCTTTCAGTTCTTTGTTTTCTTCGTGGTACATCTTTATACACTCTATTACCATGTGACAAGTTAGCCATGTTCACTGGCTTAAAACAACAAATATTTAACTCATAGTTTCTGTGGATCAGGAATTCAGGAGTAACTTGTGGATGTTGCTGGCTCAGGTTCTCTCATGAGGCTGTAGCCAGGCTATTGAGCAGGGCTGCAGTCTCTTCTGGAGATTTTGACTGCGGTCAGGGTGTCTGCTTTCAGGCTCACTCCCGTGGCTGCTGGCAGGAGGCCTCAGGCTTGCACCACGTGAGGCTCTTCACACGGCTGTTTGAGTGTTCTCACCACGGACCACTGACTTCCCTCAGAGCAATTGATCCACAAGAGGCAGCCACAGTGTGCTATGACCTAGTTTCAAGAGTGACACACCACTTTGTTTGTGACCAGTAAGTCACTAAGTCAGGTCTACACTCAGGGGAAGGGATATTATTTTCCAGTTGTTGAAAGGAGTTTCAGAGAATCTGGTGACATAATTTAACACCACCAATTCCCAAATAGAATATAAGCTCCAGCAGTGCAGGGGATGGGTTGCTGCTCAACAGCTATGCCCCTAATGCTTGAAGCAGTACCCACGTTGATAAACATCTGTTGGGTGAGGAAATGGAGGCCATGGAGTTATGTAAAGCTGGAATCAAGTCTGGCTCCACCTTCACCAGCTTTGAACTGTGGGCTTATTAATTTCTAGGAGCCTCAGTTTCCTCATGTCACGTATATAATACCTGCTTGGGAAAAATATCAATAACCTCAGATATGCAGATGACACCACCCTTATGGCAGAAAGTGAGGAGGAGCTAAAAAGCCTCTTGTTGAAAGTGAGAGAGGAGAGTGAAAAAGTTGGCTTAAAGCTCAACGTTCNTCAGAATGGACTGGTTGGATCTCCTTGCAGTCCAAGGGACTCTCAAGAGTCTTCTCCAACACCACAGTTCAAAAGCATCAATTCTTCAGTGCTCAGCCTTCTTCACAGTCCAACTCTCACATCCATACATGACTACTGGAAAAACCATAGCCTTGACTAGACGGACCTTAGTCAACCCATCTCCCCAAATTCCCTGAAATTAGTCTAAACAAAAGAAAAGAAAGATACAATCAAAGTTAACCTGTGATTCATATGCCCTAAGCCTAGGTAGTTAACAGTGGACATTTATCAATAGGCCTGTGGTCATACCCCAGTAAGCATAATAGAATTTATGATTCTATTTGGTTACACAGATAATTAGGGTATTCTTTTAGACGACAGAGAGTCTAGGTACGAGCCCTGGGGTTCTTCCTTCCAGGGGGCCTGGTTTTCCAGTTGGTATGTCGTTTCCATAGATACTAAGCATATAGCTCAAAGTCCACAATGCAGCCCAAGATGGAATCCTGCTTTCAAGATGGAGCTTGTTCTGTCTGTTTCTTCCTTCAATAATAATTTCTTCACTGTGTGATGTCAAAAATTTAACTCTTCTTGTAATGAACTACTTGCTCAAGTTTTAAAGAAAAATCAGTGTACATCAGATTGGAGGAACTTTGGCACTAATGCATAACCTTTACTTATTAGATCCTCCCAAGAGAATTCTAACGTGAATAGAAGGGGAAATTAACAAATACGTTGGATGGAAAACAACTTGTTAATGTAGGGACTCCCACTGCAATTTAGACCCAATATTTTGTCTAAAAGAAATGAATGTCATGATACTTTGTACTTGAGGGAAAGCCAAAGGATTCCTCTGTAGTTATGACGTTTATTCCTGGGGGAAATGACAATTCATTGCATCAAAGACTGCAACAAAAACTTCCCCAGCTGTCCTGAAACTTGATAACATATGAGTAAGTCTACTGATATAGTTCTTTCCCCCCTCAAAAAAAAAAATTCAGCATTATTTCCATTAAGGAAAAGCACGTGTCTAAATTTTTCAGTTCTGTGAGTTTCCACAAGTGTGTGNCTCCAGGGGATCTTCCCGACCCAAGGATCAAATCCACGTCTCCTGCTTGGCAGGCAGATTCTTTACCGCTGAGTCATGAGGGAAGACCCCTCCTTATTCTAGATTGTCCTATAACTCAAGGCAGAACTACAGAAGGCTGACCTTCTAAGGCTCCCAACTCTTGTCCTGAGGAATGTTAAGTATCTCATACTCAAAGAATAAACTTGATTGATTTAGATGACCAAATGAAAATTATAGAACCAATCATGTGCTGGTAAAAAAACAAAATGCCAACACATGTCTGGGTCAAACAAAAGTAGCACAAGCTTGATTCACCAAGCCTTCTCATTGACTATTTGTAAACAAGGCTTATTTTCTAGAAACTACCAAGTAACATCCCTCTGTCTGGTATGACCATACTGTGTTTTAGTTATGGTTTAGTCACTAAGTC
The DNA here is from genome assembly GCA_006408695.1 of Aepyceros melampus. NCBI lineage: Eukaryota > Metazoa > Chordata > Mammalia > Artiodactyla > Bovidae > Aepyceros > Aepyceros melampus. Next base: position 57,530 of record SJXQ01011176.1, on the reverse strand, counting down.
GTGTTCGACTCTTGTGACCCCATGGACTGTAGCCCAACAGGCATCTCTGTCCACAGGATTTTCCAGGCAAGAATATTGGAATGGGTTGCCATTTCATCCTCCAGGGTATCTTCCTGACTCAGGGATTGATCCCAGTTCTCCTTCACTGCAGACAGTTTCTTTACCAACTGAGCCNATAATAGAATTTATGATTCTATTTGGTTACACAGATAATTAGGGTATTCTTTTAGACGACAGAGAGTCTAGGTACGAGCCCTGGGGTTCTTCCTTCCAGGGGGCCTGGTTTTCCAGTTGGTATGTCGTTTCCATAGATACTAAGCATATAGCTCAAAGTCCACAATGCAGCCCAAGATGGAATCCTGCTTTCAAGATGGAGCTTGTTCTGTCTGTTTCTTCCTTCAATAATAATTTCTTCACTGTGTGATGTCAAAAATTTAACTCTTCTTGTAATGAACTACTTGCTCAAGTTTTAAAGAAAAATCAGTGTACATCAGATTGGAGGAACTTTGGCACTAATGCATAACCTTTACTTATTAGATCCTCCCAAGAGAATTCTAACGTGAATAGAAGGGGAAATTAACAAATACGTTGGATGGAAAACAACTTGTTAATGTAGGGACTCCCACTGCAATTTAGACCCAATATTTTGTCTAAAAGAAATGAATGTCATGATACTTTGTACTTGAGGGAAAGCCAAAGGATTCCTCTGTAGTTATGACGTTTATTCCTGGGGGAAATGACAATTCATTGCATCAAAGACTGCAACAAAAACTTCCCCAGCTGTCCTGAAACTTGATAACATATGAGTAAGTCTACTGATATAGTTCTTTCCCCCCTCAAAAAAAAAAAATTCAGCATTATTTCCATTAAGGAAAAGCACGTGTCTAAATTTTGTAGTTCTATGAGTTTTCACAAGTGTGTGTGTGTGTGTGTGTGTGTGTGTGTGTGTATAATCCACATCCTAATCAAGATAGAACATTTTTATCACCTGAAAATAGCCTTTTTGCCCCTTTTTAGTCATTCAGCAGCCCCCTCAAAGTAACCACTGCTGTGATTGCCATCATCATTAATGTAGTCTGTTCTAGAAAGTATGTACTGCCATGCCTATTACTATGCCCCTGAGGTCCACTATTGTATATTGTCAGTAAGTCCTTCCTTTTCTCTTTGAGTCATATGCACTGTATGTATATACTACAATTCCTTTACCTATTCATCGAGTTGAACATTTGAGTTGTTTCTGATTTTTGGCTATTGTGAATAAAATGATGAACAGTTTTGCACATCTTTTGTTTCTTTGCGGGTTAAGTACTGAGGAATATAATTGCTGGATAATCAGGTTGGCATTTAATCTTACAAGGAATGGCCAGGCCTTTCTTAAAAGTGGTTGTACCGTTTTATACTCCCACCAGCAATATAGGAGATGTTCAGTTGCTCCGCATCCTCCCTAACATTTGATGTTGTCGTTTCACTTTTAGTTGGTGTAATGTGGTGGCTACAATTTCCCCTACTGAAGTTGTGTGTATGCCGCCACTTTCTCCAGTCACAACTTTTGCTTTAGTTTCACACGAGAAATGTTGAACTGCCTGTATTCCCCTTCCCCTCATCCCAGGCTCTTCTAGTAGGGCATGTTCCTGATGGAGGATGAGCTGTTGTGCTGAATGATGGCCAGTCTCCAGTGGCCGGGTACTTCCAGACTGTGCTTTCCTTGTACTGAATGGCCTCAGCATTTGCAGATCAGAGCCTGCATCCTGTTTCTTTGTGGATCTCCCATCCCCTCCTTGGACTTCTCTGGTGGCTCAAAGGTAAAGAATCTTCTGCCTGAAATGCAGGAGAATGCCTGCCAATGCAGAAGACTCAGGTTCCATCCCTGAGTTGGGAAGATTCCCTGGAGGAGGAAATGGCAACCCACTCCAGTATTCTTGCCTGGAGAGTCGATGGATAGAGGAGCCTGGTGAGCTGTTGTCCATGGGCTTACAGGAGTCTGATACGACTTAGAGACTAAACCACCACTACCACCACCACCCCCTGCTTATGCTCACATTCTCAAAATACAGCCTTCTGAGATCTAACTCTCTCTACCTTTATCTGGCACAGAGAAAAGAGCAATAGAACAGATTCGTTGCAGAGTGTGGTCTTTGAACTGACCCCCGGGCATGCATCCTAACTCTGCCACTTACCAGTTGTTTACTTTGGATTTAACATCAAGCCTTGTTTTCATCATCTGCAAAGTGGAACATCTGATAACAATAACTACCTGGAGTGTTAATATAAGAATAAAATAATAATAAGTGTTATTGTGAGAATAAAGTATGCAAAGTGCTTAGCCACACATAGCACAGAGCTCAACTCTGCAGTCTATTATTAATATGATAGTGGCTAGAATACTGCTTCTTGTCACTTCCAGTGTCTGCTAACTTGGCTGTTTACCACTCTCTGCCCTTGCTTACTATCTGCTTTTATCTTTGTTCTTGTTATTCTATGTTCTTTTTCTTATACTTGTAGCCACATCAAGTCAATGTGTGATTCAGACTTTGGGCTTCTCTTTTTCTCTTATGAAACCAGTTTATAAAAGTGTGGTGTTGTTTAGTCGCTCAGTCTTGTCCGACTCTTTTGTGACCCCATGGACTGTAGCTTGCCAGGTTCCTCTGTCCATGGAATTTTTCAGGTAAGAACACTGGAATGGGTTGCCATTTCCTTCTCAAGGGGATCTTCCAGGCCAGGGATCGAACCCACATCTCTTGCATTGCAGTTGGATTCTTTACCATGTAAATGATTAGTGTGACCTCCTATCAAATGGGCTTCCCTGGTGGCTTAGTGTTAAAAGAATCTGCCTGCAAAACAGGAGAGGCAGGAGATTCAGATTTGATCCCTGGGTCGAGAAGATCCCCTAGAGGAAATGGTAACCTGCTTACAGTATTCTTGTCAGGAAAAGCTCAGACTACAGTCTGTGAGGTCAAAAGAGGAGGACACGATTGAGTGACTGAGCACTTACTCCGGTCAGATGGAAAAGACTGAGCAGATGCTCCTGAGGGGCCTTCTATACATTGTTAAATTATCCAGTAACCCTCAGTTGATTTTGAAGGGTGAAGAATCTGATTTCTCAGCTTGCTGATTTAGTGTCTGGAAGACCCTTGGGGAGACAGTACAGGATATGTCTCAGTTTTCCCACTGAGGAGTGAGGAAGTCAGGATATTTATCCACCACCATCTGCATGGTTGAGGGTGGCTCTAGATTTAAGATGCTACCTGCCTGGCCTGTCTCGCTTACCTTGCACACCAGCTGAGCCACCTTTTCTGGATCCACACGCAGGCCAAGAGGAGAACAGTACTGGTGTGAGGAAAGTCTGCTGGTGATTCCAGGGATTTGCACCTGCTTTAGTATGTCTTTTTAAAGAATCATTTTTATTATCATTTTTGTTTTTATTTCTTTTTTGTACACACTGCTGTATTTATCTATTTATTTATACTTATTTTTTGACATGTACACACTGCTATCCCACTCCAGTATTCTTGCCTGGAGAATCCCATGGACAGAGGAGCCTGGCGGGCTACAGTCTGCAGGGTCGCAAGAGTCAGACATGATGGAGCAACTAAAACCATCACCACCACCACCACCGACTGCTGTATATACTTACCTGTGTTTGGCTGTGCAGCCTCTTCATTGCGACCCATGGGCTTTCTCCAGCTGCAGAGAGCAGGGACTGCTCTCTTGTTGCAGAGCACAGACTCTAGGCACATGGTAGCTGCAGCATGTGGGCACAGCAGCTGCCACTTGCTGGCTGTAGGGTACGTGGGCCTCCATGGTTGTGCACAGGGGCTCACTAGTCATGGCTCGTGGGCCCTAGAGTGTGCAGGCTTCAGTTGTTGTGGCACACAGGCTTAGTTGCTCTGTGGCGTGTGGAATCTTCTCAGACCAAGGATTGTTGAACTTGTGTTCCAGGCATTGGCAGATGGATTCTTATCCACTGCCCCACCAAGGAGCCCAGCTTCATTATGTCTCAAACACTAATGTACATTAATCACATTCCCCAAGTACAGAGGCTAATGTGTGAAAAATAATAAAGCTGATTTATGAATACTTGATGAGAAACATAACCACCAGAAATTCCAGCCTCTGTGTGATTTGACATGGCAGTCTCTCTTTTTGGTCATGTCCTGGGGGAAGCTCAGGTTATCTTCACAGAGATTGTGGCTTTCAGAGGGGATGACTTGAGCTTCTTCACTAGTATCATTGAGCTTTGTAGACCAATGGCATCCATCCCAAAGATGGTATATACCCTCCATGGAGATGGGTGGAGACTCCTGCAAAACACTCCTTGGGTTTGACTGTGTGTTTCCTTTTACAGACATCTTGGCAACCATTCTCCTTTTCCTAATATACAATGTAATTCCTTAGCCATAAGCATTATATTTATAGTCATAATCCAATTACACTTTTTCCAGGTCACCTTAATTTAGATTTGAAGGTCACCAGTAATCTCTTAGTCACAGCTCCAGATGGCTGCTCTGATCCATTACTTTTGGATTCTTCCTCATTTTCTTACTAGAGGTTAAGTTTGACCTCAGTTATAGAAGATTATTTACAGTTAACTCCACAGAGCTTAGTGAAGTTTTCCTGATAAAATTTGGAGAGTTTTATAAGGAACCAATTGAATACTACTTTATTTAAAACAATTATTGCTCATTCTTGACATTCTGCTATAATGGAAAGAATGCCAGGATGCATTAGGTTAACAGCATGAAAGTGACACTATTCAACCACTTTTGACCTATAATATATCCATTTTATAAGGTTTGACTGACATGAAGACAGTAATCGTCCCCTTTTAAAAAGTAAGTCAAGATGTCAACATTGTAGCTGTAGAGCTTTTAGTAAATTCTTCCACCTCTTTGAGTCTAGCTACTTATCTGTAAAATGGGTTTGGCTAGAAATCCAACAATGAGTCTTTGGCTTTATGAATCTTAAAGGGTGCAGGAAGGCTCCAGGATGTGGGTCACTGCGTGGCTGCCACCAGAAACTTGTTTCAAGGATGTTTTTCCTTCTTTCTGATACCTCATTTTCTTATATCTACAATCTCATAAAGGAAGGGTTGTTCCCAGGTCTACATTTATACATACAGACTATCCTCCATTCTCAGGTAATTCTTTTTAATTTCTTCCTTACTAGACAGTTTTGTCTTTCCCTTAAGACAGCTCTCGTCTGAATTGTCTGTTCCCATGGCAGCCTTAAACAATATGGGGACTATCTCTGCTGTTTCTCTTTCCTTGACATCTTGCTCCTCCATTTACCCTCCTGTTGGAGCCCTGTGTGACAGTGAGGATAGCTTCTCAAGGGCCCTTGTGCCCTCAGCTTCAACAATTCATCAGCCCCACTATGATCTGAAATCCATCACCCTCTTCACCAGGCCTTGTCCCCTTCCTGTCTCACTGCCCCATGCCAGCGCAGATTCTAGTTGCCATAATTATAATTTCTCTCTTGCCTATACTTTGCACATTTCTCCTTTCTCCTTTCTTTTTATTCACTTGGCAAAAATCTAATCTGATTACATTCACCCCTTTCTCACTTATTGCCTACACTTGTCCAGTTAAACACAGCTGGAGAAAACTCATCATGGTGGCTGATTGCCCTTGACTTTATAAACCAGGAAGCACTCATGAGTCCTTTGAGCTGCTGAGGAGTTGGATGGTTTTCCTAAATCCTCTTGCTCTCCTGTTTTCTTAACAACCATTTCAGATCTTCTCCTCCTTTCTTCCTCATTCCCACTTGGAGTTGATATTCTTGCTTCTTGTTTTATGAAGTAAAGAGAAGCCATCAGAACAGAACATCCCCATGCCTTTTGCATCACATTACTGACCTTTCATCTATCCACATGGTCTCTGCCTCATTCCTTTTGCTCAGAAGGAAACTGTGAACCCCCCACCTTCTGAAATGGAGCATCATCCTTTCTTGCTTGTTCTGACAAGTCTTCTCTCTGCTCTGAATTTGCTTTTCTGTATCATATCCATGTGCTCTTAATTTTTTTTATTCAGCCTGGCAGGGATGTCACACAAACTGTGCCTTGTATTTTGATGGTATGTTTTTTCCATGAGCAGACTTTGTGGAAATATGCACTCTCCCTATAAGGAGAGGAAAGCTTCATCTCCACACACTTAGGAGTCTCTCCTGCTTCAGTGCCCATTCGTCTCTGCCGTGGGTCAGTCATGCCCTGGGTGCCTAAATTTTCATTTATCTAAGAAATGTTAATTGTGCTAAATTCGCGCTGCTGTGCTTCTGACTAGTCAGAATTTCAGGCCTAATGAGTTGTAGGCCTGTTTTCTTGCTGTGTTGTAAGGGAAGCTTGTCGTTGGGTTATTTCTGAAAACATTGATAAATTACAGAGGGATTTCTGGAAAGGTGTTAGCAGTTTGGGGAGGTGTCATTTATCATATTTTTTAAATCTTCTTATGAAAAGAGGACAGTGAGGTAGCAAGACTGAAAACGCACGGACTATGTTTAGAATACAAGGTGACAGGTGTGAAGCCCTGTGCAAGTAGGACAGGAAGACCTTCCAGTACAACCAGCCCGCTGGGCACCCACATCTGGCAGGAAAGGGAAGCCATGGCATGACTGTTGCACGTGGAGGAGAACAGGGAACCCCCAAATGAGTCAATAGGTACTCAGGGGAAAGCTGACCAACACTAAGTTTCCTACATGAAAAGTTTCCTTATGAACCTTCGAGCTGTGAACTTTGTGTTCGCGTGTCCAATTACATAAGTTAGTTCGCATGTCTGGCATACACTGTCACGTGTGCACGTCCTCTACAGGTGGCTGTGCTTTTGTGTACTTTACTGTACAGTGCTGCATAGAGTCCCGTAGCACAGGATCTCTATTTCAATCCTAGGATGTCCAGAAGCAAGTGGAAAGGCAGGGTGACGCAGCTGGTACTGTAAGATTAGAAATGTTTTCCTTATTTTTTTATATAGTATTTGTATGGGTTGTAAACCTATCACAGTATAGTCCTGTGTAGCCGATTGTGTTAGCTGGGTACCCCGGGTAACTTTGTTGTCTTATGAGCAGATTGTACCTAATGAATGTACTCTTGGTTGGAACTCATTTGTACATAGGGGGACTTAATGAATTACCTGGTGATGTGCGTTCCTTCTTTATTCATTTATTTTTTAAAAATATATTGGGCTTCCCTTGTGGTCCAGCGGTTGGGAGTTCGCCTTGCAATGCAGGGGCCCCAGGATCAATCCCTGGTCCAGGAGGATGCCAGCATGCTACAGAACGATTGAGCCTGTGTGCCACAGCCACTGAGCCTGAGCTCTAAGCCCACACGCCCTGGTTACCGAGCCAGCGTGACCTAGAGCCCATGTTTCTCAACAAGAGAAGGTACTGCAATGAGAAGAAACCTGTGCACCACAATGGAGAGTAGACCCCGCTCGGCAAAACTAGAAAGACCCCTTGTGCAGTAATGAAGACCCAGCACAGCCAGAGATAACTAAATATATAGTAAAAATCCCAAACATGTATTGATTGTCCACACTCTGCCAGGTTCAATTTTAGGCACTAGAGAGGCCACACTGAGCAAGGTGAGAAAGGCCTCTCTGCTCCTCCACTCTTTAATGTAGAGCTCATGTCCTAGAAGAGAAACATCAGTTCCATTCCGTTCAGTCGCTCAGTCGTGTCCGACTCTTTGCGACTCCATGAATCACAGCACGCAAGGTCTCCCTGTCCATCACCAACTCCTGGAGTTCACTCAGATTCACGTCCATTGAGTCCGTGATGCCATCCAGCCATCTCATCCTTGGTCGTCCCCTTCTCCTCCTGCCCCCAATCCCTCCCAGCATCAGGGTCTTTTCCAGTGAGTCAACTCTTCGCATGAGGTGGCCAAAGTACTGGAGCTTCAGTTTTAGCATCATTCCTTCCAAAGAAATCCCAGGGTTGATCTCCTTCAGAATGAACTGGTTGGATCTCCTTGCAGTCCAAGGGACTCTCAAGAGTCTCCTCCAACACCACAGTTCAANGATGCCATCCAGCCATCTCATCCTCGGTCGTCCCCTTCTCCTCCTGCCCCCAATCCCTCCCAGCATCAGGGTCTTTTCCAGTGAGTCAACTCTTCGCATGAGGTGGCCAAAGTACTGGAGCTTCAGTTTTAGCATCATTCCTTCCAAAGAAATCCCAGGGTTGATCTCCTTCAGAATGAACTGGTTGGATCTCCTTGCAGTCCAAGGGACTCTCAAGAGTCTCCTCCAACACCACAGTTCAAAAGCATCAATTCTTCGGCACTCAGCCTTCTTCACAGTCCAACTCTCACATCCATACATGACCACAGGAAAAACCATGGCCTTGACTAGACGGACCTTAGTCGGCAAAGTAATGTCTCTGCTTTTGAATATACTATCTAGGTTGGTCATAACTTTTCTTCCAAGGAGTAAGCACCTTTTAATTTCATGGCTGCAGTCACCATCTGCAGTGATTTTGGAGCCCAAAAAAATAAAGTCTGACACTATTTCTACTGTTTCCCCATCTATTTCCCACGAAGTGATGGGACCAGTTGCCATGATCTTCGTTTTCTGAATGTTGAGCTTTAAGCCAACTTTTTCACTCTCCTTAAGTGAAAGTGAAAGAAGAGAAACATAGAGACAAATAAAATAATTCCAGAAATATAGGTGTGCTCATGACAATGAAGAAGGGTAATAGGAAGGAAATAGGTGACAGGAGTGAGAAAATGTTATTACAGAATGATTCAAAATCATATTCATATATACATAATAAAGGTGCATAGATATTCTGTTGTTATTGAAGAGGTGACATTTTAGCAGGAAGGTGAGTCCTTGGGGGACCTAATTTGATACATAGAATGACCAGGATAACCTTTGCTATGGTCTGAATGTCTGTATCCCCCCAGACTTCACATGTTGAAACCCTAAGCTCCTAAGATGATGCTATTAGGACGTGGGGCCTTTGGGAAGTGGTGGGGCCTTTAATCTTGCAGGTGGAACCCTCCTGAACAGAATTAATGGTTTTATAAGAGAGCCTCAAGAGAGATCCCTAACCTCTTCTCCACTGGGAGACACTGGCTTCTGAACTGGAAGAGGGTTCTCACAGCAACGTCACCCAGAATGGCACCTTGATCTGGGGATTCCCTACCTCCAGAACAAATCTCTGTTGTTGGTAAGCCACCCAATATGTGGTATACTGTTATAAAAGTTCCAAGAGACTAAAATAACCATGTCAATTATCTGATGCAGTATTGAAAACTACTGCATAGGTTAATCATTCTGCTTTACAATGCTGACATGCAAATTTTTCCTTTATTTAATACCAAAGGCTCTCTCCATTCAAAATCATAATAATTTTAAAAGAGAAAGAAATTTGTATTTGGCTAGGCCAGGTCTTAGCTGTGGCATGCGGCATCTTTGATCTTTCTTTGCTGCAGGATGTGAACTCCTAGTTGTGGCATAAGAGGTATAGTTTCCTGACCAAGGATCAAACCCAGGCCCCCTACACTGGAAGCATGGAGTCTCAGCAACTGGACTACCAGGGAAGTCCTGAGAATAATAATTTTGATGACATGACTACTCTAGGCCAAAGAAAAATATAATTTTTAAAATGCATCATTTTTGACTGTGCTGGGTCTCTGTGGCTGTGTGTGGACTCCCTAGTTGTGGAGAGCAGGGACTACTGTTTGTTGCTATGTGCAGGCTTTGCACTGTGGAGGCTTCTCTTACTGCAGAGTATGGGTTCTAGGCTCTCAGGCTTCAGTGGTTGCAGCACATGCGCTCTGCAGTTATGGCTCCCAGGCTCTAGAGCAGAGGCTCAGTAATCGTGTGGTACACAGGCTTAGTTGCTCCATGGCATATGGGATCCTCCCAGACCAGAGATCAAACCTGTGTCCTCTGCACTGGTAGGTGGATTCTTAACCACTGAGCCACCAAGGAAGTCCCCAAAATGATATTTATTATTTCCGAAGCCAAAGATCCAGAGGGATGTCCAAGACTGGTGCCATGGTTCAGCCTTGTCCTCAGGAATCCAGCTCTGCTCCCCTCAGTGTGTTGGTTGAGAGGGTTCTCATGGGTCTAGGCATCCACGTCTTACACAGACATGTCAGTGTGGGAAGGAGAAGCAAAGTCAACCTCTTCTCTTTTTTTTCATCTTTATTATCTTTTCATCTTTCTTTATTAAAAAAAAAAGCATTTTATAGAAGTATACTATACCTACAGAAGGGTTTCCCTGGTAGCTCAGCTGGTAAAAAATCTGCCTGCAATGCAGGAGACCCCAGTTTGATTCCTGGGTTGGGCAGATTCCCTGGAGAAGGGATAAGCTACCCACCCCAGTATTCTTGGGCTTCCCTGGTGACTCAGATGGTAAAGAATCCGCCTGCAACGTGGGAGACCTGGGTTCAATCCCTAGGTTGGGAAGATCCCCTGGAGGAAGGCATGGTAACCTACTCCAGTATTCTTGCCTGGAGAATCCCCATGGACAGAGGAACCCAATGGACTACAAAGTCCATGGGGTCACAAAGATTCAAACAAACTGAGTGACTAAGCACATACATACAGAAAAGTGTACAAATTTTAAGATGCATTCACTTGGTATATTCTCACAGACTGATGGATTTGAGATCATCACCCAGATCAAGAAATAGAATATAATTAGGCTCAAGAAGTCTCTCATAGGTTCATTTTCCATAACTAGCCTCTCCAAGTGTAACTAGTTGTATAATTTTTTATGTCCAACACCATAGATTAATTTTGCCTGTTTTGAACTTTCATCTAAATGGAATCTCATCTAATATGTCCTGTTGGCTTCTTTTATTCATTGTGTTTGAGACAATCTCAGCCATTTTTTGTGCTGCTGCTGCTAAGTCACTTCAGTCGTGTCCGACTCTGCACGACCCCATAGACGGCAGCCCACCAGGCTCCCCCGTCCCTGGGATTCTTCAGGCAAGAACACTGGAGTGGGTTGCCATTGCCTTCTCCGATGCATGAAAGTGAAAAGTGAAAGTGAAGTCGCTCAGTTGTGTCCGTCTCTTAGCGACCCCATGGACTGCAGCCCACCAGGCTCCTCTGTCCATGGGATTTTCCAGGCAAGAGTACTGGAGTGGGGTGCCATTGCCTTCTCCGATTTTTTGTGTGTAGTTGCAAATTATTATCATTGCTTTATAGTATTTCATTGTCCATTTTACTACTGATGAGCATTTGAATAGTAACTAGTTTTGGGTTACAGTGAAGATGTCATGATAAACATTCTAGTACATAGCTATCTTTTAGTGATCATGTGTGCTTTTTTGATATATATACATATATATATATATATATATATATATATGCAGCTTTATTTTTAATGGGGAGAGAAGTCTTTCATGATGTTCTGTATCCAGTTTCCCTGCAACACTTATTGGTGAATATTGGGTCATATGCCCATCTCCTATTTGTAGCAGAACCTGGAAAGGAAAATAGTCAGCAATGTGCTGTTTAAATGTTCAACAAGCAGCTCTCTGCAGGAGGATGAGGGAAGTGGCACCAATGTGTAGCGTTTTCCAGTTTCTTTGGTGTAAATACTCCCTCCGTGGGCAATGTCAAGGTACCAGTGTTACATCCACAGCTTGCAAAGCAGTTCTCCTAAAACAGCTCCCAGATACCGTGAGATTTCATCGTCAGTCTTTATACTGAAGTTTGGCTGTCAGAGAAATGGAGGCAGGGAAAGGGCAGAGAAGGTTGTTCTGTAGATGACTAGTGTTTTTGCATCAGTTGCACTACCACCATGGCTAAATTAATAAATCACCATTCTAATCCAAAGGTGGTTCTTGTTAAATTCTAATTATTGATAAAAATTGGCTTTTAGAGTCAATAGACTATGCTTGATTATGCTGTGGTAATAAACAAACCCAAATTACAGCAGCTCAACACATAGGGGTTTATTTCCCACTCATGCCAAATCCACTGTAGGTCAAGTAACTCTTCAGTGCAACTGTTTCCAATGTAGTGATTTAGCAGCCTGGGCTACTTCTGTGTTCTGACTCCTCATTTCAACAGTCAGTCTCCATGGTCACTGCTGAAGCAGAGAGAGAGAGAGGCATGGCTTTGTAGGAACTTCAGTCCGGAAGTGACTTATCACTTCCACTAATGGGTCATTGGTCAGAGCTAATTACTTGGTCCCTCCCCACTGCAAGGGCAACTGGTGAATGTGGGGAAGCATGTGGATGCTTGATATATGTAAATGTCACAGCCACAGAGACCACTCAAGACATTTGTCATTTTTAAAGGACTTATTTGAAATCATCTTTGTGCATTTTCATCCTTTCATATATCTGAATTATCTTAGAAAAAAACTGATGGCTGTACTCAAAGAATTATCCAGCAGTATTGTATTTCCTCAGAAACTAAAGAGGAAACTATTAAACTATAACAGGGTCAATCCCAATGAAGGCTATTTTCTCTATATGAGTTAATGGGTTTTTGTGTTGGACTCTATCTCCAGTATATATAATGCTTATTTTGCAAACACCATAATGATAATTGATTTAGGCAAGAGTCAGCAGTGGATGCTAGCCACCAGGTTAAAAGTTGTTGAGCAGGGGATTATTCACATAGTCTTCAAAGTGTCACAAAGGGGAGAAGATACATAAAAATGGAGAGATTTGGCAGAAGCTGCCTTTTCCAACTGATCAAATTTATTATTGCCAATAATGAGACAGACTGAAACCACAGTGCCCCTGAAGATGCATTAGGAAAGGATATCTAGGCAGTATTTCCCAGGTGGTGCAGTGGGAAAGAATCCACCTGCCAATGTAAGAGACACGAGATGCAGGTTCAATCCCTGGGTCAGGAAGATCCCCTGGAGCTGGAAATGGCAACCCACTCCAGTATTCTTGCCTGGAGAATGCCCTGGACAGAGGAGCCTCATGGGCTACAGTCCATGGGGTCTCAAAGAGTCAGAAGTGACTGAGCACCACCACCACCAATCATGAGGAAAACAATTGGAAAAACTAAACTGAAGACTGTCCTTGAAAAATCTTGACTGCAGAGCACATTTTTAAATTTAATTTTTATTTTATATTGGGTTATAGTTGATTTACAATGTTGCATTTAGATATACAGCAAAGTGATTCAGTTATACATATATTTATATCTATTCTTTTTCGGATTCTTTCCCCATATATGTTATAAGTTCATTGTATCATCTTCTTAGATTCCACATATAAGTGATCAGCTCAGTCACTCAGTCATGTCCAACTCTTTGAGACCCCATGGACTGCAGCACACCACGCTTCCCTGTATATCACCAGCTCCTGGAGCTTACTCAAACTCATGTCCATTGAGTTGATGATGCCATCCGACCACTTTATCCTCCTTTGTCATCTTTTCCCCCTGCCTTCGATCTTGCGCACCATCAGGGTCTTTTCCAGTGAGTCATTTCTTTGCATCAGGTGGCCAAAATATTGCAGCTTCACCTTAGCATCAGTTTTTCCAATGAATATTCAAGGACTGATTTCCTTTATGATTGGCTGGTTTGATCTCTTTGCAGTCTAAGGGACTTTCAAGAGTCTTCTCCAACACCACATTTCAAAAGCATCAGTTCTTCAGCACTCAGCTTTCTTTATGGTCCAACTCTCACATCCATACCTGACTACCAGAAAAACCATGCTTTGACTAGATGGACTTTTGTTGGCAAAGTAATGTCTCTGCTTATTAATATGCTGTCTATGTTTGTCATAGCTTTTTCTCCCAAGGAGCAAGAGTCTTTTAATTTCATGGCTGCAGTCACCATCTGCAGTGATTTTGGAGCCCAAGAAAATACATAAAGATGATAAGTGATATCATATGATATTTGTCTTTCTCTGACTTCCTTCACTTAGCATGAAAATCCCTAAGTCGATTTGTGTTACTGCAAAGGGCACTGTTGCATTATTTTTTATGGCTGAGCAGTATTCCATTGTATATATGTACCACACCTTTTTTTTATCCATTCCTCTGTTGATGGACATTTAGGTTGCTTCCATCTCTTGGCTATTGTCACTAGTGCTTCAGTGAACATTGGGGTGCATGTATCTTTTTAAATTATGACCTTTTCTAGGTATATGCCCAACAGTGTGATTGCTAGATTATATGGTAGTTCTGTTTTTAGTTTTTTTAGGAAGCTCCATACGATTTTCCATAGAGTCTGCACCAATCTACATTCCTAGCAACAGTGTAGGAAGGTTTCCTTATCTCTACACCTCCAGCACTTATTGTTTGTAAACTTTTGATGATGGCCATTCTGACTGGTATAAGATGATACCTCTTAGTACATTTAATTTGCATTTTTCTAATAATCAGCAATGTTGAGCTTCTTTTTGTAATGCTTCTTATCCATCTGTTTATCTTCTTTGGGAAAATGTCTATATTACTCTTAAAATATCAATGTCAAGAAAGACAATGTGTTGCCCCAGATTAAAGACATCTCAACTCCTGATGACTAAATGTAGTCTGTGGTACTGGATTGGATCCTGGGAAAATGAAGCTGTAAAGGATATTATTGGGAGAATTTGGAGACTTTGACAATAGACTCTATATTAGATAATATCGTATTAATGTTGTTTCTTAAATGCAGTCAGTATATTATGCTCATGTGGGAGACTGACTTTGGCTTTATGAAAAATCTGCTGAATACTTGTGAGTGAAGTGTATATCTACAAGTAACTTTCAAATGTTTCCCAAAATGTATATGCATATGTTTATATGGATACATGCACATAAGTGCGTGTTTAAATGTGTATGTGCATGCAAGCATGTGTGTGTATAACTATGTGTGCACAGAGAATGCACACAGAAAGAGGCAGAGATGGGAATTCCTTCATGGATCAGTGGTTAGGATTCTGTGCTTCCACTGCCAAGGGTAGGAGTTCAATCCCTGGGCATGGAACTAAGATCCACATGCAGTGCTATGTGGCCAGGTAAAAAAGAAAGAAAAGAAGACAGAAAGAGTCAGAGAAAGCAAATGTGGCAAAGCATTAAGCTTCAAAGGCATGTGAAGGTTTTATGGACATGAATCTTCTACTCTGGCAACCTTTCTCTGGTTTTGAAATGTTTCAGAATTTAAAAGTTGGGATAATACCATTCATCCCATTTCTCTGTAGTTTCACAACTCCATTTATTCGGTAAAATTTTGGCAAAATGTCAGTCTTTTGGGGGTCAACTTCGCTGCACTGTTTAGTCTATATTTGTCTAGTAATCAGGCAGGAATTGAGGTTCAGGAAGGGTTCTTAATAATCACCACCCTGGCCTGGGGAGATACCTGGAACAAGGGAAAGAGCTGCACTGAAGTGGAGAAGACCTTGTGTGTGTTTGGATTAATATGGCATCATGCCTGGCAGATGATGCTGTTTTTCCTGTGATAAGCAGTGGCATCAGGAAGAGTAAAGCTAACTTCCCTCTTTATCATTTCTGTTAGTTTAGAACAGCCTGTGCTATTACCCAAAATTGGGGGGGAGGTCTGTGTCTAACTCTTCAGTGACACGAGTGATTCTTCATTTGCTTCATATGCTTACAGCAGTAAGGAAAACTACTGAGCATAATCTGCAGTGCTAAATGAATGACTCTTTAGAACAGGCCCTGTGATTTTGTGAGAAGAGTATCAGTGCCAGCTCAGTTGATACAGATGATGAACTTCAGAAAGAAGCTGAACTTAGATAAATATGCATTTTCTCTAACCATCAGAAACTTGAATTCTGGAACACTTTCTGGCCATTCCATCAGAATAGTTTGATGGATTTTAGAAGCAGTATTGACACTTTGCATGCCTTTTATAAGTCTTAATTTGAATGGGAGAACAGCAGATCTGTGTGGGATAGTTTTGCTCAGGATCGAAAACAAGGGCCATTTTTTTGGTTGTTCCCAGAATGGTTTGTTGATCAAACTAATCGTTCAACCCTCAATACTGGAACTTCTGGTGTATAGCGTGGATAAATAAATGATAATTTCATTGCATTGTCATTGCCCTAAAAGTCTAGAATAAGCTTTTCCAAAAGAGCTTCCACTTTTTCTCTCTTTTCTTTTTTTCTGGAAAAAGCATTCTACTTTTTGAATTACAAAAAAAAAAAAAAAAAACACAAACATTATTTCTGGCAAATACGTCTCATATGCGTGGAACACTCTGGCTGTCACAGATAGTCCATAAAACCACAAGGAAAGGGCAACTACACTGGCTTAATTATAGATATTTAAATACCCTTCAGTATAAGTCCTGGGGGCAAAATGAGGACAAAGGGACATTTTCCAGTAAGGTAGCAACTTATCATTATATAAAGCTGTATACTTACCTAAAAGTTTTTACTTGAGTAAATGGTTCATCATTCCTAAAAGAAATCAACCCTGAATATTCACCAGAAGGACTGATGCTGAAGCTGAAGCTCAATACTTTGGTCACCTGATGTGAAGAACTGATTCATTGGAAAAGACACTGATGCTGGGAAAGATTGAAGGCAAATGAAGGCAAAAAGGGGTAGCAGAAGTTGAGATCATTAGATAGCATCACCAACTCAGTGGACATGAATTTGAGCAAACTCTAGGAGATAGTGTAGGACAGAGAAGCCTGGAGTGCTGCAGTCCACAGGGTTGCAAAGAGTTGGACACAACTTAGCTACTCAACAGCAACAAGATGGTTCGTAGGCAGATGCTGAACAGAGAATGAAATAGTTATTATATATTATGATCTGAATGTAAATTTGGTTTAGAACTTAAGAGAGTCTCCTGGTGTCCTCAAGGAGTATTACTCAGCCATTGAAAAGAATGAAATAATGCCATTTGCAGCAGCGTGGATGGACTTAGTGTCATACTGAGTGAAGAAAGTCAACAGAGAAGGAGAAATATGACATCCCTTATATGTGGAATCTAAAAAAGAAACAATACAAATGAACTTACAAAACAGAAAGAGACTCAGCAAATGAACTTGTTTGCCAGGGAGAAGGGATAGTTAGGAACTTTGGGAAGGTCATGTACACACTGCTATATTTAAAATGGAAAACCAACAAGGCCCTATTGCAAAGCACATGGAACTCTGTTCAGTGTTATGTGGCAGCCAGGATGGGAGGGGGCTTTGGGAGAGAATCTTGTTGTTGTTGTTCAGTTTCTCAGTCATTTTCCGACTCTGTGACCCTCGTGGAGATGTATGTGTGCGGCTGAGTCCCTTCACTGTTCAGCAGAAACTATCACAACATTGTTAACTGGCTACATCCCAATACAAAATAAAAAGTTTTATGTTTGGGGGAAAAATGACTATAATGAAAAAATAATTTTTATAGAAATACATCTGTTTTTGTTTTTGTTAGCTGAATGGAAAGGAAGTCCAAAAGGGAGGGGATATATGTATGTATATGGCTGATTTATTTTGCTGTGTGGTAGAAACTAACTCAGCATTGTAAAGCAACTATACTCCAATAAAAATTAATTTAAAAAAAAAGGTCATTGTCTCTGTGACCCCGCATTCTATCACCAGGCAACTAGTCTTCTTGCCTCCAGGGAGTCATTCCTAACTGTGGGTAAACACTGTAACAGCACTTAAGTTAGAGACTTAACAGAAGACCCTTTCATGGGACCAGGAGTGCTTCCTTTCTGGACTCTGTACCACGAACATCATCTACCCTTGTTTAAAGGGTAGTGGGTTACAGCAGGTTTTCTCAAATTGAGGTCCATGTTCCAGTTGCATCACCATCACCTGGGAGGTTGTGGTTGTGGTGGTTTAGTCACTGTCGTTCCGACTCTTGCAACCCCAGAGACTGTAGCCCGCCAGGCTCCTCTGTCCATGGGATTCTCCAGGCCAGAATGCTGGAGTGGGTTGCCATCTCTTTCTCCAGGAGATCATCCTGAACCAGGGATGAAACCCGGGTCTCCAACGTTGCAGGTAGATTCTTTACCTACTAAGTTATGAGGGAAGTCCTGGGAGGTTGTAACAGATGCTAATTCATGGGCCTCACTTACTGATTCAGAATGCCAGGGTGTAGGGCTAGGGACTGTGTTTTAACAAGCTCTCCCGGTAATTCTGTGAAGTCGAGCAACCTTAGATTTCCTATAGGTGTGAGGCACAGTCAACCTAATAGCTGCCTGCTTCTCCAAAGATAAGCATGATAATCTGTTTACCCAGGAGTAGAAGTTGTTTCCTGAAATGCAAATGGCTGAATATTTATCTGTAAGCTGTGATTAGAAATCAGCTCTTACAAACCTAAATGCGCTACAGAACAATTTCCTTGAAACACAGTGTTATCAGATGTTTAGCAGTGAAACGACAGTAAAACAAAGAATCAGAGCTAGATTCTGCAGCATCTTGTGTAACTCCCACACTCTTTAGATCCCCACCCCCAGCCCCCTGGATTTCCCTGTTATACTGTAGGATGCAATATTAAGTGAAATCTTCCCCCATTTGAATTTTTTCCTACAATGGATGCTTGCCTGCTTTCTCCTAAAGAGTTCTTAGGCGCTCAGAAAGATGACATGTGTGTAGCTCCTCAAGGGACTGTATTGTGACTGGAGTCACAAAAGGTTTGGCCCCTTTGGAAAGCAGGCCTAGAACAAATTCTGTGAGTACTTGGACCTGTTTCTTGGTTGGAAAATGCTGCCTTTCTTTTCCTTAGATGTGGTCTCCAGGCAAAGGACAAAACGTTTCATAGAGAAGGGAGCCTGCGAACCTGACGCTGGGCATGTCTTGTCCTTATTAGGGCATGGTTTCATTCTGTGTGGATAGAGCATATTTGATTTTGATAAACTATCTTTCTTTTAATTCCCCACATTCAGAGATGTGTTGGAAAATGTTTAGCAAGCTACTCTCCTGACAGGGAGACCCTGAATTGTAACTTAAGCTGATTTTTGTGATATACATGCCCTCACCAAGGGGCCAATTTCCAACTGGCAGAGGGTGATGTCACTGGAGTGGAGCTGGGACCACAGGCTGTCACTATCTTGTGCCAGCTGGCCTCAGCACAGCCCTGCTCCCAGGCTCCCTTTCCAGCGCTCCCTGAGACTGCAGAGGAGAGGAATTGACCTTGCCCTTGGTGGACATGGACAGGAGGCAGGAATTGCAGATGCCCAGGCTTGGCGTGTGGGGAGGAAGATAGATCTAGTGGTCTTCAGGAGATGAGAAAAGAGCCTCTGCCTTTCAACGCTGTGTTGACCCCAGTGTTGGCAAGCTATAAAATGCTAGATTCTATGCTTCCATTAATAGCATGATGAGTTCACCACAAAGCATGGGGATAGGAAGGACATCACACCTCAGGCTGTTGGACAAAAGACTCAGCAACACCGTTTTTCCCCACCTAAGGCTGCCCCCAGAGCCAGAGGCATGCATGCACGTACTTTCTTGTCCCAGAAAGCTATTGCCTGCATTTGCTGTCTTATGAAAGTATAAAAGAGGCTGCATCCTAGTAAGACTGTGAAGAAGCTCCCAGAGCATCAGAGCTTTGAAAGCAACCTCCTCGTCTTCAAATAATCCTGTTATTTATAGACCAAGTACAGCCAATATCCATATTTACTCTAGTTAGTACCGGAGTTCAGTGTTTGACTATTCTTATTGCCATTGGGCTTAGAGCCTAAAAGACTGTGGTAAGAGTGTTATGCCCTATAAGGTGATAAAAAGAAGGTACATTTTATCTGTTTATTACTGCCAAGGTATTTGGAGAGAAGAGGAAAGGAATTCAAATAAAAGCTTAAACACAGACTGCATGACAATGCTCTTAGAAGATAGAGAATGTGGAAGGTTTGTTTTTATTAATTTACACTGTTCTCAAAATCAGCCTATTTTATGAGGGCATGGCCTAAGGATTCAGATCCATGTTAAGGATGACAAAACCCTCCATTCTATCTCAGGATCTCTCAACTCCAGTATTTCCTTTAAAAAGTCACAATTTCCCAAGTAGAATCAGAGAAGAGAACAGAGCTATGAAAATCTTCTAAAAGACCAAGTTGAGTGCAATCTAATAAAAGATCCAAGAGGGAAAAACACCCTACAGTTAGATTTGGTGCAGTTGAACATATGGTTTCTTATCATATTCTCATGTTTTATTTTTATCCTGTCTTTGATAAAGCAGTATCACTGGTTGTAATGGTCACAAAGGCTCTCTCTGGCTGTACTTTAGCTTGAAGGGGTTGTTAAGTTTATGAAGGGTTGAAATAAAACTCCTTGACATGAATGGAATGTGTCTGGTAGGTTTTGTTCTGTTTTATTTTGTCTTCCCTGTTGTCTTCATTTGGGTTCTGCCAGATGCAGACCTTGAGAGAAGATTCTGATGCAAGCATAATTTCTTGGGAAAATAAATCCAGGAAGCACTTAGGTGAGTGGAGGTGAAATGGGGAAGGGAAAGAGTCAATGAGGAATGTTATCAAGGGAGTTGGCCTTGTGGATGACTGGTGCTCAGCTCTGCTGGGGAACTCTGTGACACGTGGTAACATGCAGCTCTGAACTGTCCCCAGTGAAAGTCAAGACAATTGGTGAACTTATTCAGCTAACTTCCAGCCACTGGTTCAAGGAGCTTCCAGGGTCATTAACTATCTGACAAGACCACCTTGTCTTACAAAAGGCTCAGTGAGTTCCAGTAGCATGATAGGAGCTCTCCAGGCAGAGAGTATAGGTGTTTGCAGTAAGGAGCTTCACTCTGTAATCAGGACATTGTTTACTGCTGCAATGTCCAAAAAGTTTATTTTGAGCCACCCATGTGAGTTACATATGTCATTTAACATTTTCCAGGANCAGATCTTTAAATATGACCAGGAAAATGTCAAGTGGGAACTAAAAGGTAGGAGGTTGAAAATGAGGACTCCCTTCTGCCAATGGATCCCTGCCTCCTGAAGACAAACAGACTGCATCCAGGGGCTGTCTACATTTTCATGAGGCAGCCCCTCTTTCTAGTTTGCAACTCTGCCAAGGCAGAAAAAGGGCACAGTGGGGGACTTCCCTGGTGGTCCAGTGGTTAAGAATCCATCTTGCAATGCAGGGGAACGGGTTCCATCCCTGGTCAAGGAACTAAGATCCCACGTGCTGCAGATCAACTAAGCAGGTAAGTTGCAACTACTGGAGCCTGTGTGCTCTGGAGCCTGCGTGATGCAACTGCTGAGCCCACATGCTGCAGCCAGGGAGTCCATGCGCTGCAATGAAAGATCCTGAGAGCTGTAAGACCCAACACAGCCAAATAAAGAAAAGCAAATTTTTTTTTTTTTAAAGAGAAAGAGCACAGTGGGAAAACATGCCCTCCTCTGAAATGACAGAACAATTTTCTTCTTCAACTTTGCCCCAGAGACCCTGAGCTTCCAGTCTAGAGGATTCTTTAATACCAAGATAAACAGTTTCCCCCAGAATCAGGCCCATGGCATTACTGCCAATCACTACGAAGATTTTAGCATAGTGTTGGAAGATGCAGAGAAAGGATTTAGGAAGTAGAAGATAAAAATAAATAAAACCCAATAACAACTCAGTAGTGAACTTTTCCATTTTTCTCAAAGTGAAGTGAAAGTCACTCAGTCGTGACTGACTTTTTGCGACCCCAGGGACTATACAGTCATGGAATTCTCCAGGCCAGAATACTGGAGTGGGTAGCCTTTCCCTTCTCCAGGGGATCTTCCCAACCCAGGGATGGAGCCCAGGTCTGCCTCATTGCAGGCAGCTTCTGTACCAGCTGAGCCACCAGAGAAGCCCTTTCTCAAAAAGACTGGATTAAATACCATTGTTTCCACTCTCAATGCTATAGTGTGATATATAGGAAGAAATCTGAGTTTATTCTCCAAAGTGCCCCAAATGTCTTATAGTATAACATGATTACCACTCTGGTTAAAAAGTACTCTTATTAGAGGTAATTAGAGGGCTGATACAGCTGAAGGAAATGGCACTGTCTCTTGTTGGTAAGGTAATTAGAAAACCATTTTGTCCTGACAATGGAAACTCTCTCTGATTCAGGAGAAATTTCTTTCTCTTGAAGGGCAAGGCAAATTAAGTAGGTGTTAGAATGTGGTTATAGGAGCCTTGAATGCTTTCATTGGTAAATCTAAAGAGAAATGTTGTAACACACAGCACCTCTTAATTTAGAGAGAGACTTTGTACTCAGGGTCACCATTTCTGGGCACCCATTCATGGAGACCCGGGTTTGATCCCTGGGTCGGGAAGATCCCCTGGAGAAGGAAATGGCAACCCACTCCAGTATTCTTGCCTGGAGAATCTCATGGAGGGAGGAGCCTGGTAGGCTACAGTCCATGGGGTCGCAAAGAGTCGGACACGACTGAGCCACAATTCATCACTGGAAGAGAAGCAGGATCAGAACATAGCATCTCATGACTTCACATCACCTGAGCCCTGCTCACATTCATTCTCCTCTCAGCTCTGACCAGTTTTGGCCAGGTCTGACCAAAACGGTCCTTTAGCTTTAGCTGAATACCTATTATGGGGCTTCCCAGGTGGCAGTAGTGGTAAAGAACCTGCCTACTAATGCAGGAGACATAAGAGACACAAGTTCAACCCCCTGGAGGAGCACATGGCAACCCATTCCAGTAGTCTTGCCTGGAGATTCCCATGGACAGAGAAGCCTGGTGGGCTACAGTCCATAGGGCCACAAAGAGCCAGACACAACTGAAGCAACTTAGCACACAGCACAAATACCTGTTATACTTCACAAAAGTACATTCTTCTTAAAATTAGGATCTAATTCAGCTTTTATCCCTGTGTGGTCTCCTGACCAGCAGTAGCTTCACCTCCAAACTTGGTAGAAATGCAGATTCTCGGGTCTTTCCTGAAACCAACTGAAGCAGAACTCTATAGGCAGGGCCCACCAATCTGGTTTTACCAAGACACCCAGGTGCTTCTGATCTCACTTTACTTTGAGAACCATCTCCAATAAATGGCTAATAAGTTAATCAGCCCATCCTTTTTACATTCATTAACCACATGTGTCCCACTCCTAGAATTTTCAAACTTAACTANTCCTAGTGTGATTAGATTGACTAGTTTTCTGTGAGTATGGTTTCAGTGTGTCTGCCCTCTGATGCCCTCATGAAGATAATCTTAATTAATCTGAATATGAAAATTGATGTTGGTACTGTTGCTTTTAAGATATATTAATACCTGTTTTTAAGGTATATGCAAGATATCATCATGTCAACATGTATACAGTATAAAAATTATTGAATCATTTTTGCTGAAATGTTTGATGTTTGGTGCACATTTTACCTGTAATGGCATATCTCTCATCTTAGTTCAAATTGGCCACTTTGCAAGGGCTCAGTAGTCATATGGGGCTGGTGGCAACTGTAAGTGGCCATGCTGGGAGCATGTCAATTGCTCTGAGCAATGCCTCAAATCAATTCTAGCCAGTAAGGAAAGGAACCACGCATATACTTCCAATATTCAGTCCAACTGGTGCTTCACTGTCTCTACTAGATTATGTTCCTCTGATTTCTCAAGATAGGAAAAGCTGGGAAATCCTGCCTTCTGCTTATTCTACAGAATGATTTTTTTATTATTGAGATTTTTTTAAAGCTTTAGCATTTTTAATGTCTTTGCAAATGCATTGCTATTAGGTTTTTTGTTATTTTTTTTAATTTTTATTACAGTTGCTTTACATTGTTATGTTAGTTTCTGCTGTTTATGTTAATATATCAGTATAGGGTTTTACTAGTAAAAAATAGATCCTTGTTTAACTTGTTTTTTCCCTCCATGCACAAAATCGTTATTGAACACTCTTTTTTGGACCAGGCATAGTAATAGACCCTGGGACCCTTCAGTGAAGAGATAATGTCTTGGCTTATATTTTGCTGAGGAAGGCAAACAGAATACCATGTAAATAAGAAGTGTCATGAAGAACAGGTTCTTTAAAAAACTTCACTTTATTTTTTCTAGAGCAGTTTCAGGTTCACAGTTAATAGGAAGGTGTAGAGATTCCCCACATAAGCCGTCCCTCATACACACACCATCTCCCCATTATCAAGAGCCCCACCAGAGTGTTAAGTTGATGAGCCTGCATTGAGATATCACAGTCACCCAAAATCCATAGTTTCCTGGGAAGAACAGATTCTTAGTAACTGGTTTTTGCATCTTGCTTCTAGGCTTTATCTTACTTTAATCAGGTGCCCTGTGTAATAAGTTGGATAGTGGTTATTTAAAATCCTCTTAAAAAGGGATTTTGCATTTTTCAGAATTTTTTACCTCATGATTCCTTTAATTAGAGGGAGATTTGATATAGATTCTTTGAACTAATTTACAGAGGACTTCTAGGGATTTACCTATACTGTAAAATAAGTTGTATAAAGTCTGCCTAGGAGGATATGTACACGACAGTGTTTTGCATCCTTGGGTGCCTAATTTATGAGCAGTTCAAACATCCTGCTTCTGCACGGGCTGTCAGATACATAGCTGAGTCACTGCTTGTGCCATCTTTCTGGCATAAACTTTATAGATCTTTGAAGAATAGCAGTCAGCAGGGCAGGTCAGAGTTTCTATTTCCATAT
The DNA here is from genome assembly GCA_006408695.1 of Aepyceros melampus. Lineage (NCBI taxonomy): Eukaryota > Metazoa > Chordata > Mammalia > Artiodactyla > Bovidae > Aepyceros > Aepyceros melampus. The sequence continues at coordinate 33,090 of SJXQ01011176.1, read as the reverse complement.
TTTCAGTTGAACCCTAGGAGGTATTTATTTGAGCTACGAGTGTGAACAAGGCTATGATTTCTCTATTAATTAAGGTTGTTTTATTCATTGGATGAGATGTAGAAGCATTTAATTATTTAAAGACATGGTGTTTTCATAGCTTAATTGACTTTTGAGGGTTGAGACACTAAAGAAAAAAAAAATGTTAACTTGAAGCAGTGGCACTTGCAAAGATTTTACTGCAGTGATTACATATGCAGGATATTTCTAGAGTTATATTAGCCTACAAAAGCTTTCAGTTTTCACTGACTGAGGATAATAGTGTTTTATTACATAATAATTTCTTCTAATAGGTCTGGGTATTTCATGTGGCTGTTGGAATAATTTTAATGTAACTGTGATGGAAAAGAATAGATTTACTTTTTAAGCATCTTTAACACATCAGATTGCATCAGTTGATTCAATACTTAAGATCTTGTTTGGCTTTCACTGATTTCATTTTCTGGGCTAGATTGCATCCTAAAACTTAAGCCATTTTGCAGAGACAAAGGTGGCTATTATGCTCTTTTCTATATATCTTACTTCCTAATATTTTGATGGTTGTAAACAAATTAGAGGCTTAACTTTATGCTGGCTATTGTAAGCAAAAAGAAACTCCTTGGAAAGACGGTGGGGCTAAGAATTGACAGACATCTTTAGCCTTGGGCTTTGTAAGCAGGAGCTAAGGGTGTACTCAGGGGAGCTTAGACTGGGGTTCCGAGAAGCAGAGACTGAATGGGGGGGGGGGGGTTGTGCCAGTGACTTACTGAGGGAATGTTCTCCAGAGAAAGTTGGAAGCTGGCCAGGGAAATGGGATAGGGCAGGAGAAGGATTTAAGCAAAAAGCGAGGGTTCAGGTGGAGCCTAGCAGCAGGCTGATTTCACTGGGCTTCGATGCTTAAATATCATCAGAGCATTGTTCCACCTCAAGACAGAGGGCCAGGTTGTTGTGTTCCTGTACCAGTCAGTCAGTGGCGGTGGACTGTCTCTGTTGCTAGAGTCAAGTGTGGCAGCTCACCACTCAAAAGCCAATAAATTAGTCTCTGGATGTGAGTCCATCATCTCCCCAGATTGCCAGCTTTTCTGATTAAAGTACCTTTCCTTTCTACTGACATTGCCCACATGATCTGCTTGCAGGCTTCCTTAGAGGGGTATCGGGAGTAATCATTCTTTAATTACTTAATTTTTCATTCTTAGTTCTTTTTATTTAGGAAAAGAAGCAACAGGTTGGACAAGACAAGATGTGCATTCAGGAGAGCAGAAGTCAGAAGTTAGGTGAAATTGCCTAGTGATCTCATTCCTATAATTCATTTCCTTTAAGGTTAGAGGGGAGCAGAAATGGGCAAAAAGGAAAGGGGCAAAAAGAGCTGCCTTTACCTCTGGTTGGAGCATAGCCTTCTAGGCAGCAGTGTCCAGGTAAAGGGGACCTCTGGGGCTGTGGGGAACCAGATTTACAGCATTTGCCAATTTCCATAGTGTAAATACTGCCCCCATGACCTCTTTCAAGCTACCAAGGTGAAGTTACTTGTGTGAGTGTGTGTGTGTGCACACACTCAGTTGTGTCTAACTCTTTGTGACCCCATGCACTGTAGCCCACCAGACTCCTCTGTCCATGGAATTTTCCAGGAAAGAGTACTGGATTGGTTGCCTTTTTCTCCTCCTGGGGGTCTTCCCAATCCAAGGATTACATCTCTTGCACCTCTTGCATTGGCAGGTGGGTTCTTTACCATTGCGCCCCTGGGTAGAGCTGGGCTGTGGGGGCAGGCATGCACACTACGCTCTTGGGAGCTAGTATGATCTGGTTCCAGGAAATCACTGTCTTCATGCATCTCCTGGACCAGGGGTGAGCAGACAGAGGTGGCATTCCTGTCTGTGGAGTGCAATTCTTCGGGGAACAGGGCAACCATAAACTGTTACCAGCCAACACTCACAGTAGCTGAGGAGAGGTGTCCCTGCCCATGAACGATCTGGGGAACCTCTACCAGAGGCTGACATAATACAGGGAACTGATGAGCATCACATAGCAGGAGGAGAAAAGTCAGCTCAGCGGGCCTGAATTTTGTTTCCTACTGCTGCACCCGCCTCTTTAGTTATCCCTAATTGCCATTGCCTGTGCTTGGAATGCAGAGTCCTTGACCAAAATGTAAAATGTTCTGACCTAAGGTACGTGGTTCCTCTGGATGTATCAGGAAACTATGAGAAAAGGTTTAGTCCACTGTGTTTTAGTAGCAGAAGAGAAGCACTGATTCCCTCCAAGACCATTCAAAATTAGGAGAGAGTGGTGTTTCCCCAAAAGGAGTCTGGGGCTGCTGCTGCTGCCACGTCACTTCAGTCGTGTCCTACTCTGTGCGACCCCATAGACGGCAGCCCACCAGGCTCCCCCATCCCTGGGATTCTCTAGGCAAGAATACTGGAGTGGGTTGCCATTTCCTTCTCCAATGCATGAAAGTGAAAAGTGAAAGTGAAGTGACTCAGTCGTGTCCGACTCTTTGCGACCCCATGGGCTGCAGCCTACCAGGCTCCTCCATCCATGGGATTTTCCAAGCAGAGTACTGGAGTGAGTTGCCATTGCCTTCTCACAAAAGGAGGCTAGAAACTCTTATTGATGGTAAGTGGAGACTACATAACATCAATGGTAAAAATTCACCACATGTGGAGTAGAGTTTGACAGAATTATAACAAAAGGACCTAATAATCTTTATTTTTTACTTAAAGCCAATACCTGTTTGCCAACAACTATTTTTTGTTGCTGCACATATTGTGGTAGAAATTGTTGCCTCCTCAGTAGCCTTTTTGCCCCAAACTTCCTCCTTGATGGCAGAATCCTGCTACCATTAAAGAAGCTAAAAAATACTGGATGTTGACTTTGCCAGCATCCTTTGCACATAAAACATGGGCACATGACCCAGTTATGACCAGTGGGTCTGAGGTTCCTCTCTTACAAAGAAAGAGATGTGCATAAAGGGAAACCCAAACACCTTTTATTCCTGCTTTGAATTAAGTTAGGCGAGCACGTGATGTTTGAAGCTGTGGTTGCCATTTTGTGGTAATGAGAGGAAAGCCAAGAAAACCACGGAAAAGCTGGCTTGTAACCCTGACCTTCAGAGAAGGTGATGGCACCCCACTCCAGCACTCTTGCCTGAAAAATCCCATGCATGAAGGAGCCTGGTACGCTGCAATCTATGGGGCTGCAAAGAGTCAGACACGACTGAGTGACTTCACTTTCACTTTTCACTTTCATGCACTGGAGAAGGAAATGGCAACCCACTCCAGTGTTCTTGCCTGGAGAATCCCAGGGATGGGGGAGCCTGGTGGGCTGCCATCTATGGGGTCGCACAGAGTCTGACATGACTGAAGTGACTTAGCAGTAACAACCCTGACCTTGTACCGAAGCTACCTATTTTTGATATCATAATTATATTAGACTTTAAATTCTTTCATTAGTACTATTCTTTTATTTGAGAGTTCAGTTACTTGTTACCCTTATTTTATGTCATTTATTTCACAGCATCCTATGAGGGATATATTCTTATTTTCATTTCACACTTGGGGAAACGGAGGCAAAAATCATGAACACCTTGACTGAGGAATGACCAGAGTTCAGACTTTTCTGTTTGGTGTCAGGGGCTTAGCTCTTACGCCATTAAGGACTACTTCCCTGTCTATTAATAACACTCACCATCTATTGTGCTGTGTGTGTAGCAGACTTTGGTCAGTTCTTTTCCGTGCTCTGTCCCTTTATTCCATACAGTGACAGCTGAGTTATCCCAGAAATCAGTCTTGTAGAACTATCTGGCTGAATGTGAGTATCATACCCCTTTAGGAAAAAAAAAAAAAAAAGCAGTTCTGAGCAACAACCCATGTATATGAAATTCCACTGGAAGAGCCCTACATGAGAGCTTGCATGACCATTTCCAATTTGGTTTGAATCAGCTCTGATCCATGCGAAAGACAGGTAATTCGAGGAGGAGCGTTTCAGGTTTTAGTGAGAAGAGGCTTTGCATGTTCAGTACTTCTCCAAATTCATTGTTAAAATGAGATACTTGCTGGGAAAACTCTCATGTTTAAAGAAAAGTCAATATTCATTACTCAGTAGAATGGCACGCTAGTCAATGATGTCAGCCATATGAAACTTCCCTGTACCTGAACACTAGTTCCATAACTACTGCCCTCCCATCATTGATTTTTGCTCTTGGTTAGGTCTCCAGTAGTTTGGTCATCTGATATGAACAAATGACTCAATGGAAAAGTCCCTGATGCTGGGAAAGATTGAGGGCAGAAGGAGAAGAGGGCATCAGAGGATGAGACAGCTGGATGGCATCACCTATGTGATGAACATGAAGTTGGCTAAACTCTAGGAGATGGTGAGGAACATGGAGGCCTGGTGTGCTGCTGTCCATGGGGTCACAAAGAGTCAGACGTGACTGGGCAACTGAAAAACAACAAAAGTCTTCATTACAGACTAGAGATATACCCTGTCCTTTTCTTTGTGGTTCAGATTACATAGGTGGGGACCAGGGCAGTAGTTACTCTCTCTGAACACATACCCAAATGTATTAAAAAAAAAAAAAAAGACCCTTAAGATAATGTATGGTATTATGGCAGTTGTTAAAACAAAACACAAGCTGGAAGAAACATAAGCTGGAATCAAGATTGCCGGGAGAAATATCAATAACCTCAGATAAGCAGATGACACCACCCTTATGGCAGAAAGTGAAGAGGAACTAAAAAGCCTCTTGATGAAAGTGAAAGAGGAGAGTGAAAAAGTTGGCTTAAAGTTCAACATACAGAAAACCAAGATCATGGCATCTGTTCCCATCACTTCATGGGAAATAGATGCAGAAACAGTGGAAACAGTGTCAGACTTTATTTTTTGGGCTCCAAAATCACTGCAGATGGTGACTGCAGCCATGAAATTAAAAGATGCTTACTCCTTGGAAGGAAAATTATGACCAACCTAGATAGCATATTCAAAAGCAGAGACATTACTTTGCCAACTAAGGTCCGTCTAGTCAAGGCTATGTTTTTTCCTGTGGTCATGTATGGATGTGAGAGTTGGACTGTGAAGAAGGCTGAGGGCCAAAGAATTGATGCTTTTGAACTGAGGTGTTGGAAGACCCTTGAGAGTCCCTTGGACTGCAAGGACATCCAACCAGTCCATTCTGAAGGAGATCAGCCCTGGGATTTCTTTGGAAGGAATGATGCTAAAGCTGAAGCTCCAGTACTTTGAACACCTCATGCAAAGAGTTGACTCACTGGAAAAGACTCTGATGCTGAGAGGGATTGAGGGCAGGAGGAGAAGGGGACAACAGAGGATGAGATGGCTGGATGGCATCACTGACTCAATAGCCGTGAGTCTGAGTGAACTCCAGGAGTTGGTGATGGACTGGGAGGCATGGGATGCTGCAATTCATGGGGTCGCAAAGAGTCAGACACGACTGAGCGACTGAACTGAACTGAAAACAAAAATGAAGACATTAGAGAAGGCATTGCAAAGCATGTGATTGAAATGTCTTCAGCTGGTAATTGAGTCCCACAGAGAAAAGTGTTCAAAGGATGATGAAATTTTTATGTGCTCACTTCCCTACCAGGTAATATTCAGTGGCCCCCCTCCACCCTGCACACCTTTAGATTATGACGTGGCTACTTTTGCATCACATCCACTGCTTCTGCTTTCAGAAGAGTTACTAAGTACCTAACTTTCCCTCAGTCCTTTTCTGTTTGTGTTACTTGACTCTGTGGTGGGACTGCTAAGTCAGTATTCTGAGACTCTTGAGATTTAACCTTTGACATTTTCCTTAGTGGCTTTATGTGACAACCTCCATAAATTGTTGATGGATGGAAAAGATCCAGGACAGTGAGCATATCTGTTTTCTAGGCATAATACTAGGTTGGACTGTGATGGGGAACCTAGGAAACTGAGTAGTATCACGTCATGAAAGCATCACTTTTCATGACATGATAGCATTAGAAAAAGCAGATGAGTGTGTGTGTGTGTAAATTACCCTTACTTGATAAAACAAGAAGTGTACAGCCCTGTTAATTGATGCCTATAATTTTTAAAAAATACTTTTCTGTAAACCTAGATAACATGTAAATTCTTACTCAGCATTTTATTTATGGTGAATTTTTTTAAATAACTTGAAACTACATCCTAGAGAGCAGTTTATTGTCTCTATTATTATTGGTCGCACTTGGTTTTTGTGGCAGTACACAAGCTTTTCATTGCAGTGGAATTCTCTCGTTGCAGAGCGCAGGCTGTAGGGCACGTGGATTTCCGTAGTGGCATCACGCAGGCTCTCTAGTGTGGTACATGGGCCTAGTTGCCTGCAGCATGTGGAATCTTCCTGGACCAGGGATAGAACCCATGACCCCTGAATTAACAGAGGGATTCTTAGCCAGTGGACCACTAGGGAAGTCCCAAGGTGAAATTTAAAGAACATGAATTTATCATATATTTTCTGGTCCATCATATTTAATATAGACCCACCCTCCACTGATACCTTATACTATATACTTGACTAACACAATCTATTTCTGATTATAATAAATATTACTTTAGGGCTGCCCATAGAATAAAAAAATTCTTTAGTAAGTATTGTACTTTTATAAGTTATATAATGTAAATTTTGCACTAATTCTTTTCTTTTCCATTGTAATAGTAGGTTATTGCTATGCAACACACTATATCTCAAAATTTAGTGATTTAAAGCAACAAGCATTATTTAGCTGATTGATCTGCAGGTCGCCTGGGCAGTTGTGCAGCTCTAGGCTGGTCTTGGTTGTTTTCAGCTGGTTGGCTCACATGTGTGTGATAGCAGGTGGCGATTAGCTTGGGTTTGGCTGGTCTAGGATGCTGTCTCCTGGGATGCTGGGATGACTGGGTCCTGTTCCCATTTGTCTCCATGTATCAGAAGGCTAGTTTCAGTGTTTTCTCTGAGAGAGTGAAAGCGACAAAGATTTTTGAAACCCAGCCTTAGAACTTTAGGGGTAAGGGAGACCTCCTCCAAGAGGAGTTAGGCCAGCACACCTCGTCTCCCAGGACTGCTGCTGCCAGTGACACTGAATAGTCATTGAAAGGACTGATGCTGAAGCTGAAACTGATATTTCAGCCAACTGACGCAAAGAGCTGCTGACTCATTGGAAAAGACCCCGATGCTAGGAAAATTGGGGCGGAAGGATAAGGGCAGGACAGAGGATGAGGTGGTTGGATGGCATCAATGACTCAGTGGACATGAGTGTGCGCAAACTCTGGGAGATAGTGAAGGACAGGGGAGTTTGGCCTGTTACAGTCCATGGAGTCGCAATGAGTCAGAAGTGACTGAGTGACTGAATAACAACTTAGAACTGTTCTGGTGTTGCATCTATTAATACCTCATTCACTTGGTCAAAGCCACTCACATCTCCAAGCCCAAATACAAGGAATAGAAAAACAGACTCCACCTCCTGATAGGAGGAGCTGGAGGTAACTGTGTAATGGACTTGGATGCAGAGACGGATAGAGACCTGGGGGTCATTTTTGCACTCTGCATATTCTGATTCCCCATGTTGAATCAGTGAGTAATTCCTATCTGTTTTGCTGTTAAAATAGTAAAATTCACCCCTCTCACCACCACGAATTCAAGTCACCATCTCACCTGGTGGACCACTTCCAAATTATCTCCTTCCTTCCACTCTTGGCAATTTCTAATCTGTTTTCCACACAGGCATGATGATCTTTTAAAAATATAAATTAATTCTTGTCTCTTCTCAGTCTTAAAATAAATCTATACTCATTTTCATGGCCCAAAATGTTCCATGGTGATCTGACTTCTAACAAGCTACTGACTGACCTGCCTCTTAGGAAGCCCTGGAGCATATCAAGCACATTCGATCTCAGAAATTTTGAAATTGCTAGATCCTCTTCCTGGTATGTTCCTTCTCCAACTTTTCATGGGATTTATTTCTTCTCATATAACCACATCTCCTGGGTGCTTTCTTAACCACTCATGTCAAGTACGACTCCCCTGATTAACTTACATTGTATTGCTTTGTATACTCCCTTAATACTGTTTGGTTTGTCAGTTTACATGCTTATTGACTATTTCTTCCACCAAAATGTGTGCTTAAAAGTCAAAGACAGTATCTGATTATTCACATCATTGCATGTACTAGTTGCTTAATAAATGTTGATGTACAGAGCAAACTCTTATATAAAATTTTTACTAAATAACAAAACTGAGGAGTATTTGTAGCCTTTCTTTTAAAAGTTTTTTCCATAGTCTCATGGCAGTATACTCAGTGGCACATCATAAATATCAGTTCAGTTCAGTTCGGTCACTCAGTCATGTCCGACTCTTTGTGACCCCATGAACCAGAGCATGCCAGGCCTCCCTGTCCATCACCAACAGCCAGAGCCCACCTAAAACCATGTCCATCGAGTCAATGATGCCATCTAACCATCTCATCCTCTGTTATCCCCTTCTCCTCCTGCCCTCAATCTTTCCCAGCATCAGTGTCTTTTCCAATGAGTCAGTTCTTCACATCAGGTGGCCAAAGTATTGGAGTTTCAGCTTCAACATCCAGTGAACACCCTTCCAATGAACACCCAGGACTGATCTCCTATAGGATGGACTGGTTGGATCTCCATGCAGTCCAAGGGACCCTCAAAAGTTTTCTCCAGCACCACAGTTCAAAAGCACAATTCTTTGGGACTCAGCTTTCTTTATAGTCCAGCTCTCACATGACCACTGGAAAAACCATAGCCTTGACTACACGGACTTTTGTTGGCAAAGTAATGTCTCTGCTTTTGAATATACTGTCTAGGTTGGTCATAACTTTCCTTCCAAGGAGTAAGTGTCTTTTAATTTCATGGCTGCAATCACCATCTGTGGTGATATTGATCATGACAAATGATCTTTTATTATGGAAATTGAATTGGGAGGGTACAAAGAATTAGAAGTTTATTCATCTGATGCCCCACATATAGAGATGACATTTACAAAAGCCATGTATTAGTGCCTTGCTTAATACAATGCAAGTAAACATTTTCAGAAAGGGGTCTTTACCAGATAAAGGCCTTGATATTCAGAGTCTCATTTTCCAAATGGAGGGAAGATCTCTCTGAAATTGAATTTTATTCATGCTTCAGAGAGAAATGAAGTCGCTCCATCATGAAAAAATGGGTATCAGGTGCTTTTGATTTCCTTTTATCAGTTGCTAATTGAAAGAGATGTGGGGAGAGAAACAAGCTAATGAAGAAGCCATCCATTTCATAGGCAGTTGTATTGTAGGAAGCTTTGTGATTGTTAATTAGATGATGGCCTTGGGAAATACACTGTGAGAGGGAGAAATGGAGGAGGAAATCATATATTGTAAAGCTTCTCCCTGGGTGGATAACATCTAAAAGTGTTATGCTAAAATGCTTTGAGTCATAAGGATTACATTTTGAACAAGAGACATTTGGCATTTTGAAGATGCTAGAGGACATTTTTACTTATAGATCCTGTATATATTAGTAATGATTTGTTTCTATACATTAGCAATTGTTTGTCATCTCTTAAAATGAATAGAGAGGCATTGCAATGTACATCTATAACTTGGGAGGGCTGCCAGATAGCTGCCTCCTTTTTCTACCTAGAAGAATTCTTCCTTTGTGAGTCCACAGAAGCCAGAGAAGTCAGTCTCCCAGACTCTTTTGCAGCCAGGTCAAATGCATGTGACTGGACATGGGCCTTTAGATAAATAAACCATAAACCATATGATGTAAGAGATGGAGCAGGAGAGAATCCATTTTATTGGTAGAACTAGTGGCAGTTGGGGCCACAGGGCAAGTAGGAACCAGTGCAGATTGCGGTGGCATTGCAAGCTCTATGTATGTCCTCACTGGGCAGCTCGGGTGGAATTTTAGTCATAGTCCATCTTAGCCTGCTTTGCCCCTCCCTGACTCTTTCTTCAGGCTTCTCAGCAACGCTGGTAATGTTGCCTATTATCATTTCAATAGTTTTTTGCTTTGTTTTGTTTTGTTACTTTTTAATAAAGCAGGGTCACTTTTTGTTGCTTACAGATAAGCAACTAGTTCACTCCAATAAAAGACATTAATCACACAAGAGGTTCCTACGGAATATTGCTCTTTACAGCATCAGACTTTGCTTCTATCACCAGTCATATCCACAGCTGGGTGTTGTTTCTGCTTTGGCTCCATCTATTCATTCTTTCTGAAGTTATGTCTCCACTGATCTCCAGTAGCATATTGGGCACATATCAACCTGGGGAGTTCATCTTTCAGTGTTCTATCTTTTTGCCTTGTCATACTGCTCATGGGGTTCTCAAGGCAAGAATGCTAAAGTGGTTTGCCAATCCCTTCTCCAGTGGACCACATTTTGTTAGAACTCTCCATCATGACCCATCTGTCTTGGGTGGCCCTACACGGCATGGCTCATATTTTCATTGAGTTAGACAAGGCTGTGCCCCATGTGATCAGAATGGTTAGTTTTATGTGATAGTGGTTTTCAGTCTGCCTGCCCTCCGATGGAAAAGGATAAGAGGCTTATGGAATTTTTCTGATGGGAGAGACTGAGGGGGAAATTGCGTCTTGTTCTGATGGGCAAGGCCATGTTCAATAAATCTTTAATACAATTTTCTGTTGATGCGTAGAGCTGTGTTCCCTCCCTGTAATTTACCTGGGGCCAAACTATGGTGGAGGTAATAAAGATAACGGTGACCTCCTTCAAAAGGTCCATGCAGTACTGCTACACTCAGTGTCCCTAGCCATGCAGAGGCCACCACTGACCCACACCTCTGCTGGAGACTTCTGGATACTCACGGGTAAGTCTGGGTCAGTCCCTTATTGGATCACTGCTCCTTTCTCCTAGGTCCTGGAGTGTACAAGGTTCTGTTTGTGCCCTTCAAGACTCTATTTCCCAGTCCTGTGTAAGTTCTGGCAGCTCTATGGTGGGGTTAGTGGTGACCTCCTCATAGAGAGCTTATGCTATACCCAGATCTGCTGCACCCAGAGTCCCTGCCCCTGCAGCAATCCACTGCTGACCCATACCTCCACAGGAGACACTCGAACACAGTTCTGTCTCAGTCTCTGTGGGGTCTCTGGGTCCTGGTGTGCACAGGGTTTGCTTGAGCCTCCTGAGCATCTCTGGAGGGAATGGGATTTGATTCTAAATGTGAATTTGCCTCTCCTACATTCTGCTGGGGCTTCTCTGCCCTTGGACGTGGAGTATCTCCTCAAAGTCACTCCAGTGCTACGCAGCCATAACTCCAGCAAACTAAAATAGACTAGAATGGGTGGATTTAACTCAGATTACCATTATATCTACTACTGTGGGCAAGAATCCCTTAGAAGAAATGGAGTAGCCATCATAGTCAACAAGAGTCTGAAATGCAGTACTTCGATGCAATCTCACAAATGAAAGAAAGATCTCTATTCATTTCCAAAGCAAACCATTCAATATCACAGTAATCCAAGTCTATACACTGATGAGTAATGCTGTAGAAACTGAATTTGAATGGTTCTATTAAAACCTAGAAGACCTTCTAGAACTAATCCTCCAAAAAGATGTCATTTTCATAATACAGGACTGGAATGCACAAGTAGGAAGTCAAGAAACACCTGGAATAACAGGAAAATTTGGTCTTGGAGTATAGAATGAGGCAGGGCAAAGGCTAATAGAGTTTTGCCAAGGGAACACACTAGTCATAGCAAACACCCTTTTTCCAAAAACACAAGAGAAGACTGTACACATGGTCAATACCAAACCAGATTGATTATGTTCTTTGCAGCCAAAGATAGAGAAGCTCTATACAATCAGCAAAAACAAGACAACGAGCTGACTGTGACTCAGATCATGAACTCCTTCTTGCCAAATTCAGACTTAAATTAAAGAAAGTAGGGAAAACCACTAGACTATTCATGTATGATTAAATTCCTTATGACTATACAGTGAAAGTGAAAAATAGATTCAAGGGATTAGATCTGATAGACAGAGTGCCTGAAGAACTATGGACACAGGTTTATGACATTATACAGGAAACAGGGATCAAGACCATCCCCAAGAAAAAGAAATGCAAAAAGGCAAAATGGTTGTCTAAGGAGGCCTTTCAAATCACTGAGAAAAGAAGAGAAGGGAAAAGCAAAGGAGAAAAGAAAAGATATATCCATTTGAATGCAGAGTTCCAAAGAATAACAAGGAAAGATAAGAAAGCCTTCCTTGGTGAACAGTGCAAAGAAATAGAGGAAAACAATAGAATGAGAAAGACTAGAGATCTCTTCAAGAAAATTACAGATACCAAGGGAACATTTCATGAAAAGATGGGTTCAATAAAGGACAGAAAATGTATGGACCTAACAGAAGCAGAAGAGATTAAGAAGAGGTGGCAAGAATACACAGAAGAACTATACGAAAATGATCTTCATGACCCAGATAATCACAATGGTATGATCCCTCACCTAGATCCAGACATCCTGGAATTCGAAGTCAAGTGGGCCTTAGGAAGCATCACAAGGAACAAAGCTAGTGGAGGTGATGGAATTCCAGTTGAACTATTTCAAATCCTGAAAGATGATGCTGTGAAAGTGCTGCACTCAATATTCAAGCAAATTTGGAAAACTCAGCAATGGCCACAGGACTGGAAGAGCTCAGTTTTCATTCCAATCCCAAAGAAAGGCAATGCCAAAGAATGCTCAAACTACCACACAATTGCACTCATCTCACACACTGGGAAAGTAATGCTCAAAATTCTCCAAGCCAGGCTCTAACAATACATGAACCGTGAACTCCAGATGTTCAAGCTGGTTTTAGAAAAGGCAGAGGAACCAGAGATCAAATTGCCAACATCTATTGGATCACTGAAAAAGGAAGAGAGTTCCAGAAACATCTATTCCTGCTTTATTGACTACACCAAAGTCTTTGATCGCGTGGATCAAAACAAACTGTGGAAATTTTGAAAGAGAAGGGAATACTAGACCACTTGAACTGCCTCTTGAGAAATCTGTGTGTAGGTCAGGAAGCAACAGTTAGAACTGGACATGGAACAACAGACTGGTTCCAAATTGGGAAAGGAGTACGTCAAGGCTATATTTTGTCACCCTGCTTATTTAACTTATATACAAAGTACATTATGAGAAACACTGGACTGAATGAAGCACAAGCTGGAACCAAGATTGCTGGGAGAAATATCAACAACCACAGATACACAGATGACACCACACTTATGGCAGAAAGGAAAGAACTAAAGAGCCTCTTGATGATAGTTAAAGAGGAGAGTGAAAAAATTGGCTTAAAACTCAACATTCAGATAACTAAGATCATGGCATCTGGTCCCATCACTTCTGACAAATAGATGGGGAAACAGAGGAAACAGTGACTGACTTGATTTTGGGAGGCTCCAAAATCACTGCAGATGGTGATTGCAGCCATGAAATTAAAAGATGCTTGCTCCTTGGAAGGAAAGCTATGACCAATCTAGACAGCATATTAAAAAGCAGAGAATTACTTTGCCAACAAAGTCCAGCTAGTCAAAGCTATGATTTTTCCAATAGTCATGTATGGATGTGAGACTTGGACTGTGAAGGAAGCTGAGTGCCGAAGAATTGATGCTTTTGAACTGTGGTGTTGGAGAAGACTCTTGAGAGTCCCTTGTACTGCAAAGACATCCAACCAGTCCATCCTAAAGGAGATTAGTCCTGAATATTCATTGGAAGGACTGATGTTGATGCTGAAACTCCAATACTTTGGCCGCCTGATGCAAAGAACTGACTCATTTGAAAAGACTCTGATTCGGGAAAGATTGAAGGCAGGGGAGAAGGGAACAACAGAGGATGAAATGGTCAGATGGTATCACCGACTCAATGGACGTGAGTCTGAGTGAACTCCGGGAGTTGGTGATGGACAGGGAGGCCTGGCGTACTGCGATTCATGGGGTCACAAAGAGTCGGACATGACTGAGCGACTGAACTGAACTGAACTGAAGTGACACAAGAGTTAGTGGTGATATTGCATCACATATATAGCCCCTTATGTCATTAACACAGTCGTGTGTTACTGTTACCAGTACCACCCAAATAATCAGTTTTTTTAGGAGGACTTAAAAGTTTGGTGACATTGATTCCCAGTTCTTTTTTTTTTTTTCTAATAAAAATATTATGACTGAAATAAAAAAATTACAACCTCTTACTCAATGTTATGCTTCACACTATCTAAAAAGATATGACTTTTTTTCTTAGAGTTTCAATAAATAGATTTAGTCTAACAGTTTTCTGGTGGGTCTGATCATTCTCATTGTATGTATAGGAGGTACCAAGGAGGCAAACATTTACTGCCTCCACCCACAAAGTAATTCCCTCTGGTAGAAAGTTTGAGGAGAACCTGATGAGAGTTAATGTATTACATAGTTGAAAGTCTAGGTGGCTCAACAACTATTTGTTTATTTAAAAGATTTTATTGGATACTTGCTAAAGTCAGGAATTATAAGACACGGGAGAGTTAGAACTGGATAATTTTGGGGTAATTCTCTAGAAAATGGGCTTCCCAGGTGGTGTAGCTGTAAGGAATCCACCTGCAGTGCAGGAGACACAGGTTTGATTGCTGGGTTGGGAAGATCCCCTGGAGAAGGGAATGGCTACCCACTCCAGTATTCTTGGACAGAGGAGCCTGGTAGGCTCTAGTCCATGTGGTTACAAAGAGTCAGACATAACTGAGTGACTATTGCTTTGGTTTCTTTAGAAAACAGCTCTCAGGAGCTTATAGTCTGGGACAATGGTACTCTAAGTATGGTACAGGGACCTGTGCCACCTGGAAACTTTACAGCTGTAAACTGGCCATAATGGATTAAAGAATTTGTTGTTCACTTGCTCAGTTGTGTCTGACTCTTTGCAGCCCATGAACTGTGGCACACTAGGCTTCCCTGTCCTTCACCCTCTCCTGAAGTTTGCTCAAATTCATGTCCATTGAGTCGGTGATGCCATTGAACCATCTCATCCACTGTCACCCCCTTCTCTACATGCCCTCAATCTTTCCCAGCATTGTGGTCTTTTCCAGTGAGTCAGCTCTTCGCATCAAATGGCCAAAGTATTGGTGCCTCAACATCAGTGCTTCCAATGAATTGTATCAGAACGTAAATCATTCAGCACACTATTTGGTCTAAGTGATGTTTTTCTGGGTATGTACGAGGCTTTGAAAGTTAGTGACTGAAGAGCTTGCCCAAGGATACGAATTATCTTTCCACTGATCTTAGCTTTGTGGATTGTATATTTTGAATAGCAGTAATTTAGTGGATCATAAATATTATAAAAGGCTGGAAATTACAAGTGATTACATCAATGTATGGAATAGCAAAATATGAACCTCATATTAACTTTCATTTGAAAACAAACATTTAAATTATTACTTATTATAGGAACTCTAATTTTCTTCTTTCTATGCATGAACCTTGGGCAGGTGCCATGTACAAGATACTATTCTGTATTTTGTCAGATTTACAAAAATGTCTAATATAACCATGGACATCAAGATTTTTAAATCTCATAAGTGGGAAAATACATAAAAACAGATGTATTCAAATACCAAATATGATGAATGGTCTGGGGTATTTTTAATAAGAATTATAGCAATTTAAAAAGTTCTGTCCATATAGTATTTTAAACAAATATTGGATAAGTTGACTGTTAGTTTTTGTTAGTTTTGTATATGAGAGTTAGTGGCTCTCAGTATACTTTTAGAATATTTTCCCCTTATGAAGATAGAATTGAGGAGTATTAGTAGATGAAGATAATTATAATAATAAAGATAATAATAATAAAGTTGACATTGACTATTTTGTGCATAAGGAAGGGGTTATTTCCAATACTTTCCCATCATTGATTCAAATAAAGCACCATCTAAAAACTGAAAATATATTCTTGATCACAGTTAAACTAGAGACAGCAAAAACTAACCTGTGGTATTGGAAGCCTGAAGAGGGCTTATGTTTTGAGGGTATTGGCAGGAAGAGAGCCTGCGAGAAACTTCCTGGAAGGTGCTGAAAATGTTCTAGGCCTGTGCTGTCCAATATGGCAACCAATAACCTCTATGGCTACTTAAATGTAAATTAATGAAAATAACAATTAAAAATTAAGTTCCTTAGCTGTACTAGCCACATTAGAAAGTGCTCAGTGGCATTGTGGCTAATAAATTGATCAGTATATAATTATTTTATCATGGAATCTTTCCATCATTGTGTGAAGTCCTATTGTGTAGTGTTGTGTTCAGTCTTGATCTGGCTTGTTACTTCAATACACAGGTATGTCAACAGTCATTGATCTGTATACTTAATATCTGTTCATTTCATACAAAAAGATGCTCAACATTGCTAATTATTACAGAAATACAAATCAAAACTACATTGAGGTATCAACTCATACCAGTCAGAATGGCCATAATTAAAAAGTTTACAAATAACAAACGCTGGAGAGGTTGTGGAGAAAAGGGAACCCTCCTACACTGTTGGTGGGAATGTAAATTGGTGCAGTCACTATGGAAAACAGTATGGAGGTTCCTCAGGAAACTAAAAGTAGAATTATCATATAACCAGCAATCCCACTCCTGAGCATATATCCAGACAAACCTATAAATCGAAAAGATGCATGCAGCCCTAGCAGCACTACTCAACTATAGCCAAGACATGGAAACAACCTAAATGTCCATCACTAGATGAATGGATTAATAAGATGTGGCACATATATACAATGGGATATTACTCAGCCATAAAAAGAATGAAATGATGCCATTTGCAGCAACATGAATGCAACTAGAGATACTCATACTAAGTAAAGTGACTCAGAAAGACAAAGGTAAATACCATATGATATCACTTATATGTGGAATTTAAACATGACACAAATAAACCTATCTATGAAACAGGAACAGAACCACATCATAGAAATAAAACTGGCCATTGCCAAGGGGGAGGGAGTTGGGGAGGGATGGAGTGGGAGGTTGTGGTTAGCAGATAGAAGCTATTGTATATAGAATTGATGAACAATAAAACCCTACCGTATAGCACAGATCAGTTCAGTTCAGTCGCTCAGTCACGTCCGACTCTTTGTGACTCCATGGACTGTAGCATACCAGGCTTCCTTGTCCATAACCAACCCCCAGAGCTTGCTGAAACCTCATGTCCATTGAGTCGGTGATGAGATCCAACCATCTCATCCTCTGTCGTACCCTTCTCCTCCCACCTCCAATCTTTCCCAGCATCAGGGTCTTTTCCAATGAGTCAATTCTTTACAACAGGTAGCCAGCTTCAGGAGCTTCAGCTTCAGCATCAGTCCTTCCAATGAATATTCAGGACTGATCTTCTTTAAGATGAACTGGTTGGATCTCCTCGCAGTCCAAGGGACTCTCAAGAGTCTTCTCCAACACCACAGTTCAAAAGCATCAGTGCTTCAGCACTCAGCTTTCTTTATAGTCCAACTCTCACATCCATACATGACTACTGGGAAAACCATAGCTTTGACTAGACAGTCCTTTGTCAGCAAAGTAATGTCTTTGCTTTTTAGTATGATGTCTGGGTTCATTATAGCTTTTCTTCCAAGGAGTAAGCATCTTTTAATTTCATGGATGCAGTCAACATCTGCAGTGATTTTGGAGCCTAAGGAAATAAAGTCTGTCACTGTTTCCATTGTTTCCCCTTCTATTTGCCATAAAGTTATGGGACCAGATGCCATGATCTTAGTTTTCTGAATGTTGAGTTTTAAGCCAGATTTTTCACTCTCCTCTTTCACCTTCATCAAGAGGTTCTTTAGTTCTTCTTCCTTTCTGCCATAAGGTTGGTGTCATCTGCATATCTGAGGTTATTGATATTTCTCCTGGAAATCTTGATTTCATCTTGTTCTTCATCCAGCCTGGCATTCGCATGATGTATTCTGCATACAATTTAAATAAGAAGGGTGACAATATACACAGTATACTCCAAACTGGGAAAGGAGAATGTCAAGACTGTATATTGTGCATAATTCTCTCACTGTATAGCACAGAGAAATATATTCAGTATCCTATAATAATCATAATAGAAAAGAATATTTTTAAATATACATATATATAACTGAATTACTTTGCTGTACAGCAGTAATTAACACAATGTCATAAATCATCTATATACTTCAGTTTAAAAGATTTGTGTACTTTATGATGTAAGTTATTCATCAATTTGAAAGGTATATAAAAAAATATAAATTTGGCTCTGTTGGCTTTTCTGCTTAGGCTCAAGGGACATTGTTGCCATTCCTGGACACTGGGAAGCCTGGGTAGGAGCTAGTTGTTATAGAGAAGGTACATTCCCATGACCAGCACCACCACAGTGGCAGTGGCCCTCCATGGGGCAGGGTTCAGAGGTGTGTGTGGGAGGTATAGGCAGGAGTTACCTCAGGTCCACCAGATAAAAGAGGAGTGCCTGGAACACCAAATGTAAGAATGATCTCAATGTTTGAAATGTTATTATCAGAGGAGAAAAGACCTTGGTGTCAAATGGGAGCCTGGAAAGTTTTAGAAACCTTTTATTAACATTGAGCTTGCTCTGGGTCATTTTAAAACTTTGCTTCTGCTTGATACAGAAGTTGTTTTTATCACTGATGTCTAGGGATGGGGAAGCTGGGTCAAAAGCTGGTGAGAAAACAACATAGTCTCCTGGACTAGATTCACCATTTCTTCTTTTGGTTTTGACATTGATGTTGCATGTTTCTTTTTTCCCCCTTATTTTTCTTTTCAGATTTTGAGGATTTCAGCAGAATTGACTCACTTGTCTGTCCTTTACTCATTCAAGGTCTTTCTACATAAAATGTGGTCCAAGGAGCTGCAACATGGCTGTCACCTGGAGCTTGTTAAAATGCAGGTTGCAGGCCCCACCCCAGAACTACAGAGCCAGAACTTGCACTCAAAAGGAGATTCCTGTGCATGTTGCAGCCAGAGAATCACCAGTGTAGGAACATAAAATTAATATGTGAAAATAATATAAAGCACCCAGAAGGAATTTCCTGAAATTCCAGTGGTTAGAACTCAGTACTTACACTGCTGTGACCCAGGTTCAATCCCTAGTTGGGGAACTAGGACCTCACAAGCTGCATGGTACAGCCAATATATGTATTCTGGCTGAGATTATATATATGTAATCTCACCCAGAATATTACATAACTGCATTCATAAATTAGGTCGATCATTTTTAGCCAATTAGCCAAGGTGCATTTTAGATACTAAGGTGACCATCTCTTGTCTGTTAAATCCTTCTTGTAGGGTTTTTCATTTCATAGAGAAATTGAGTAACCAATGTTGTAGTCCATCTTCTTATAGCAAGCATATGAGATACCATATGTATTTTATATATTAAATGTGAAAACTGCTTTATGATGTAGCATCACTCAGAGTGAAAAATAAACTATAAAAGGGTAAGTGCACCATTATCCTTTGACTAAATGATGATGGTTTAATAAGAAATAACTTGGTACTGGCAGCTTCAATTAATCTCTGAAATTGAAGGAAGAAGAAGAATGAATAACCCCAAATGTCAGATGATTACTATTACTTATAGTTAGCTTTTGAATGCATGTTCTACTCACTTTTGACTGGAGATGATTTCATTTCAAATCAGATACTGGAGACATACTCAGAAAACCAGACTTGGAAGGAGCAAGGGCCTGTCCAGTCTCTTCTCTCCCCATTTGCCTGCTGTTGGAACTCATAGGCAAATAAATTTTGCATTCCTGAAGAGGCCCTTAAGCATGGCCAGAATGAGTTTGTTTTGCCAAAATCATAGAAGCCTGGAAAGCAAAATTTGATATTGAGAGCAACGTGGAAACGAAACAAAAATCAGTGCTGAAGGCCACACAGATGCCTATGGTTAAACACAAGGGCAAGATTAGACAGGCCAAGTAGATAACATTGAGCTTATGTGGAATATGATCAAGAGGGCCGCTCCATCACACCCACCTCATAAGTATGCAAGAGTTCTTCTGTGATGCTGCCTGTCATCACAGACATAGTCAGAATGGTTTGCCAGTCATCTGTTCAATCCATAATACACCAGTCTGTCCATTTAATCACCCAGCAAGAGCCTGATGATTTTGTTTCCCCCAAACTCTTAGTTTGTTAATATTTTATTTCTATTCAGTCATTGGGCACGAGTTAATATCCATGAAGAACTGTATACTAGAGATGCTAATGTAATCAGAGAAGTTCTTGCTTTTGATAAGCTTACATAGTTTAACTCTTACATTAAAAGCACAGAGCAGTTTTGCCAGTTGAGTGAGTTAATAGCATAAAGTATTCTAAAGAAGCCATATTGCTTTCTTGGGTTTTTGTTTCTTGGTAATGAACTAATGTTTCAGGAAGCCTTTAGGGTGTGTATTAATTCTCTGTGCTTGCTTTAACCACTCATCACAGACTTGGCTAATAGCAGAATTCTGTTCTCCCCCATTCTGAAGGCCAGACGTCTGAAAATCAGTACCCATGGACTGAAGTTAGTATCTCAAGAGGGACATGCGCTCTCCTAAGAGTTTAGAGGAGGATTTGTTGCCTGCCTTTCCAGCTTCTGGTCGCTGCCAGCACTCCTTTACTTGTGTCTGCATCACTCGAGTCTTCAGGGCCAGCATCTTGAAATCCCTCCACATTGCTTTCTCCTCTGTAGTCCCATCTCCCATTGCTTTGCTCTTAGGACATATGTGATGGTATTTAAAAGCCCATCTGGCTGAAACAGGATAATCTCTGCCTCTCAATATCCTTAACTTAACCACATATGCAAAGCCTTTGCCATGTTAGGTGACATTCACACGCACCAGGATTTAGGATGTGGATATCTTTTTTGATGGGTCATTTCTTAACCTCCTGAAGATTCCGAGGTATTAGAGCATCTCCCTTTAAACTGTTGTTTATTATTGAAGAATAGGTATTGTGTCTGCATATTGTTGTTCCGCAAAGGATCATGGCCTCACCAAACATCATGCATTGCTAATAATTAGTGATGAATGTGAGCAAATCCAAAATACATTTTCAGCATTTCTGCATCTCTCTGAAAGGGCTTTGAACCTCAGGTTCAGCTTCCTATAACTCCACATTTGCGGGTAGGAGTAACTGACAAATGCTACCCAAAAATGTGACACAAGTTAGTTCAAGTGAAGCAATTTAGATTTAAGGTGTCTCGGTTTTTTAATTCTAGATTAGTTACAGAGGTAGAGAGCCTGCATGACTAATATGTGTTCCCCAGCAGGCTGTATTCCATCAATCCATAAATTCCAGGTTATTGTTTGAAGCACTTATGGCAGACCAGGAGTAATCTGCTAAAATCTTAGGTGAGTTCTTGGGTTATCATCCTGCTAGTAAATCCCATTACAGTATTTATAATAAGGTCTGGTCTTGTGAAGGCCAGCACTTCCTCTGGAAGTCCTAAGGGGGGAAGAAGCTAGAAGTGATAGACCCACTGTTCACTCTGTCTTTCCCACACGTGGATTCTGTTTTAGGTTTAGAGAGTATTCGCTTATCATTTGGAGACCAAATATGTAAGTAAATCAAAGAACCAAATTATTTTTGTAGGTCTATCCTGAAACAATTGATGGTATGTTTGTGTTTTCTCTAATAGGAATGTAGAGCAAACGTCAGAAATGCAAGGGAACCACATAAAAGCAAGGGTTGTGGGAACAGCGTCTGCTATTTGAACAGAACATAGTTTATTTGTTTATACTAAAGATGCCTCAGGGACCTCAACTAAGAGAATGATCATCAGTGTGTGTAATTTATTTATGAGATATTTAGATGCCTTTTTGGCCTGAGATTAAAAACAAAAACCTACTTCCATCTGATGAATAAGAGAATGACTTGGATCAAATAATGGGGCTCCTATTTTTATTTAAGGCAGATCTGCTTTAGTTTCACAATTAACCTTTGTTTTAGCAACAATAATACAAGCAAGATGATTCTCATTCACTATTTGGCTTTTGCATGGAAGAAACCAATACTTGGCACCTGATATTTGCCATCTGTCTGTAGGTTTTCTTGCTGTGAGCAGATTCACAGTAACGTGTGGGTGTATGGGGAGGAAATCACTATTAGAATCTTTCCTAAGAAGGTCAACTCTGTGTGGCATCTGAATGCCTTTGGGCGGAAAGGGCTGGCTAGCACATTGCTTTATTCAGCTCTCTTGCTCTGTGCCTTAAGGAGACCTGTGCATCATAGGACCACTGCTAGGCTCCAACTTGGCTTTGTATCTTTTAAGGTAGGATTTACTATAAGAACAAAAGGGAAGGATCTGAGTAGCTACTTCCATTGTTGACGGGACATTTTTCTAACTATTGCTTTTAGGAAAAGAGAGAGGAGGGATTTTTTTTTTTCCCTCTCTGCTGTATATTTGAGATCATACTTAGTGCTGCTTGAAGAAATGGGCATAACTGAGATGCCATGCAAGACCTCCAAAGAATCCCAGGTCTTAAGTGGTTGCCCTGTCACCACCCCTCCCCAACAAAGACTTTTGCCCATAGCGACTGCGCTTATGATAGAGCTTGGCATTTTGTAGAGCACCTTTGGGTTTTAAAGGCAATTGTATAGATGCTGTCACATTTTCTCTTGGAATAATCTTCTGAAGTCGTCTGGATAGGTATTAATCTTCAATCTGTAGATGAGAAAATTGAAGCTAAGAGAAGTCCAGCAACTTGCCCAGAGTCATGTCATTCTTTTTTTTCCCTTTGGTTACAGATATTTTTAAAGTTTTTTTTAATTGAAATATAGTTGTGTACAATATTATACAAATTCAGTCAGGCAGTTGAGTTGTTCAGTTGTGTCTGACTCTTTGCAACCCCATGAATCACAGCACGCCAGGCCTCCCTGTCCATCACCAACACCTGGAGTTCACTCAAACTCATGTCCATCGAGTCGGTGATGCCATCCAGCCATCTCATCCTCTGTCATCCCCTTCTCCTCCTGCCCCCAACCCCTCCCAACATCAGAGTCTTTTCCAGTGAGTCAACTCTTCACACGAGGGGCCAAAGTACTGGAGATTCAGCTTCAGCATCAGTCCTTCTAGTGAACACCCAAGACTAATCTCCTTCAGAATGGACTGGTTGGATCTCCTTGCAGTCCATGGGACTCTCAAGAGTCTTCTCCAGCACCACAGTTCAAAAGCATCAATTCTTCAGCACTCAGCTTTCTTCACAGTCCAACTCTCACATCCATACATGACCACTGGAAAAACCATAGCCTTGACTAGATGGACCTTTGTTGGCAAAGTAATGTCTCTGCTTTGCAATATGCTATCTAGGTTGGTCATAACTTTTCTTCCAAGGAGTAAGTGTCTTTTAATTTCATGGCTGCAGTCACCATCTGCAGTGATTTTGGAGCCCAGAAAAATAAAATCTGACACGGTTTCCACTGTTCCCCCATCTATTTCCCATGAAGTGATGGGACCAGATGCCATGATCTTCGTTTTCTGAATGTTGAGCTTTAAGTCAACTTTTTCACTCTCCTCTTTCACTTTCATCAAGAGGCTTTTTAGTTCCTCTTCACTTTCTGCCATAAGGGTGGTGTCATCTGCATATCTGAGGTTACTGATATTTCTCCCAGCAATCTTGATTCCAGCTTGTGCTTCCTCCAGCCCAGTGTTTCTCATGATGTACTCTCCATATAAGTATTATGTTGGTTTATGTCAAATATCAACATGAATCAGCCATAGGTATACATAAGTCCCCTCCCTGTCACAGCCTCCCTTCCCATCCCACCCCTCTAGATTGTTACAGAGCCCCTGAGTCACACAGCAAATTCCCATGGGCTATCTGTTTCACACACAGTAGTGTATATGTTTCAATGTTACTCTCTCCATACATCTCACCCTCTCCTTCCTCCCCCTCACTTGTGTTTGTAAGTCTGTTCTCTATGTCTTTGTCTCCATTACTGCCCTGCAAATAGGTTCACCAGTACCATCTTTCTAGATTCCATAAATATGCAATAATATATGATATTTGTTTTTCTCTTTCTGACTTACTTCACTTTGTATAATAGGCTCTAGGTCATCTACCTCATTAGAACTGACTCAAATATGTTCCTTTTTATGGCTGAGTAATACTCCATTGTGTATGTGTACCACAACTTCTTTATCCATTCATCCATTGATGGACATCTAGGTTGATTCCATGTCTTGTCTATTGTAAATAGTGCTGCAGTAAACATTGGGATACACGTGTTTTTTCAGTTTTGGTTTCCTCAGGGTATATGCCTAGTCCTGGGATTTCTGGGTGATATGGTAGTTTTACTCCTAGTTTTTAAAGGAATCTCCATACTTGTAGCTTATCTTATACATGATGGTTTGTACCTCTTAATCACCTACCCCTATTTTGCCCCTCCTTCTTTACCTCTCCCCACTGGTAATCGCTAGGTTGTTCTCTGTATCTGTGAGTCAGTTTCTTTTTGTGATGCTCTCTAATTTGTTGTATTTTTTAGATTCCACTTGTAAGTGATATCACACAGCATTTGTCTTTCTGTCTGACATTTCACTTAACATGAGAAGACCCTCCAAGTACATCTGTGTTGTTGTAAATGGCAACATTTCATTTTATGTGGCTGAGTAGTATTCCACTGTATATGTAGCACATCTTTTGCTCACTCCTCCAGGACCTCAATCCAAGTCTTACAGGTTTCCCCTACTATGCAAAAGTAGAACTTTCCTGTGAAACTTTCCATAAATCAAAATGGTGTTAATCAAAGAAACAGCTGCCCTGTGACACATCTTGCTGACACATGCACAAAATAAATCAAGATAAAACACAGATGCTCATAGACCCAACTCAGATCTCTGGTGGCTGGATGCTGAGGTGCTGGGTGCAGTTCCCAAAGAAGAAGCGGGCAGTGCCCCTCTAACAGGGGTGCACATCTGCTTCCGTAGCAGCTCCCCTGAGAAACTGATTCTGAATGCTATTTCACCTTTTGTCTTTTTTTTTTTACTGTAAAAGTGGAAATTGTCTTTGAATTTCTTTTGGCTAGTGAGAACATGTACTGATGGAGGTCTTAAAGCAAAGTGGTGTAAAGCAAACTTCAAACAAACAGGGAGATGGGGTACCTGTGATAACCATTACAAGCATCCAGAAATTCTCTGAGACCTTGTGGATAACACAGTTGAGTGAAGTGTGGTGGGATAGACTGGCGGGCTCAAGGGTATTCTGGCTGAGGGTGCACAGTTCTCCAGGGTGCTGTTTTGCCTGTCTCTCCCTTCTTTCCTTGCCCCTCCTTCTCTCCCTCTGTTCTCTGTCAGCAGCACTGGAGCCACACTGGGTCTCATGTAGCGGTACACTTGTCACACCTGTCTTTTGACTTTAAAGGCGATTTGAAATGCATGAAACTTGGAAAATAATGTTTATCCAGCAGTGGATCTTGCATGAACAAGGTTAACTAGAGGCTGATTGGTGGTACACTTTTGGCAATGTAGTCTGTGAGAGAGATGTTCTAAATGACAGGGAAAAGATTTTTATGGGTCATCCCAAGACCTCATATTGATTCAGTTGCAGAGGCTGAGCTGTATGGGATCTGAGAGACCATCTGTTTACATTCTCATGGAAGATTCATTTTCAAGCATTTCAGAGTATGGGTTCTAGCAGTTATCTACTGCCACAGTACTTTGTAGCAAATGAACAAAACCTCAGTGGCAGGTTGCAATAAAAGTTTATTGCTCATGGATCCTGAGTCAGCCAGGGGTCAGCTCTATAGCTCTCTACAGTGCCAGTGATCTTGGCTCGCTGTTAGCTGATCTCAACTGGGAGAGTGAGCAGTTCAGCCCTGCTCCACTTGCCTCATCTTCCAACAGGCTAGCTCAAGCATGTTCCCAAGGTGAGGGCCATAGTATAAAGCCCAAGGGTTCTCAGACAGTCTCTCAAGACCTAGCCTTTGTGTAGTTAGCTGTTATTCTGTTGGACAAAGCAAGGTACCTGGCGTGGAGAAATATACCTCATTTTAGGGAGAAAATTCGAAGTCACATGGCAAAAGGTCCGGATAAGAGGAGGCATTTACTAAATAATGGCAGTACTACTAATTTATCAGTCACAGTTGCCTAAGGTTAGGAATAAAATAAGATAGGGTGAGACAGGTCTTATGCCCCACTCCCTCACTAATACCTTTCACATCATTTCCAGAGGATTTCAATTTGTCTTAGATGTACCCTTCACCCCAACTGCTGCTGCTAAGTCACTTCAGTCGTGTCCGCCTCTGTGCAACCCCATAGACGGCAGCCCACCAGGCCCCCTCGTCCCTGGAATTCTCCAGGCAAGAACACTGGAGTGGGTTGCCTTTTCCTTCTCCAATGCATGAAAGTGAAAAGTGAAAGTGAAGTTGCTCAGTCGTATCTGACTCTTAGCAACCCCACAGACTGCAGCCTACCAGGCTCCTCCATCCATGGGATTTTCCAGGCAAGAGTACTGGAGTGGGGTGCCATTGCCTTCTCCACTCACCCCAACAACCCCATGAATTTAGAGCCTTCAGTTTGATCTCAGGCTTCCTTCTGATCTCCCAGTTGTTCTGGGGCCTTCTCCTCTGACAGTCTCCTAATCCTTGCCACAGTATCAACTTTTAACTAAGGTGCTTGCAGAGTAAGTCCATTAGTGGTTCTAGCATTTTTACTACCAAAGAACAGTTATAATTTCTTTTTCATGTAGTCTCCATATTTCAAAATGTTTTTTGGAATTTTTAAGAATTCTTAATTACTTTTCTCTTTAAAAATATGAAACATGTACAACTGCCAAATGGAACTTCTGGTTGGCATGAGCTACTGAACTGAGCAAAAGGTTGTTGTTGATGTTCAGATGCTAAGTCACATCCAACTCTTTGCAACCCCATGGACTGCAGCATGCCAGGTCCCCCTGTCCTTCACTGTCTCCCGGGGCTGGCTCAAATTCATGTCCATCGAGTCAGTGATGCCATCCAAACAGCTCGTCCTCTGTCACCCTCTTCTCTTTCCCTCACTCTTTTCCAGCATAAGGGTCTTTTCCAGTGAGTCGGCTCTTGGCACCAGGTGGCCAAAGTATTGGAGCTTTGGCTTCAGCAATAGTCCTTCTGATGGATATTTAGAGTTGATTTCCTTTAGGATTGACGCTTTGATGTCCTTGCAGTCCAAGGGACTCTCAAATGTCTTCTCCAACACCACAATTCAAAAGCATCAATTCTTTGGCACTCAGCCTTCTTTATGGTCCAACTCTCACATCCATACATGACACTGGAAAAAGTCATAGCTTTGACTATATGGACCTTTGTCAGCTAAGTGATGTCTAGGTTTGTCATAGCTTTTCTTCCAAGGAGCAAGTGTTTTTAGTTTCATGGCTGCAGTCATCATCCACAGTGATTTTGGAGCCTGAGAAAATAAAATCTGTCATTGTTTCCACTTTTTCCATATCTAATTGCCATGAAGTGATGGGACTGGATGCCATGATCTTTTTTTTTTAATGTTGAGTTTTAAGCCAGCTTTTTCACTCTCCTCTTTCACCTTCATCAAGAGACTCTTTAGTTCCTCTTCACTTTCTTCCATAAGGGTGGTGTCATCTGCATATCTGAGGTTATTGATATTTCTCCCAGCAATCTTGATTCCAGCTTGTGCTTCACCCAGCCCATACATTTTCATGATGTACCCTGCGCTTAAGTTAAATAAGCAGAGTGACAACATACAGCTTTTTCACATAACAGTAAAGACCATCACTGTTTCACTTACTTTGGACCCATGTTTTCAGCCATAAATGCCCAAGGATGGTCAAGCCTTAATGATTCTTATTTCTACCTTCACTGATTCCAGGTTGAGAGTTGTGGTGATAAGCTATGCTTCTCTCTTGAATATTTTCTTCTAATCAGACTCTTCTGAAGACAAAACATCCTTCTCTCTGTCACTCAATTTGGGGTTCTCTTAACTCAGGCTTGAAAAATTACTGATTCCAGTTGTACCTCAGACGTACTGTGGGTGTGGTTTCAAGCTACTGCAATAAGCAGCTCACATGAATTTTATGTCTTCCATATAAAAGTTATGTTTATGCTTAAGTATAATCAGTTAAGTGTATAATAACATTGTATATATAATAACAATGTATATACCTTTAGACAATAGCACTGTTTGAAAAATGGCGCTGATGTGCAGCATTGCCACAGGCCTTCAATTTGTAAAAAAAAAAAAAAAAAAAAAAAAGTGCAATTTGTCTGCAAAGTGCAATAAAGTAAAGCACAAGAAAATGAGGTTTTCCTGTATGCATAAAATATTGATTATTCAGTCTCAATCACAACAGTCATTAATCCAAACCCTGCTAACAAGTTGAGACACAGGTTCAGTTAACTTTTGGAAAAAGATTGTTTAAAAGTCAAGTGAAAGAGTAGGATAAATTAAAATAGCACTCTCTTGGGCAAGTAATTTAGTTCAATCTTTCTGAATTTGTGGCAATTTTAAACTCAACTTCCATAAAATAGGCCAAAGGTCATGTTAGAAGTTTTAGCAATTACAACTTCACTCTGCATTTCACAAACATAAATTGTGCCCCAAATGTGTACATGTTTCCTTTTATCACTGTATTTCAGTAAAGGTCAAATATGGTGATCATTTTACCCAGCTCAAATATTTGGTTCTTTGTATGATTCCAGGTAAGTAGACAAGACACTGAGCACTTAGAAAATGTTTGCAAGTTGTGATTAAAAGACAAAAACAAACAAAAAATAACTTGTATATATCCAACCACAGGAAGAACTTTTTGTGAGATATGGTGTCGTGATATTTGAGGAACTTTGCGTATATTACACAGTATTGCAAGTAATGGTTAAAAGTATATGAGGCATTTGTGAGAGGGAAGTTCAGTTCAGTTCAGTCGCTCAGTCATGTCCGACTCTTTGAGACCCCATGAATTGCAGCACGCCAGGCCTCCCTGTCCATCACGAACTCCCAGAGTTCACTCAGACTCAATGTCCATTGAGTCAGTGATGCCATCCAGCCATCTCATCCTCTGTCGTCCCCTTCTCCTCCTGCCCCTAATCCCTCCTAGCATCAGGGTCTTTTCCAATGAGTCAACTCTTCGCATGAGGTGGCCATAGTACTGGAGTTTCAGCTTTAGTATCATTCCTTCCAAAGAAATCCCAGGGCTGATCTTCAGAATGGACTGGTTGGATCTCAGTATTCCCTAAATGCTGTTTAAAAGTTATCATTCATTTCTTAATTGAAGTTATAGGAGTTAGAGCACTGCTCTCTAATACAGCTTTCTGCTTTGATGGGAAAGTTTTATATCTGCCTTGACAATGCAATAGCATTAACTCTATAAGGTTATTGAGCTTCCCTATGTAGCTAGTACAGATGAGAAAATGAATACTCTTTTTAAGGAAAAATAAAACTTTATTGAAGCATAATAGACATATAAAAATTGCCCACATTTAAAGTGGACAATTTGACACATGTTGACATGTATATAACTATGAAATCATCAACATCAAACAAGGCAGTGAATGTCTCCATCATCAAAAATTTTCATGTGGCCTTTTACTTTTTATTTATTTACTTTTTACTTTACAATATTGTATTCATTTTGCCATACATTGACATGAATCTGCTATGGGTGTACATGTGTTACCCATCCTGAACCCCTCTCCCACCTCCATCCCATCCCATCACTCTGGGTCATCCCAGTGCTCCAGCCCTGACACCTTGTCTCATGCATTGAACATGGACTGGTGATCAGTTTGATATATGGTAATATACATGCTTCAATGCCATTCTCTCAGATCATCCCACCCTCGCCCTCTCCCACAGAGTCCAAAAGACTGTTCTATACATCTGTGTCTCTTTTGCTGTCTCACATACAGGGTTGTCGTTACCATCTTTCTAAATTCCATATATATGCATTAGTATACAGTATTGGTGTTTTTCTTTCTGGCTTACTTCACTCTGTATAATAGGCTCCAGTTTCATCCACTTCATTAGAACTGATTCAAATGTATTCTTTTTAATGGCTGAGTAATACTTCATTGTGTATATGCACCACAGCTTTCTTATCCATTTATCTGCTGATGGACATCTAGGTTGCTTCCATGTCCTGGCTATTATAAACAGTGCCGCAATGAACATTGGGGTACACGTGTCTCTTTCAATTCTGATTTCCTCGGAGTGTATGCCCAGCAGTGGGATTGCTGGATCATAAGGCGTTTTATTTCCAGTTTTTTAAGGAATCTCCACACTGTTCTCCATAGTGGCTGTACTAATTTGCATTCCCACCAACAGTGTAAGAGGGTTCCCTTTTCTCCACACCCTCTCCAGCATTTATTGCTTGTTGACTTTTGGATCGCAGCCATTCTGACTGGTGTGAAATGGTACCTCATTGTGGTTTTGATTTGCATTTCTCTGATAATGAGTGATGTTGAGCATCTTTTCATGTGTTTGTTAGCCATCTGTATGTCTTCTTTGGAGAATTATCTATTTAGTTCTTTAGCCCGTTTTTTTGATTGGATCATTTATTTTTGTGGAATTGAGCTGTAGGAGTTGCTTGTATATTTTTGAGATTAATTCTTTGTCAGTTGCTTCATTTGCTATTATTTTCTCCCATTCTGAAGGCTGTCTTTTCACCTTGCTTATGGTTTCCTTTGTTGTGAAACAGCTTTTAATTTTATTTAATTCCATTGTTTATTTTTGCTTTTATTTCCAAATTTCTGGGAGGTGGGTCATAGAGGATCCTGCTGTGATTTATGTTGGAGGCTGCTTTGCCTATGTCTTCCTCTAGGAGTTTTATAGTTTCTGTTTTTAAATTTAGGCCTTTAATCCATTTTGAGCTTGTTTTTGTGTATGGTGTTAGAAAGTGTTCTAGTTTCATTTTTTTACAAGTTGTTGACCAGTTTTTCCAGCACCACTTGTTAAAGAGATTGTCTTTTCTCCATTGTATATTCTTGCCTCCTTTGTCAAAGATAAGCTGTCCATAGGTGTGTGGATTTATCTCTGGGCTTTCTATTTTGTTCCATTGATCTATATTTCTGTCTTTGTGCCAGTACCATACTATCTTGATGACTGTGGCTTTGTAGTAGAGCCTGAAGTCAGGCAGCTTGACTCCTCCAGTTCCATTCTTCTTTCTCAAGACTGCTTTGGCTATTTGAGGTTTTTTGTATTTCCATACATTATGTGGCCATTTAAAATCTCTCTCTCACTTCCCTCCCTTTCCACTCCTACCTCTGTCCCAGGAAACCTCTGATCTTATTTCTATCACTATGTATTAGTTCCATTACCTAAAGTTTTATGTAAATAAAATTATAATAGTATGTATACTTTGTTGGTCTGCATCCTTACTTAGGTTCCTCCAAGTTGCAGCATATACCAATAGTTCATTCCATTTTATTGCTAAGCAATAGTCTGTAGTACACATACAAAACAGGTGGTTTATATGTTTACCTGTTGATAGACAGGGTTGTTTCCAGTTTTTGGCTATTACCAGTAAAGCTACTGAATAGGCATGCACAAGGCTTTGTATAGGCATATGCTTTCATTTTTCTTGAGGGAGTATTTTGATGAAATGACTAGGTCATATAGCAGGCATATGCTTAACATTTTAAGAAACTGCCAGACTGTTTTCCAAAATACTTAAACTATTTTACTTTCCCCTAGAAGTATATGAGAACCCCAGTCCTTTCACATACTTAACAAGAACTGATGAGATTAATCATCTTTTTTTTCTTTCTTGCCTCCTTGCCCTAACTAGATTCTCTAGAATTCTGTTGAATAGTTGTGGTGAGAGCAGACATCTTTGTCTTGTTTTTCATTTCTAAGAAGGGAAAAACAATCAATTCCTTTACTATTAAATATGATGTTAGCTCTATATCTTTTATAAATATACTTCATCAAGTTAGATTCCGTTCCTTTCCGTTCAGTCTCTCAGTCGTGTCTGACTCTTTGCGACCCAATGAATCACAGCACGCCAGGCCTCCCTGTTCATCACCAACTCCCGGAGTTCACTCAGACTCACATCCATTGAGTCAGTGATGCCATCCAGCCATCTCATCTTCTGTCGTCCCCTTCTCCTCCTGCCCTCAATCCCTCCCAGCATCAGGGTCTTTTCCAATGAGTCAACTCTTCACATGAGGTGGCCAAAGTACTGGAGCTTCAGTTTTAGCATCATTCCTTCCAAAGAAATCCCAGGGTTGATCTCCTTCATAATGGACTGGTTGGATCTCCTTGCAGTCCAAGGGACTCTCAAGATAGTTCCCTCTATTCCAAGTTTGCTGAGATTTTTCATTAGGAATAGATACTCAGACTCACATCCATTGAGTCAGTGATGCCATCCAGCCATCTCATCTTCTGTCGTCCCCTTCTCCTCCTGCCCTCAATCCCTCCCAGCATCAGGGTCTTTTCCAATGAGTCAACTCTTCACATGAGGTGGCCAAAGTACTGGAGCTTCAGTTTTAGCATCATTCCTTCCAAAGAAATCCCAGGGTTGATCTCCTTCATAATGGACTGGTTGGATCTCCTTGCAGTCCAAGGGACTCTCAAGATAGTTCCCTTCTATTCCAAGTTTGCTGAGATTTTTCATTAGGAATAGATGTCAGAGTTTGATAATGCTCTTTATGTGTCTATTGAGAATATAATTTTTAGCTTATTAATATGGTGAATTACATTGATTTTTTTCAAATGTAAACCAAACTTGCTTTTCTGAAATAAACCTTATTTGGCCATGATGTATTACCCTTTTAATATTATACTGTTGGATTCATTTGGTAAAGTTTTCATTGAAATCTGTACATCTATATCATGGTGATTATTGTCTAGTCTACTGGGTTTTGGTAACAGTGATGCTTGCTTAATACAATGAGTTGGAAAGGATTCCTTTATTTCCATTTTTCTGAACAAGTTGTATAGAATTGATATTGTTTATTCTTTACTTGAGTTGATCAGGAAAGTTATCTACACTTAGTTTTCTTTGTTGGAAAGTTGTAAATTACAAAGTCAAGTTTTTTAATAGATATGATTCTGTTATTGAGTGGGCTTTGGTTGTTTGTGTCTTTCGAAGACTACCATTTCACCCAAGTTCACAAGTTCATTGTCACACATTTTTTTTTACAACAGTTAATTCTATTTATTTCTCATATTCTTTGCA